>CAWUFW010017840.1:0-246035 GCA_963921515.1 Calotriton arnoldi
GCCATATGGCGCCTCTGCTCGTCATTGTGCGCGTACTCGCACGCTCTAGGCAAGCCCAAAAAAAGTGGTCGCATTTCTAAATGCCCACTTACAAAATGTCTCGCCCAGACCAGCGCAAGCGCTGGCTTCAGGGCGAGACCTAATAAAAATGGTGCTTAAGCACATAAATTAACCTATACTAAACTTTATTGTGTGTTAATTCCTCTAGAAGAGTCTCCTCAAGGGATCCGAAAGATACTGGCGAGGTCGCCTCACTCACAACTTATTGTGGCATGCTTCCTTATCGGCGACCTGTCCACACCAGAGTAGGTAGATAATACTCCAGCTGACTCAACCGTTTTGGGAGTTCTTAGATAATTTTCATCTGGACTAAAGCAGAGATCCAGGTGGAAAAGTAAAAATACCTCACGGTATACCCTTGGAGTTCCCTTTGTTAGTGGGTACCCTGGATATGGTTAAAATTATTTAACAGTATACTTGATGAAATGCTCAAGCACCGTTTGTGATAATGATAGTTCTTTAGGTGGATGTGCTTAGGAATCTTACCTCTTCCCCTCCTCCAGTGAATATATAAGTTATTTTGTTGTCCCTGCTCTGCCCCTTAATTGCTGTTTTCCTATCTTTTTCTTCTTTTTCTGGCAGCACATATTAAACACTGATTAAGGAATTTAAGAGACAAAGGCCTCCAATTTCTTAGTGATTACCATAAAAATGTAGGTGTGATAAATGCAGGGTATAACTGGTACGGGGCCCAATGTGCCCAAGAGAAGACTCAACTAGTGTATTTCAGGAGTGTGCATTGGGACACACTGAAAAGTTTAGGAGGGGAAAATTGGGAATTGATGACTTGTGGATAGGTCGGTGCCTAGGTCTCTAGAGAGTGTTGAATGATCGTGATGGGCTGGAGAGGACTGCGAAGGGGAACAGAACCGTTGACACTCTGTAGGGCGCGTCATCTAGAATTCTGAGAAGCCTGTGTGTAGAGCGTAGTGATTTTAGTGCGAGTGTTTGGTGCCTACCGTGGAAGGCATGTGGGCTGTAGTGGGCCGATTACAGGTTACGAGGCGCAGATGCTCTCGAGCAATATGTAACTTGTGTCTTTTCACTTGTGCAATGATTTCGTGTCAGGTGAACATACACCACTTGCATTTGTGTTTTTTTATCTGTTTGTGCACACTAAGGTGCGGCTTCATACTTAGCTGAGCTGGCAACGAGTCTTGACTCCAGCATGCACAGTGGCGTGGGCACAGAACTCACATTTCAACGTCTCGTGTGCAAGAAACAGAATGAAGCAGACAACAGCAGTCCTCTTAGATAATGTTTGTAGCCTCTACAAGCGACCGAGGACACATTCCGAGTGCATTCGGACAGGGCGTGTGTCAAGGCCTTAAATGCAGCCTGGCTCTGTACCTCACTTCAGAAAGAGATATTATTATATACCTCGAAAACTCAGCGCGTTGTTAAAAGTCTTATAGCAGAGCTACTTTTTCATTTCTCCAAGTTATCTGACTTTCTTTGAGCGAGGTAAATAAAAGCCTCCGCGCCACAATAAAAGAGCATATTTACTCACCACATTTTGGGTAGGAAACCGCCAGCAAATCTCCTTCCCTCATTTGAAAAGTTTCCAAGGCTTGGAAAGTCTCGGGGCTGCACACGATGCTGGGGTACAGAACCCCCTTATAGGTGAGCAGCAGCTCCTCGGGACGTTTCTCCTCAGCAGCAGATAAGAGTTTCTCAATCCGTTTGATAGACTCCCCGCGGTCTGCCATGTTGCTGCTGTCCTTCAAGATGTCGTGAGGGTGACAGACTTTGATCGAACAGCTAGAAAAGGAATGACCTGCTTTCACTGGGCAGGGCTTGGAACTCTCCTTTTGGCGAGCTCTCCTTGAATGTAGCTCCCTCTGCTCATACTCCGCCGCGTGCCAAACTCTCACTGCATAATCTGCATTACAAACATTTGTGCGCGTGAACCAAGTTATGGGTGGGTGTTTCTCTGGACAACTTGAGAGTGAGAGAGAGCAAAGGGAACGTGCGTGTACATGTGGATGAGATTAACTCTTAAAAATATGCTGCCGAAATTTCCGTTTTGAGGAAAAGAACATGAAAACAATGACTGGCGACGATTTTTGGTGGCGTTTATAGCTACCTCTATTACCCAAACATACTGACAAACCTAGCTGACACGTCTTTTGAAGAAAACTGCTGAAGTGTGAAAGAGGTGCAATAAATAACACGTTTTTGTTCTGGTACATGCTTTATTTTTTTGTAAATATAAAAGTGGAGTAGGACATAGGAAGGTGATATACATATCGCCATCAAACAGTGAAGTAAGCAAGGATGCTGTGGGTTCTAATGCAAGCAAGAAATAGGCATTGGTAAAGCCAATAGACCTGGTGTTGGATGTCAATGCTTGTTTTTCATGTCAAAAAATATTGTTGGAGAAACTGCTGGACCCTCATCAATCTAAAACAAAAAAAAACAGAGAAAAAATGTTTTGATCTAAAAAAAACACACACATTTCCATAGTAGTCCCTAGAACTGGAGGGAACTACACAGACTCATTGTGAAAAGACAGAATGCCCTCACTAAGTGAATGGCTGAAGTGGGCTGACTTATTGCACCATGCTATATGCTGTAGTGGGCGGAGGAAATATGTGAATGATACAATAATAGATCAATAGAAGCGTAGGGCTGACTGTAATGCCACTTTAATTAAATATATTACGCATAAAATTTTAGTAAAATCAAAAGTTCTTGGCTAGCGTCAGACCTAAAGAGGGTCACATCCCATCCCCTCCAGTTTTATAATTTAATAACTATAATTAGTGTCCAGTGGACCTTTTACAAAGATGGTCCCCAGTGGCACTTCACCTGCTGCCTTAATGCTGTCCCCATGGGTGCACACGTCACTGGTAAGGCCAAAGCTGGAGTACTGTGCCCAGCTTTACACACCACCTTTGGCACATTCTCTCCATTCCTGGAGGCCACTGCTGAAATACTGTGTCTATTTGTTGATGTCTTTGGCGCAGTGTGCTTGTCAGCCCACCTCTCAGTGACATCTAAGGATTTTGGGGCCCTGAGCAAGACATAATTTGGGGACCCCGGTTAGGAAAAACTTTTAATATATCACCCATTTTCAGAGATTAAAAGCTCTTGTTAGGCAACCCAATATTGAAGTATGCTTTGAACTTTTAGAAACAGGGGCGTGCAAGAGGAGTTTAAATCTTAAGCTGCCTGGTGTCCGCCAGGCAAATAGTACCAAAATAATGATTGAACAAGCATTGGCAAAGCCATTTCTTTTTGCACTTCTATCTAGACTTTTTTGACTTGCAACAATATAAATTTACATGGGATTCAGTGTTTAAATAGTGAGCTTTTCTCCCATTGTAAGAAAGGGTGACTTGGTGGATGTTTAGTGGACTATTACATAATATTAATGTAGGATATATGCTATAGTCCATGAAATTTTAGCTTTAGTTGCTAGATATCTGTAACCAGAAATGAGCCACATTTCATTGATGGCGTTGTTGCAGCAATACTAAAAATCTAAGCACTGTTCTGAGTACTTCTATCATCATACAAACTCTGATACTTATCTTTGCCTTTCTCTTCCCCAGTCTGGTTCCTTTTCTCCTCTTTCTGTGTGTGCACTACTGTAGATAAATATTTATCCCTGGCTTCTCTGAGTAAGAGAAATGGCAGGCGACAGAGAGAAGAGGACAGAGAGGCAAAAAGAGAAGTTTAGCAACTGAGTGAAGTCGATGGAAAATGAAGCTATAGATGAGGTAGAGAGATTGGAGTGGTAGGCAGAGATTTAAGGTATGAGAGGAAGGTGAGAATCCCCGACAGAAAGGAGGAGAAGGGTAGGGTATCCTGAGGAGTAAGGTGAGCTAAAGGCAGACAATGGAAGAGAGAGGTGGCAGTAGACAGGCAGAAAGATTTGAGGTAGTCAGAAGAACATAGAAAGATAGACCATAGAGAGACAGCTTTGGCGTCGAAAGAGGGGCAAAATGAGAAGCGGTATTGAAAGATAGATCAGGTAAAGAGAGTGGTGAGGAGAGAGAGAGAGGGAAATAGTGAAGGCTAGCGAAATTAAATGAAGTAGAGAGAAATGAGCTAGAGAAGGGCGAGATTGATACTGAATACGGGACAGAGGGGAGGAAAGGGGTGAGTACTGACGTAGAAAGAGGTAGAGGCAGAGGTGAGGTAGGTAGATAAATAAATTGGGAGAAAGATAAGGACCAAGGAATGGATTGAAGGGGAGTAGGAAGGGCAGACAGAGATGTGTCAGAGAGAGGAGGCAATGACAGGTAGAGAAAAAGGGGTAGTGTAAAATGAGTAAAGTAGTGAGAGAGGTGAGGTAGGTAAATAGAGATGTAGGTAGAAAGCGAGAGGCTAAGAGAGGGGTGAGACAGGTGAACATTGGCATCTCTAGAAGTGATTTTTAGAGGGTCGCATACAATGGGGAACAGATAATACTGGTGGTGCCACCTGCAAAGGGCAGCTGTAAAGATACACACACACACAAGCACGCACACACACACACACACACACACACACACACATATATATATGGATTGGTTCACTGACATAATATCGATCCAGAAAATATTGATCAACACAAATATCAGAAATTAAATATCGAGAACAAAAATATTGTCTCCGTATACCTAACAATAAAAATCACTAATATTGAACACAAAAATATCGTTGACAACATATACCGATAACAAAAAAATTGGAAACATAAATATCGCCGCATATAAATATACATGTGAAAAATATTGATTCATATAATATCGATCACAATATTATCACAAACATAACTAATAAATCCTTAAAAAATACACACCAAAACCAATTTTAACATAAAAAATTACTTCAAAAAACATATGATAAACATCTATGATTAAATAAAAATATATTACATTAACCAAAAATTAATCATAAACCCCAAAACAGTCGTACACCTAAAACACATATATTTAAAACACCAAAACAATTATTAACTATAAACACAAACATTACTATACATGCCATTAAATTCATATATAAATAAAACAAACTATATATTATACTACAAAAATAAAACATAAACAGCGTTTACCATACAAGGATTCAACTGATGAAAAAAATTCAAACTATACTAAACCAATCAATAAAATAACAGTATAAACAACTTTAACCATTAAAATCAAACAAACAATTAAACCAACAATATAAAAGGCACACTAATTAAAACAAAATTTACAAAAACAACAAACGCTGCAAGAGAAGGAAACTCTGCCAGATTCTCACAACAAACGGTTAACAAAGAAATAATTAATCTCAACAACTACATATTCAAGTAAGTAATACTTATATTTAAACTAAAAATAAACTGTTATTAAAATGAAAAATATAATTTAACAAAAAAATAATAATACACTCTGTAACTTTTATCTTTTTACATAGATAACCTAAAAGAAGAGAAAACCAACTTCCAAACAGATAAACTGCCAGAAAATATTAAATATAACAGAGCACCAAGAATATATACTCAAGTAAGTATGCATAAATAATAAATTAAAAAAATCTCCCAACCAACGGCTGAAAATAAACATAACTCCCTCAACCTTGACAAATTTGCAACAAAATACCATATTTAATTAATAGAACTTCTCTTTTTCTTTCAATAGAAAACTCAGCACCCGCTTCACGTTGAAACGAGCTCAAAAGAAAAGCTGCAAAACTGTCCAAAACATCTCAACAAAACATACAAGTAAACAAAAAACAAATAACTGCATTTTTAACATATTAATAACAAAGATGCAAGACTTAAATTATAATAAATATTTATACTGTTAAACTATTTACAGATACAATGACAGAAGAGGCCAAATATATCGCTTCACTTAAAGAAAAACAAAATTATATTGGCTACACCTACAGCCAAGAAAGTGTGTCAACAGAAACTATAAATTGGAAATGTACTAAATATTAATCAAATGCATGCTACTGGAGGGCAACTACTAGTGTTAATTTTGTAATTAAAGTTAAAGAGCACAACCAACCCCAAATGTGACAGACATAAAAGTTTGAGACATTTTACAAGACATCAGAGAGGCAAGCACTAGGTCCCAGGAACCTACAAGCAAAATCCTTAAAGACATACTTTCCAAAGTCCCCATACATGTAACAGGCCAACTAAAACCTATCCTCACTTTAAAACGCTTACTTTCATGCAATAAAAAAGCCACTGGCAATACCCCACCTGCCTCTATAACATACCAAGACATGCACATACCTGACCATTAAAAAATAATACATAATAAGGAGCCCTTCATTTTACATGACAATCCAAATAAAAAAAAATGAATCCTAATTTCCTCTACATTAAACAAGTTAATGAAGCTTACCTAATCCCAAACCTAGATGATGGATGGGGACTTCAAAGATTTTCCCAAAGTATTCACTCAGATATACACCATACATGGTGAATAGCAAAACACCAATATCCCTTTCATGTATGCTTTACTACCAAACAACAGAGCAGAACCTACTGTGATCTCCTACATTATATAAAACGACAAAGAAATAACTGCTACCCCCAAAAAATAATCATAAACTTTGAACAAGCCACGATTCAAACAATTTTAAAACTATACCCCCACATAGCCACACAAGGCTGCTATTATCACTTTAAGCAAAGAATATGGCACCTACGTCCCCGTCACAGAAGTAGTCAACCACTTAACTTACAAATAGGAAGCCCTTTCTATGAACAAACTAAAGACAAATTTAGGGGCTTATTATGTAGTCAGAGGTCGGACCGCCAACCGCTATTGCAGCGATCAGGAGACTGCCCAACAAGCAGTCGGTGGTCCGACCGCTGAATCAGGATACGTCTGCCGTGCTAGCAGTCGGAAAGTGTTCTTTTTCACTGCGGCCCATTTCATGGGCCACAGTGTTAAAGAGCACTTTGTGGACATCCATGCCCCGTGTGCAATGCGCCATGTGGTGCATTGATGTGTGGGGGCACTATATGTGTCCCCAGCGCCACTTTGCAGTGGTTGACGAGAGAGGGGGGCCCTGTTTGGGGCCCCAAAAGTCCCTTTCCGACAGTCTTTTCATGGCAGTCACACCGCCATGAAAAGTCTGTGGGAAAAGGACATCGTAATCCCGACGGCGGTGCCTGGCTTGGCACTGCCGCCATTCAGGGATTACAATTTCGACTGCCGCCCCATTGGGATCACTGATCCCGGTGGAGGCGGCAGTCTCCCCTCTGACAGAAAAGGATCCGACAGCCTGCATCATAATGCGACGGTCTGACCGAAGTCGGTCGGACCGCCACCGATGGCCTGTCGGTGGTGGTCCGACCAACATCAAAATCAGGCTTTTAGTCCCCAAAAGGACTATTTCGAAGATGCTTGGGTTGGCAGACTGCATCGGTCAGGACACAGACGCCAAGCCAAGTCCCAGATATCATGGTGGAATGTCTATGACAGCCCCTTGGCACAGGAAGCCAAAACAAACAATGCAGTGGAAGGATGGCACAATGCCTTCCGATACACACTAGGCAGAACTCAACCTACATTTTACAACTGTATCAAAGCATTGCAAAGCTACCAAGAACTAAGAATAGAATAATCTGTTACCCAAATTGGCCCTACACTTAGCAAAAAAACTTCAAGAATGTCCAACATGCTACAATGTAAATGCAAACTCTTCATAAACAACAAAGGACTACATTTCTTAAAACTGATAGCCAAAGGCATAGTATAAATTAAATATCAACCTACCAAAAACCAACAAACCAAATCCTTTTTCTTTTAATATTACTTTAAGTATACATCAGTGAAACAATTATATAAAATAACAAAGTTATTAAATACTGATATATTAAAATATATATGATAAATATTTTTAAAACATTTAACAATAACCAACCAACTTAGAAAAAAATGTATACATTACATCAAATAAATACAACACATAATCCAAACATTTCCATATAATAATAATAACATACACATAGCATACACAATACAGTATCACATTTGCCACTGACAAAAAAAGTAAGAAAAAGTCTTTTGTTTTGTAGCTGTAGCTCCATGTAACAAAAAATAGTAATCCACAAAAAAGATAAGACTCAAATAGTAATAAACACCCCAAAAAAATGCACACATATGAACAATCCAATTGAAATCCCTCGAAGCAATCCAAATTCTGTAGGTTCCGTAAACAATATCCAAAAAGTATTTAAAAAAGAACTGCTACAGGAAACCAGAAAAAAGGAAATCTAAGTAAAAACCATGGGCCTGATTACGATGGCTGCGAGAGCGCCACAGACCGGTAGCGATCTCATCGCCATCGGAACCATATTCACCACCTGCCACATTAGGATGGCGGGCGTTGTGATGGTGGTCCGAAACATCGACCGCTACGCATCCGATGGGCTCCTTGAGCAGGCCAGTGTGGCGGAGGGGCTCCTAGTCCCTACAATGGTGGTGGTGCCTACCAGGCACGGCCATAGGGATTACGATGTTCCTTTCCGCCGGCCATTTCATGGCGGAGAACCCGCTAATGAAAATGCTGGCGGAAAGGGGCATTGGGGGCCCCTAGTGGGCTCCCCTTACTCCCAGGCCCCCAGACACGGGACCCGGGGGGGACCTATGGTGCCCCCCTACATATCCCTGCACCATGTGGCAGGCATTGCATGGTGCCTGCCACGTAGTGCAGGGATATGTAAAGTGTCCCTTTTTTGCATTGCGGTGGGTGCTGCAGCCAGCAGCACCTGTCGCAATGCAAAATATAGGCTTTGCGACCACCGTGGTGGCGGTCACATCAAAATGCCTACTGCGGGACCGCCGACAGCCTGTCGGGTGGTCCCAATCCCCAATAGGGTGGCGGGCGGACATAAGTCCGCCCGCCTTTGTAATCGGGCCCTAAGAGTTTAGAATAAACTAAAACAGATTTCCTTTAAAAAAATGTAAACTCCAAACTCCCACAAAAATTGTTTGAAACAAAAACCTGTAAAAGAAACATTAAAGACCCACCCGCATAATAGATTACAGTCTCAGACATACAAATATATAACAATTAATCATCAAAATATAAATAACATCACCTAATTTAACATAAAACATTAATATTGCATTGTAAAAATCACAAATCGACCAAACAGTGCAAAACACTATCAAAAACACATCTATATAGACCAAAAACTCAGAAACAACTCTATGCCACGATTTTAAACATGCATCCTATGTCCCCCTACCATCAAAACCCTTAAAATCCTTAAAACAGACTTACCTGTTCTGACAAACATCAGCACCTAATCGCAACTTAGTTACAGGAAAAATGACCCAAAATAACATGCATAGGCTCGAAAATAGAAGGTAGCAGTAAAAAAATGACCATCAAATGTAACTTAAAAAAGACTATCTCCCCAAAAAAATCAATGGGAAATATAGTAAAAATGTTTAATAAATGTGAAAAGAATAATAAATCTTAAAAAACGTTACACATGTACAACAATTCTGTAAAAAATGTTAAACAAATTGGAAAGTATAAATTAAATAATAGTATGAAATATATACAATTATTTAATATATACTAATAAAAAATGTTAAAATAATGTTTAAAAATGTATTTAAAAAGTTAATTAATGTGTAAAAATTGTAATCATTGAAAAATAATAATTGAAAATGTACATTATACAAATATATTAAATGTGATGTACTTCCATTTTTTTACACTTAAATGTTTAATTTTTTTTTTAATTTACTTCACCTTATACACTACAGGGGTGACATTTACTATTCACACTCCAATCTAAACCAACTTAGAGAAAGAGTTGGACACTAAAAAAGTAACATTTACTATTTCCATTACACTCTAAACAGAAACTTAAGGAAGGTTTTAGATACTAAAGGGGTAACATTTACTATTCCCACTTCAATCTTAACCAACTTAAGAAAAATGTTGAACACTAGAGGGGTGACATTTACTATTGCCACTCCAATCTAAACCAACACCGGGACACTAAAAAGTAACATTTACTAATCCCACTCTAATCTAAACCAACTTGAGGAAAGTGTTGGACACTAAAGGGGTGACATTTACTATTCCCACTCCAACCTAAACAAACTTAAAGAAGGTGTTAGATACTAAACGGGTAACATTTACTATTTCCACTCCAATCTAAATCAACTTAAGGAAAGTGTTGGACACTAAAGGGGTGACATTTACAATTCCCACTCCATTCTAAACCAACTTCTGGGAAAGGAGGCAGCGGCGCTATGGGGAAGGAGATCGTCCCGGTAAAACGTTGGCGGGTATGCTACGCAAGCCGCATGCTGCATCTTATATCACTGAACTGCAGGACAGCAGTGGCCACTTGGTCACCTCCCCGGACTCCCCGCTGGGAGTGATGTCCTCCTTTTATAAAAATCTGTACACATTCGGAGACACCGCGGGTGAAACTGAGCTCCTGTGGCTTGGCGCGAGCCATAGGGAGTATCTAGATGATCCGATCACTCCTGAAGAGGTCGCGCGTGTCATCTCTGCTCTGCCGGCCGGGAAAGCGCTGGGCCTCGACGGGCTTACTCCCTCCTTTTACAAAGAGTACGCGGACCTGCTTGACCCCCACCTCATAGAAATGTTCCATGAATCTCTGGAGCTTGGTGTACTTCCAGCGTCACTCCGCGAGGCTTTAATTATCACAATTCTGAAACCGGACAAACCACCTGAGTTTTGTGATTCGTACCGGCCCCTGTCTCCCATTCTAAACCAACTTGAGGAAAGTGTCGGACACTAAAGGGGTGACATTTACTATTCACACTCAAATCTAATCCAATGTGGGGAAAAGGTTGGACAATAAAGACGTGACATTTACTATTCCCACTCCAATGTAAACCAACTTGGGGAAAGTGTTGGACAATAAAAAAGTAACATTTACTATTCCCACTCCAAGCTAAGCAAACTTAAGGAAGGTGTTGGATACTAAAGGGGTAACATTAACTATTCCCACTCCAATCTAAACTAACTTGAGGAAAGTGTTGGACAATAAAGGGGTGACATTTGCTATTCCCACTCCAATCTGAACCAACTTGGGGAATGTTGGACACTAAAGGGGTGACATTTACTATTCCTGATCCAATCAAATCAACTTGGGGAAAGTGTTGGACACTAAAAACCTGACATTTACTATTCTCATTCCAATCTAAACAACCTTGAGGAAGATGCTGTATACTAAAGGGGTAACATTAACTAGTCCCACTCCAATCTAAAGCAACTTGAGGAAAGTGTTGGACACTAAGGGCCCGATTCCGATCTCGCTAGGAAAGTCCTCCGTACGACTCGGGCCTGGAGGGCTTTCCAAGCGAGACGCGCTGTGCGAGTCCAACAGAGTGAGTACGATGCAGCCGCATGGTTACGGACTCAGTTTGGCCGGACTCCCATTGAACTCTATGGGAGCCTGTGTACAGACGCGAACACAGGCTCCCATAGCAAAAAGGGGTGGGTGGGGAAAAGCGTACACCCTGTGCCCGCCACATTGTGCATGCCTGGATTGGGGGGACCCATGGGCACACCCCCGTGACAGATTCGGAGGGCCCCGGGTGAAGGGGGGCCTGCTATGGCCCCCGAAGCACGATTCCGACAGCCGTTTCGCCTCGCTGAGACCAAGGCGAAGCGGCTGTCTGAATCGTCAATCGTACTCGCTCGGTGGGAATTCGGCTCCATTGCGTGGCACGATTCGGCTACGAAAGTGTCGGACAGACAGGTTTGGGTTCGTAAACGATTCGCACGGCGCGTATGGGATACTCGCATCGTACTTGGTCGTTCAGAACGGGGGACGATTCGGACGGGAAGATAGGCTCCGAATCGGATTTGCTCTTTACAAATCCCATTTGTAGGCCTTCCTTACGAGATCAGAATCGGGCCCTATGGGGTGACATTTACTATTATATAATATTTGGTACATTTTGGAATTATTTTACAAATATGACAATTTCATAAAAATAATGTCATATTTATAATTTAAACATCCAATCAAAATCAAATATACTACTTAATACACATTTTTAAAAATAGATTCATATTTCCAAACATTTAAATTAAAAAGAACAATATTCCATTAAAATATATAATGCTTAATATGAAATTCAAAAGTAATACAATTATAATAAAATACATTTTAAAATTCAACAGAATTAATTTGCATATCTTTCAAAAAATGTATTAATTTTTTTAATTTAAATACATATTTTAAAAATAAATTCCCACCCTTCTAACCTAATAATCCAACATCCTGCTGCTAAAAAATAATTCAATAATTGTTTAAAAACATTTATACAATTCAAAATACAAATTTTATAAGTTTACTCATTTATAAAATTATCAAAAATAAAACTAAATAAAAAAATCACAGACATTGAATAATGCAAT
Source organism: Calotriton arnoldi (assembly GCA_963921515.1). Classification (NCBI taxonomy): domain Eukaryota; kingdom Metazoa; phylum Chordata; class Amphibia; order Caudata; family Salamandridae; genus Calotriton; species Calotriton arnoldi. Next base: position 12,433 of record CAWUFW010017840.1, read on the forward strand.
ACATTACATAATAATTAACAATATAATAGACAATGATATTTACTAAATTGATATTTTAGCAACTGTATTAAAAACAATACTAAATATTATATTTTGACCTTCGATATTCCTGGCCACAATATATTTGAAGTCCAGATATTATTGACGTGATGTTTCTGAACCACAATATTTTTCATCCGATAGTTTGTCCAAACACCACACACACACACACACGCACGCACACACACACACACACACACACACACACATATATATATATATTGAAAAAAGCAAAGGTGATGCTAACTATGAATGTCATTTGAGGTGTCATCAATGATGTCATAAACGTCATAGAACATGTCGGGATTGATGTCATATGTGAGGTCATAAACAGTGCATGGTGGGGGTGCAAGTTATAGTAAGCGCTGCTGATTATAACTGGTGAATTTCTGTGTTTTTTTAGTTCAAAACGGTAATGTTGTCAATGTCACCTAACTATAACGTTACTTTAACTTTTGGGCTTTTTTTTCAGTGAATGTGTAAGATTTTAAAAAAAAATAGATCCTTCTATCATACCCAACTATAACGTTACTTAAACCTTTGTTTTTTCAGTGAATTTGTAGTTTTTTTTAACATATAGTAATATTTTATTACCATACGTGAATGCAGCCCCCCCACCGGGGGTCCTTCATCCAACAGCCCCATACAGCAAACCCAACACTAAGCACAGTCGAGTACAGTCCTGAGGATCCCATCCCCCAGGGCCCAGTATCATAATTAGGGTGAGGGGAGCATGCAGCCCCTTTCTCCTGGTCAATTTTGGCCCTGGGGGCCCCATCCCCTGTGGCCTGGCGCTGAAAAAGTTGGCACCCACCATAGGATCGTTGGAGGCTCTAGGGGAGACCCAAGGCCCCCACGGCCGCGCAGGGTCCCCGCATCAAGCGGGAGCCGGCCATTACTCCCACCAGCAGCGAGCAGCTTCTACTGCTGCTCCTGTGGGCGGGAGCAATATTTAGATAAGTTTCCCTGCCAGCATCATGGCGGGCAGGGAAACAGATGCAAAGTCTGCTCCTAGCTGGCAGGAGCATTTTTGAAGCTCCCACCAGCTGGAAGCGGACTTGGTGTTTGCTCCTGCTTGGCGGGAGATTTAAAAAGGCTCCCGCCAAGCAAGAGCAAGCAAGTGTTTCCCTGCCCATGCTGCTTTGGACCTCGCAGCCCTCTCCCCATTTTCTGCATTAGAGATGTCATCAGTGATGTCATCAGTGATGTCACTGACCATGTCATGAGTGATGTAATATGTGAGGTCATAAGCAGTGCATTGTGGGGGCGTACGTTATAGTTAGCTCAGGTAAATGTAACTGCTGAATTTCTATGATTTGTGCGTGTTAAATCTGAGCTTAACTATAACGTCCCAGTAACCTTTGTTTTTTTAAGTGAATTTCTATGTTTTTTAAAAATCTATTTCCTAACTATAACATCCCTGTAACTTTTGTTTAATTCAGTGAATTTCTATGTTTTTTAATGTTATTTCCTAACTATAACAGCGCTGTAACCTTTGTTTTTTAGTGAATTTTGCAGGTTTTTATACAGGAGTGGGTGTCTGAGTGGCTGTATGGGTCTGAGTGGGTGTGTGAGTGGCTGTTTGGTTCTGTGAGTGGGTGTTTGAGTGGTTTTGAGAGTGTGTAAGTGGGTATGTGAGTGGCTGTATGGATGTGGGAGTAGATGAGTGAGTGGCCATGTGGGTCTGTGAGTGGGTGCATGAGTGGCTGCATGGGTCTGTTATAGAGTGGGTATGTGAGTGGCTGTATGGATCGGTATGTGAGCAGCTGTATGGGTTTGTGAGTGGGTCTGTGAGTAGGGTTGTGAGTTTGTGTGTAAGTGTCTGAGTGGGTCTGTGAGCGGATGCGTGAGTGTCTGAGTTAGTCAGTGACTGGATGTGTGAGTTTAAGTGGGTCTGTGAGTGGGTGCATGAGTCTCTGCATGGGTCTGTGAGTGGGTGCATGAGTGGGTGTGAGTGGGCACGGAGTCTCTGAGTGAGTCTCTGAGTGGACACAAGTCTCTGAGTGGGTCTGTGAGTGGGTGTGTGAGTCTCTGAATGGGTGTGTGAGTGAGTTTCTGAGTGGGACTGTGGGTTGGTGCATGAGTCTCCGAGTGTGTCTGTGAATGGGTGCGTAAGTCTCTGGGTTTGTGAGTGGGTGCATGAGTCTGTGAGTGAGTGCATGAGTCCAAGTGGGTCTGTGAGTAGGAGCATGAGTGTCTGAGTGGGTCTGTGTGTGGGTGCATAAGTCTCTGGGTAGGTGTGTGAGTGGGTGTGTAAATCTCTAAGTAGGTCTGTGAGTGGGTGGAGAAGTCTCTGAGTGGGTCTGCAAGTGGGCACATGAGTCTGTGAGTGGGTGTGTGAGTCTTTGAGTGGGTGTGTAAGTGGATGCTTGAGTCCTTGAGTGGGTCTATGAGTGGGTACATGAGTGTCTGAGTGGGTCTGTGAGTGGGTGAAAGAGAGTATGAGTGCATCAGTGAGTGAATACATTAGTGTCTGATTGAGTCTTTTAATGTATTTTTTTATATTTTGGCAATATTCACAAATTCAGCTCGACCTTACACAGGAGGCTGCGCTGAGCATAACAACGCATTCGCGAATATCGTACATGGCAAAAACAAAAACAAAAATTTGATGTGTTTTACACATAAGGGGTCCCTCAAACACCCGTATATTCCAGCCACAAGGTCAGGGTACCTCTTCCCTGACCCCTTCTATTGTTTCAATTAAATATTTACAGCCCTTGGAACTGTGTCCCATTACATAAAAAGCAGCCACAACTTTCTGCTCAGGTTGCAGCCAGCCAATCACAGCATTCTTGTTAGCGAAAGCATTCATGAATGGTCGCAAAATAGTCGTGAATACGTTTGTTTTTCTTTAAATATCTAAAAAACTACTGAACGGATTTACACCAAATAACAAAAAGGGCTCTTTTTGTAAAAGAACTACCTTGCTGCTAAATTTGGTGTAATTCCACCCAGCGATTCGGTCTGTAGTCCTGCCTAAAATCTCTATGGGAATTAACATGGGGAAAAAGCATTTTGGGACCCCCCCTTTTATTCGGCCCCTGCTTGCTGGATCACACCGAAACTAACAGAGCAGCTGAACTGAGCATCGTACTGATTTTAAAAATTGTGTGCAGGTTCGTCAAATGATGCCAAAGATATTGGCAAAACAACAAAAGCTTTTCCTATGGAAACTAGGTCCTAATTATAATTACCTACTGGTGCCCGCCAGTAGGTAATATATGTGTGTGTATATGTGTGTGTGTATATATATAAACATCCACAACGTGGTAGTTTCTCCTGACTCGTTACACGGCGGCACAAACTCCTCAGACACCGCCGCTTGTAATTTGTTTACTTTTTCTTCTTTTATTTTTCAATTCGTCACCAGTCCAATTTTTCAACAGGTAACAATGATTTTAAAGTGCAAATTAAACAGCAAAATGCAAATAAAAATCATTCATAGTGCAGGATAATTTAGCCCTCAGTAAAGTGCGAGTGCTAGTCAGAGGCAATCCTTTAACCCGATATTCCTAAAGAGTCTTCTTTCTTGACTCCCAAAGATTTCTAAGAATATCTTCGGGGACATAAAATATATCTCCTTCTGTGAACATTACATTCAAATAGAATTCAAAAAGCCATCTAATAAAAAATTGATTCCGCCATAATTGTGGGCACAAATATTAATAATATATCATATCAAATTTCCGTATATATAATCCTCATTCAAATTTCTGCTCATCGTAATAATCTCCTAGAGTGGTGAAATGTCATTGAAACAGGTAGAGGGAGTCTGTTTTTTAATTGGAGAATATGATGGTTCATCTAAAGATGGAAGTATAATTCTGCATCAATGTTATGTCCCATCGGGATTTTCGTACCTGTTGATATAATCAATTTAGATTCTTCTCTTCTCAGTTCCTTCTCCCTGTTTCCTCCTCTTGGATGTTTCAGTATATTTTTCAATCCAAAGAAGCTAAGACCTGCCAGAGATCGATTATGTTCTTTTTCAAAATGGTTGGTCATGGGATAACTCCTATCCCCTTTCCTGATCGCTCGAACATGCTGTAGGGTTTGTCATTTTAATTTATTGATGATACTTCCCACGTAATACTTATTGCAACTACACTTCAAGGCATAGATCACGAATTCTGTTTCACAAGTTATTCTTTCTTGTATTATTTTTTGTTGTCCATCCAACGTTGGAAATGTTTTCTGGTTCATTCCATACTGGCATGCTCTACAAGATCCACATGTTATAAAGCCCTTAGTGATGTTTCTCAACCAATTATTTTCCATGACAGGTTCTAAATGGGTCATTGTTAAAATGTCTCCAAGCGATTTAGTTTTTGGGATTTTGGTCCACCACATCTTTTTGTAGATCTTCTTTCCGTAAAATATGGCAATTCTTTTGTAAAATTTTCTTTATGGCTGGTTGCGCTGGATCATACTCCAGAAAGAGTCTCTTGGTCTTATCTTTGTTCTGTTTCTCATTGGATGAATATAAAAGTTGTTCCCTTGTTCTCTTTTTGACTCTCTTTTTGGCATCATTTAGCACACTTCTGGGATATCCCCGTTGGATGAACCGTTCCCTCATCTTGACTAACTCCCATTCAAGTTCTTCCTCAGTTGAACAAATCCTTTTGGCTCGTAGCATCTGGCCATGTGAAATACTCCATTTTACAGCCTTAGAGTGCCCACTATTAGCATGGAATAGGGAATTAGTTGCTGTTGTGCTCCTATGGATAGTAGAGGTTAATTAATTTCCTTCTACATCCAAATTGATGTCCAAAAACTCACTGTGTGTTTTACTAAATGATGCCCTGAATTTGATGTTTGCACTGTTGTCATTGAGGTTTTGGATAAAATCTTCCAGCATTGAGAGTTCTCTATCCCACAAGATGAATAGATCATCTATAAATCGGAACCAAAGCACGACCTTTTCCATATAGATGTTATTCTCTTCATCCAAGGCTACCTCCTTCTCCCACCACCCCATGAACAGGTTCACGTAGGTGGGGGCGTAGGAGGTACCTGTGGCTGTGCCCTGCAGTTGGATGTAGAATTGTCCATCAAAGAAGAACACATTATGCATTAAACCATATTCCAACATCTCAATCACCATTTCCATGTGTTCCAGGAATTCAATGGGTCTGTCTCTTAAAAAATATTCACATGCTGATATACCACCCTTGTGGTTAATTGAGGTGTACGGAGAAATCACATTGAGAGGCAACATTATGTATTCAGGTTTCCAAGATATTCCATCTAGTTTTTGTAAAAAATCCGTTAAGTCTCATAAGTAGGAAGTCAAAATTGTTACGAATGGTTGCAAAAGCAAGTATAACAACCATGAACAGTTCTCCAATAGTGAGCCAATTGAGCTCACTATGGGCCTGCCTGGTGGAGCTTTCAGAATCTTGAGAACTTTTGGCAGAAAATAAAATGTTGCTACTTTAGCCTGTTCAGTTTTTAGATAGGCATATTCTTCCAAATCTAACAGATTCTTTTCCTGCCAGGTCTGAAGTTTCAAATGGAATTCTCTTTCCATATCTTTCATGGGATTTCATTGGAGATGTTGATAGTGGGTTATATTATTCAGTTGTCATTTTGCCTCTATCAAATATGAATTCTGATCCATTAACACAATGTATCTCCCTATCAGATGGTTTTATGATAAGGGAGGGATTTTTTACAATGCTACAATGTCCTGACAATCTCTGGTTGAGAAGTTGTTACGATTTTTGTTATGACACCATTTAAGTCTCAATTTGTTTATATCATCGATACTGAGTTCATCGATACTGAGTTCATGGCCTGGAGCTAGTTGGGGGCAGAACTTTGACTTCAATTTGCATCCACTCGAGATTGAATTATCTGTAGTAAACCCCATTTTATTCAACTTCTCTGTATCAGTTGTTCTACCCTCTTCCCTTTCCTCTACGGGATTTCTGATTTCTCCCCTCTGCCCTTGTGAAGAAGTGTCCCTCAATTTAGTAATATCTCCAGATACTGAAGTTATACTATTCGTTAGAGCCTGAATTTCAAGCAAGTCCATAGATACCCTAAGTTTGAAGGTCGAGGGTTTTTGAGCTGGGGTTCTACCTGTTATGTTTTTTAATCTCATTTGGAAGTATGCATGTAATTTTAACTTCCTGGTATATTTATATAATTCAATCCGTGTGTCAGTGAAGCTTGGTGTTACCATGGGCCAATAGGAGAGGCCTAAATTTAATATTTCAGGATCTATTGTTAAGTTCGCCTTCCTCTGATCCCCTTCCCTTTTCCTTTTACCCCTCCTTGTTCTGTTCCTCCTTTTTCTGGGTTCACTTGATTTCCTCTTCCTTGTAGCATAGACATGCACAGTTTTCTTAGTTCCTGATGAAACTCCAGTTGTTCCGTGGGTGCTTCTTCTGCGCTAGATCCTGCGTCCAAGCGCATCTCACTTTCGCTTTGTTTCTCCTCTTGTGGCTTCTCCACTTTTTCTTTCATCCCGAAATTATCAAGTTTCTTCACAAAAGTTAATATGCGGCCATGTTGGTAATCTAGCCTGTCCCTGGTGAAGTTACAAGCTATTCTCTCTATGTCTTCCTTGTAGCTCTGTAATTATTTTTCCATTTCTAACAATAAATCTTTAACCGATGTATAATTTGTATGTGCTTTCATTTCCTTCATGGTCTTATCAATGATTGCAGTCTGTTGTTCCATTTTTCTCTTGGCGATTTTAATTAAAGTATGTATCAATTTGATTGAGTAGTCCCATGTATTTTCACACCATTCCTTCATTAGATCATCATCCATATCTTCATAAGTTGGAAGGACCAATATTCATAAAACCCTTGGAATCCTCTTCTGCTCCAAATATTTAGTCAATGAGGCCATTTCCCACCACTGTTTTGACTCCATGCGTCGTGCTTTTTCCAGTTCCCTAACCAGCTGTATTGGTGTTTTATCTCTTGCATTTGCTTGTATTCCAACATGATTTCGACTTTCTGTATCACTAAAAGTATGTCCCACTGCTTTACGCACATTTCGCCAGTCTTTCATCCATTTTGCATTGCGTGATTCAATAAAGTTTTAATCCGGATTGGAAAAGAAAAAAAGGGAGTTTGTTTCCAGTGAAATGTTTTCCGTCACCGTGGGTTATCTTTATTGGTGTATTGCACTCTAGGATTTATATTCCTTTTTATTTTTGGTGACCTTGATTCTTATGTATATATATATATATATATATATGCGGCATACTCCACCATACACTTCCCTTGCCCAGAAAGTGAAGCACGGACCCAAGTAGTGCAGTTTCAATGATTTATTCGGCTCTCGTAACAACCACAGCAGCCATGACGCGTTTCGACACTCCCTGGTGTCTATATATATATCTATATATATCCAACTCGATTGCTTAGCCTTCCTCAACTTCCTTGTGGCGATAAAGAAAGCACGAACTCCTCTGCAATTAGGCGAAATTCTTCTTTATTTCTCACAGGTAACAGTCATAACGCGTTTCGGCCAGTAAAACGGCCTTGATCACATGCGGAAATACATTGCAGTGAATTGTCTTATACCACCTCAATGTGTCACGTGACCCCCAATTTACATAAAAGAAAGACTTAAAATCATTATTAAGTTCGTTGTTGACAAGGCAGCACATTATATTTCTTTGTGACCTAAAAGAAACGCCAGCCGGCAGTATTTTTAATATAAGGGTAAGACTGCACTGAATTGAAACCATATAGTTTGTTACATCCAATAACTGATATGTAAACAATATTGGGCGCATGCATATGTGCAACTGTATGAGTACATAAATACATAAATACTAAAAATATGTATGCATTGATAAATATCAAATAATGTTTAAAACCGGAATAAGAATCATTCAGATGAAATAAAAGAAACCATCCTGAATTGATTTTCTATTTGCATTAATGCACCATCGAATGATCAAAATTGTATCCCGGTTTCCCCATTTAACAAGGCTCATATGTATTTAGTAATTCAATGTGTACCCTCTGAAGCCTGTATTTGTTAATTTTACATTTTATACTGTTTTTTTAACTCTTTATATTGCATTTTTAAGTTTTATTGCAATCTCTGATGGATTGGATGGATTTCAATTGTTCCCCCTCTTATCTGACCTAGGTATCATTGTTATATGCTGCTATTTTAACTTGTGCTTTTATGGATATATATATTTGTATCCGAATAAAGATTTTGATTGATTGTATTTAGCACCATTAGTAATGCCCTAAATTATCATTCCTGAAGTCTTACGATTGATATCCCTGCTGTAAACATTCTAATGCATTCTATAAAACACCTAAAGTGACCGATGCATAATAGCTGGTAGCTATGTGCAAAAAGTGCACAAAAGTGCTATGTGCTATACAGTACTAATCAACTATACGTGCAAATTTTAGCAATAAATATACATGTCATCACTTCTAAAAATATTTTTGGGGTTTCATATTTTAGTAATAAAAATTAATCAACATATGGTAATATATACAGTATGTCCTAAGGCAGCAGTTATCTCCATGTAACCATTGTAGCATACTATCCTTACTCAAGACTTATTTCAAAATAGAGAATTATGCTGAGGCTGGACCTGATGTGTATGTACTTACCCCTTGGAGACAAGGGGAAAGATTCTAGCTATAGAAAATTGTGGAGGTCCTCTGTGGTACTGAGTCCTGTTGGGGCCTTGCTTTCGAACTCCATAATCATGCGTGTTTCTAATTGCCTTAACATGCGCTCTCTATTGCCACCACATCGTGGGGCAGGAATTGCATCTACTACAAAGTATTTCAGACAGTTTAGGTTGTTATTGTGCGCTGTTTTAAAATGCCGTGCTACCGGATAGTTGGTGTCATTGTTGACTATAGCACGCAAATGTTGCAGGATGCGCATGTGCACCTGTAACTTGGTACTACCAATGTAGTTCAAGCCACACGTGCATGTGAGAACATACACCGCGAATTCGGTACGACAAGTGAAGTGACCTTTTATTTGTCTTTTATTGGGACTGAATGGTATTGTATATTGAGTTGTATTTTCGCCAAATTTACAGGCGCAACATGACCAACGCTTAAAAAAACCTTGTTTTGGTTTAAGCCATGTCGTGCTGGGGATAATTTCCGTGCTACTTTTGACCAACTCAGTTTTCATGGATTTTGCAAGTCTGAAGGTGAGTGTTGCCGTGGATGGTAAACTTGGCGCCAGCACTCCATCCGTGAGCAAAATGGGCCAATTTTTGTTAACTATTGCCCTCACTTGTCTTTGTTGTCTACTGTAAGTCTTGATTAATCTAGGTGTATTGTTCTCATTTATATTAGTCTCAATATCTGATGCAGGTGCCAAAGCCGTGTTATTCATCTGAGCTTTCTGGTTCAGCAGGGATTCCCTGGTTCTCAATTTGGCTTTATTACTGACTTCTATTAGTATTCTTTCACTATAACCCCTATGTCTGAATCTCTCTAGTGAAACTTGTGTGCACTTGAGCAATTCCTCGTCTGTACTGCGAATCCTTTTTAATCTTAATAGTTCTCCGTAAGGAATGCTTGTAATCAGGTGCTTAGGGTGTGCACTCATAGCGTGTAGTGTGGAGTTGCCAGATGTGGACTTTCTGTGCAGTGATGTTTCTAACTTGCCCTCAGCTACATATACAGTGGTATCTAAAAAATCGACTCTTAGATGACTTATGTATGACATAAATTTTAGATTCACATTGTTGACATTGACTTCTGCAATGAAAGTTTCTGCACTTATTTGGTCCCCTTTCCACACTATAAAAACATCATCTATGTAGCGAAACCAATGTGCTACATGTGTGTTATACATATTTGCATGGGTTCCCCTTAGAACCTGTTCCTCCCACCAGCCAACATGCAAGTATGCGTAGCTGGGGGAGAAACAGGCTCCCATAGCAACTCCTCGTTTTTGTTTGTACAGTTCCTTACCAAACATGAAAAAATTGTTAAAAAGACACAATTTTATCAATTCGAGTAGCATAATATTATGGCTATGATAATTCAATGGTCTTGTGTCCAAATAATGCTTTACCGCTGATAATCCTGCATGATGATCAATGCTTGTATAAAGCGATTCTATGTCCAATGTAGTTAATAGATAGCCATCATTCCATTTCACCTGATTCAGTTTGTTTAGAAAGTCACCGGTGTCTTTCACATATGTGGGGAGATTCGGGACATGATTTTGAAGGTAGTAGTCCACATACCGGGTTATATTTTCACTTATGTCCCCTATAGCAGATATAATAGGCCTGCCTGGTATTGGTGACACTTTCTTATGTATTTTAGGGATCAAATACATTGTGGGGATCACAGGGAAGTCATTATGCATAAATTGGTATTCTTGATTGGAAATGAGACCCTGTCTTTTATATGCAAGTAGTTCTCTCTTCAAAGACTCTTTCGCTTTTTTGTATTCAGTCATGGACGTTTTTTCATAACAAGTCGTGTCGTTGAGCTGACTTTGTGCCTCTTGAATGTAATCCTTGCGGGGCCAGATAACTACATTCCCGCCTTTGCCGGACTTGTTAATCACTATTTCCTGATTACTTTTTAGTTTCTTGATTAGATTGTCATATTGCTGGTCGCGATACTTTACTTTCTTTTTCACGTGATTCACTTTGTGATATAGTTGTTTTAAATCTTCCGTTATTCTCTCTTGGATGATATCGTGTCCTTTGGCATCATAGGGTAAAAAGTCGATTTGGACTTGAACGGACTCCTTCCTGCGCTGGGTTGAATTATATTCAATGCCTCGAGTCTCTCCTGTATCGAACCTTGAATCATATGGCTATCTTGACCATGTGTTGTTTCATCGCTTAATTCATGGAGGGTGAGTAACACTCATGCATCAGAGGCTTGAAGATTATCATTAATTGCATTTCCACTGTTCACATCTCTTTCTGTATGTCTCTGTTGGTTGTTTCCTTCCTTTATCGTGAAGAATTGTTTTATTTTGAGCTTTCTAATGTAACTGAATATATCCACTCTTGTTTTACCATAATTGAAATTGCTCTCCAGACAGTAAGAAAGTCCAAGAGCTAGTAGTTGTGTTTCTGCTTTTGTCAAGATTAGTGGAGATAGATTAACCATGGTGTTGTCATTTAACGCCTGCGCCACTGTGTTTTTTTGGGTTTTGTTGCGCCTGAGCTTGCGCCTTGCTCTTTGCCTCGTTTCTTCATGATTTGCTGGTTTCATTTGATTCCGTGGTCGTAGTGTTTGTCGACGATCCAATGATAAAAAATTCAATTCCTCGGCTGGGTTCAGTTTGCTCCTTTCTTCCGGCATGCCATGTGTGTTAATTCTCCCATCATCCGATTCATTGTCGCTTGTTAACGAGCTAAGATCAGAGACTGACTATAATGCCAAAGGATTCAGTTGATACCGTCCACAAAATAGTTACAGCTGAAGTCAATCAATCAATCAAAAATTCTTTATTCGGTAACTGTTAAAGTTAACCATAAAAGTTCACATATACAGTTAGAAACAGTTAAAACACCTTAAAAGAATATATACATAATGTTTTCAGGATCAGATCAAAATTGATTTGCGATATTTAAAAACATTTTTTTTAAAAACAACAACAGAAGCAAATCGTTTTAGTACAGGAATAATCCATCTTTTTCTCGCGATTGAATAAAATTTACAAAAAAACAATATATGTATCGTCGATTGTGCGGAGACATCATCGCATGGGCAATTTCTTAAAACTCTCGACCAATCATTTTGTGCAGGGAAACTTAAAGACCTATGTAAGATATTCAGTCTGAAACGTGTTAGCAGGAACCTTTCATAATCATTAGTTATTAATCTAATATACGGTTGAATAGATGTAGTCTCCAACGCCATATAATATGTTTGAACCGTTGGTTTCTTTAGTTCTAATGTAATTCTAATTTCGCCCAAATGGCGCTTGCAGCTCACTTTAAGGTTTTTCCTGGACACGCTACCCATGGTTTGTGGGTCTTTATAATATTCAGGATGGCCTAAATTAAACAAGAACATTTTTACATATTCTAGCCATCTTATATGGTTAACCCCATCTATCCCCAGTGCATCTTTCAAAATATGACGGTTAAAAACTGTCTCTTCTGAGGTCCAAACTCTATGCCACAAAAGGACTGGCTGAATCCTAATTATGTCCTCTAAATATGGCATACCCAGTTCTTGATGGCATATGTAAGTTGATGTGCTGTCCGGAACTGCCAAAAGAGACCTGATAAACATATTTTCCGCTAGCTGTAGTGGGTTTACCCCAGCATAACCCCATAATCCCGCTCCATAGGTGGCAATAGCCACACATTTGGCTCTATAGATCTGTAGCAATTCTGCGGACGAGCGTCTACCTAGTTTCCTACTAAAATTCAATAAGGCCATCAGGGATTTGACAAATAGCAGCCTTCTGGCTTTGATCGCCTGGGACCATGAACCTAATTGATCGAATAAGATCCCTAAGTAGGAAAAGGTTTTAGTACTTTCTATTGCCTTTGAGTAAATAAAAAGGGTATTAGTCTTCTTTTTTAAACCTGCCCCGCAGTTCATTGCAAAGGTTTTTGAGCAATTTACGTTAAGACCAAGGTTTGACATAAAATTAACAAAGGAATTTACCACCCTTTGAAGGCCAATCGGTGTGCGGGCCATTAGGACCGCGTCGTCCGCGTACAGGAGTGCTGGAATGGAACGAGTCGCTGCAACTGGTAAGTCCTTACATTCTCGGACCAGTACGATTTCTAGCTCATTTATATATAGTGTGAAAAGGAACGGGGCTAGAATGCACCCTTGCCTAACACCTCTCTTCACTTTAAAGTGCTTTGTGCATTCACCCCCCCTCCCATAGCGAACCCTGGCCCTTGCCCATGAAATCAGCTGCCTTAAAAATGTAACTATTAAAACGTCTACACCCCTCCCCTCTAAGACCGACCACAGCTTATCGTGGATGACACAATCAAAAGCCGCTGTTAAGTCAATAAAAGTCAAGTATAAATTTTCCCTTTTAGCCTTGGTATACTTCTCTAATAAAATATGTAAGTTTAAACCCTGTTCTATCGTGCCCACGCCCTTGCAAAAACCGTACTGAAAGTCTCTTAATATTGATTGTTCTTCCGCCCATAACTGTAGCCTGTCTAACAGGACTCGTCCCACGATCTTAACTGTGGAGTCCAACAATGAAATTGGGCGGTAACATACTGGATCTGCCCTATCGCCTTTTTTAAAGATAGGTACTATTATTGAGTCCTACCAGGTTGATAAAAAGCCTTGTGAACAACATGCGTTAAAAACCTGCGTTAATAATGGACCCCATAGTGCTACATTCGATTTAAAAAGATCTACAGGAATACCATCCGGACCTGCGGCCTTCCCCACCTGGCTCAAATTGATGGCCGTGTTGACCTCACTAAGAGTAAAATGTAGAGGTAGTTCTTTGAAAAACTGCTCAATATCTGCCCCAGAAGCTAAGATATCCTGTTCTTCTGTCTGTGGATTTTTATATAGTTTTGAAAAAGACTCTTTCGCTTTTTTGTATTCAGTCATGGAGGTTTTTTCATAACAAGTCGTGTCGTTGAGCTGACGTTGTGCCTCTTGAATGTAATCCTTGCAGGGCCAGATAACTACATTCCCGCCTTTGCCGGACTTGTTAATCACTATTTCCTGATTACTTTTTAGTTTCTTGATTAGATTGTCATATTGCTGGTAGCGATACTTTACTTTCTTTTTCACGTGATTCACTTTGTGATATAGTTGTTTTAAATCTTCCGTTATTCTCTCATGGAAGATATCGTGTCCTTTGGCATCATAGGGTAAAAAGTCGATTTGGACTTGAACGGACTCCTTCCTGCGCTGGGTTGAATTATATTCAATGCCTCGAGTCTCTCCTGTGTCGAACCTTGAATCATATGGCTATCTTGACCATGTGTTGTTTCATCGCTTAATTCATGGAGGGTGAGTAACACTCATGCATCAGAGGCTTGAAGATTATCATTAATTGCATTTCCACTGTTCACATCTCTTTCTGTATGTCTCTGTTGGTTGTTTCCTTCCTTTATCGTGAAGAATTGTTTTATTTGGAGCTTTCTAATGTAACTGAATATATCCACTCTTGTTTTACCATAATTGAAATTGCTCTCCAGACAGTAAGAAAGTCCAAGAGCTAGTAGTTGTGATTCTGCTTTTGTCAAGATTAGTGGAGATAGATTAACTATGGTGTTGTCATTTAACGCCTGCGCCACTGTGTTTTTTGGGTTTTGTTGCGCCTGAGCTTGCGCCTTGCTCTTCGCCTCTTGTTTCTTCAGGATTTGCTGGTTTCCTTTGATTCCGTGGTCGTAGTGTTTGTCGACGATCCAATGATAAAAAATTCAATTCCTCGGCTGGGTTCAGTTTGCTCCTTTCTTCCGGCATGCCATGTGTGTTAATTCTCCCATCATCCGATTCATTGTCGCTTTAACGAGCTAAGATCAGAGACTGACTATAATGCCAAAGGATTCAGTTGATACCGTCCACGAAATAGTTACAGCTGAAGTCAAAAAGCTGAATTTGAAAATACAAAGGGAGGCTACAAATCGATCAACACGTCAACATAAATATCAACAATTAATCCAAAAGCTGAGGGAAAATGATTCGATTGTGGCACGGAACTCCGATAAAGGTGGCAATGTGGTCATCTGGCCACTTAAACAATATCTGGATGAAGCAAATCGACAGCTCTCAGATCGTAATTGCTACAAAGTAAGCAATCGACAAGTGACTAGGGCGGTACAAAATGAGTTACATTCGAAACTTTTAGCCTGGAAAAGTGCAGGGCTCATTAATCAGGAAGAACTGAAATTTTTCAAGAATGACTATCCCACCATGCCTATTATGTATCTAATTCCAAAAGTACATAAAGATACTGCTTGTCCACCAGGACGACCGATTATATCTGCCAAACAGAGTCTTTTAGAGAATGTTTCAGTGTACATAGATTCATTCCTTCAGGAACATGTAAGGACCCTTCCGTCATTCATCCAAGACACTACGGATTTTTTAAAACAAATCCAGGACTTTGAATGGCATAATGACTATTTATTAATAGCGTTAGACGTTTCCAATCTGTATACGTCCATCCAACATGATGACGGTATAAGGGCAGTGGAATTTTACCTGGGGACTAGATCTATTGAATTCTATGCATACAACAAAATGCTCGTCAACCTTACAAGATTTTGTTTGGAAAATAACTACTTGATGTTTAATCAACAGGTATACCACCAGGTGAGAGGCGTAGCTATGGGGGCTAGTTTTTCCCCTAGCTACGCCTGCTTACATATGGGGTGGTGGGAGAGAATGATCCTAACTAATCTATATGCGGATACCATGGCACATAATGTAGTCAAATGGGTTCGTTATATAGACGATCTTTTTGTGGTGTGGCGTGGGGATAGTGGGAGTGCGGAAGAGTTTATAACTAAACTCAACAACAATAATATGAACCTGCACCTCACTTACACTATTAGTAACAGTTCCATCACTTTCTTAGATGTAGAAGTCTACGTGGCCAATGGGAAGTTAGAAACCAAATTACATTGCAAACCCACGGCAGGGAACACAATACTTCACTCGACTAGCTTCCACCCCAAACATACTATCTGCAGCATTCCCTACGGGAAATGTTAAGAATTCGCAGAATTTGTAGTAAAGAAGATGACCTAGTGGCAGCGCAAGAAGAATGCAAACTCAGATTCTAAGAAAGAGGTTACTCCAACCACATCATTGATGATGCCATCAAACGAACTAGAGCACTGTCCCGTAAAGACCTGCTCTCCAAACATACCCGAGGCAAGAACAAATGTCCTAGCAGTACAGGCCCTGACACCAACAATCCAAGACTAATCCTTACGTATAATAGACAAAAGGATAGTCTATACAAAATCTTTAAGAACAATTGGCACTTAGTGCTAAGTGACCCAATTTTAGGGGAGAAACTACCACGTACCCCCACTATAACCTACAGAAGGGCCCCGAGTACGAGTGATCTGGTTGTCAGAAACAGTCCAGAGGTTAAAACAGGGTCAAATTGGTTAACTGAACGCAAGGGCTTTGTAAGATGTCCATCGTGCAGAGCTTGTAAGTATGGGGTTAATAGAACCACTTTCTGCTCTCCATTCAAAAACAAACCCTGTAAGATTGATAAGTTTTTAACCTGTAAGTCTGAATTCACTGTCTATGTGCTGGAGTGCTCTTGTGGGCTGCAGTATGTGGGGAGCACCAAGCTACCAGTCCACAAGAGAGTGCTCCAGCACCTAAGGGCCATATCTAATTCCGATGTGACTTACCCTGTGGCACGCCACTTTAAAGAGTTCCACAATAATGATTTGGACAAATTGAGATACTTTGTGGTGGACGCTGTATTGCCACTCAGAAGGGGTGGCAATAGGGAGGCCATCCTTAGATGATTAGAGACCAAGTACATCTTGGAATTGGATTGTAAAAATCCAAATGGCCTAAATACGACAGAGGATCTGCATACATGGCTATGAACCAAGTTACATTCATATATCGCACTTAACATCTGATCCCATTAGAACCTACTTTTTATAAGGATAACAGAAAAATGTATCCTTTTATCCTTGATGGCAAATCACCTCATCATCATTTTATTAAATAAATAAATTTTATATAGAGTTTTTTATAATAAGATTTTTAGGAAAATTCTATATTAAGTTATATCTTTCTGCAATTCTCTCCCTAAACATATGTCTCTTCTCTTACTTAGTTCCCCAGTTTCAATTTGGCTACTGAGGTCGTTCCAATTTGGCCGGCCACAGTCAGCAAAAATTGTTACAATTTGCACTCTAGCACTTTATATGCAGGTACTGTGAGGTTTAGGAATCATAGACTGCATAATTGTATAAACACGTTTACACTTTTTGTACACTTTGCACAACTTTATAATAGTACAGCAACAGCGGACTACATGGCCTTAGCAGTTAGGTGCTAATTTACATGGGCTTGATATCAAATGGCATTTAAGCCAGGAATCACTGGTAGATTGAGGATTAAAATTCCTCTGTGTAATGATGTTTAATCTTGTGGAATGTTATTGGGGCGTATTTATACATAAAACCATGTGCAAAATACGCAAATTATATGTCTAACCGGGCAACTGAGGCGAGGTAGCCGTATGTTGACAATTAATTACCAGTCTTTGAATATCGGGACCTTTGCAGTATAAAATGAGACTATATTCATAGGTGCAAGAGATTTTCTGCCATAATCAAATGTAAGGTATGGTATGTCAATCCTATACTGTATCCATATTCTTTGTATTTGTATTTATACAAATATAAATTGCGCACTTTTGCACAGGTGATGCTCTAGGGGCACACCATACTGTAATGTTTTCAAACAGATAGTATTGCGCATTTTGCACAAATGACTATGAATTTGTACATCATTATTGCACTGTATTTAAAACAGATATAATAGCGTATTTTGCACAGATGACTTTTAAATTTTTAAATATTTATACTGTCATTGCAAGTCAAAATAACTGCTGAAAAAAAGAGAGTGTATAGGCAGTCTGTTTACTGTTTCTGTCAGCACGAGCACTTTAAATGGGACAGGAATTGGTGGCATGTCATGTGATCAAGGCCTCTAGGGGCTGACACGCGTCATGGCGGCAGAGCACGAATAAAGAAAATTACTTGCACGAAATCAGCGGAGTTCGTTCCCTTTCTTGGTTCCAGGGTTAAGGAATCGTGGAGAAAAGGTGGAGTGGATATATATATATATATATATATATATATATATATATATTCACTGAAAAACCATAGGTTTTAGGGACAGTTATAGTTACAAATTAGCATTTAAAAACCTTTGAAATTCACTGAAAAAAACATAGGTTTCAGATATGTTATAGTTACAAATTAGCATTTAAAAACCTTTGAAATTCACTGAAAAAACCATAGGTTTTAGGGACAGTTATAGTTAGTTGGACATTTCACTCGTACAAAACCCGTGAAATTCCCCCGTTATAGTTAGTTCAGCTAACTATAACTCGCGCCCGCAATGCACTGCTGATGACGTCACATATTACATCACTCATGACATGGTCAGTGACATCACTGATGACATCACTGATGACATCTCAAATGACATCACTGATGACATCATCCAGTGACTGTGTGTTTCTGTAAAGTTTAAATATTTTTAATATATATAGGAAAAGACGTATTGAAGAATGAGTGGGTGTGTAAGTGTCTGTATGGATGATTTAGTAGGTGCGTGACTGACTCTATAATTGAGTGATTTAACGTATCTTACTGAATGCATGGGTTAGTGACTAAACTGGGTGAATGTCTGTATCCGTCTGTCTGTTGCTGTGTAAGTGGCTGCATGGGTTTGTGAATAGCTACATGAGTGTCTATATGAGTTATTGATTGGTTGTCTGAGTATCTGTATGGGTGCCTGAGTGTTTGTGTGGGTGGGGTGTGTGCGACTCTGTGCATAGATGTGTGAGTGGGTGATTCACTGGGTGGATGGTTTCAAGAGTGCATCTGTGATAGACTGTATGGGTGGGTAAGTGTGTGTAAGAGTGTGTTAGTGAGTGAATGTATGTCCCAGTGGTACATGTGTGAGTAACTACATATGTGAAAGCCAGTATATATGTGTGTTGGAGTATATAAATAGCTATAAGCTAGAGTGAGTGATTGTGATAGTGGCTGTATGGATGAGTGTGTGCTTGTATCAGTGATTGTATAAGAGCGTAACAATGTGCTAGTATTTGTATGATTAAGTGAGCTGGTGTGTGTATAACTGTATAGGTGAGTAAATGGCAGTGTGTTTAATTATTTGCATGACTGACTAGGTGTGTGAGTACCTCTATGGATGAGTGGCGGTGTTTGAGTGTCTATATAGGAGTAAGAGTGCATATGATAGTCCTGTACTGAGTGACCATAAGTATGAGTGACTGTACGGGTGAGTGAGTGGATGTGTGTGTGTAGACCTAAGAATCAGTGAGTGGGTATGTAGTTATTGGTGTTGGAGTGTCTATAGTTTTGCGAATGGCAGTCTGTAATTTAGATTGGGTGTATCAAAGGTTATATTAGGGTGTGAGGAGCTGCATCAGATTATCACGTGGATGATGTCATCAGTGATGTCATTTGAGATGTCATCAGTGATGTCATCAGTGATGTCACTGACCATGTCATGAGTGATGTAATATGTGACGTCATCAGCAGTGCATTGCGGGCGCGAGTTATAGTTAGCTGAACTAACTATAACGGGGAATTTCACGGGTTTTGTACGAGTGAAATGTCCAACTAACTATAACTGTCCCTAAAACCTATGGTTTTTTCAGTGAATTTCAAAGGTTTTTTAAATGCTAATTTGTAACTATAACATATCTGAAACCTATGGTTTTTTCAGTGAATTTCAAAGGTTTTTAAATGCTAATTTGTAACTATAACTGTCCCTAAAACCTATGGTTTTTTCAGTGAATTTCAAAGGTTTTTTAAATGCTAATTTCTAACTATAACGTGTCTGAAACCTATGGTTTTTTCAGTGAATTTCAAAGGTTTTTTAAATGCTAATTTGTAACTATAACGTGCCTGAAACCTACGGTTTTTTCAGTGAATTTCAAAGGTTTTTTAAATGTATTAATTTTTATATTATTTTTTTTCATACTGATTTACTACATTTTTAGAAACAATTTCTTTTACATATTTTATTTTTAAATTACATTGTAATTACATTATACATTACATTACAAAAAATACTTTCTCAGAATGAATTACTTTAGTTTAAATACTTAGCACATAGGCAATAGACTTTTAAGTACAGTAGTTACAGTTGTTGCAATGGGCAACACATTTTCAAACACAATGCAACATTCAGCTCAATGTGAATTTCTAGTTAAATGCAATTAGTTACTTTATGGATTACTTTTCTAACCACAGGACTGGATCCTAGATTCAGTCCTGGGACATCTCCTGTAAACAGTTGAGTAAAAGCGTTTTGGTTACAGTCGTGATTTTTAAGGAATATTATTGTATTTTAAAAGTTGACACTTAGAAACTTTTCCTCATAGAATCACCAATGTTATCCTATGGAAGGAAATTCACTTAGCAGGTAAAAACTGTTATCGTTACTTTTTAATACTCAGTGTTGGATCCTGGATCCAGCACTGGTGCATCTCCTGTAAACAGTTGAAAGAATGCGTTTAAGTCATACAGGCGATTTTTAAGGAATATTTGTAGTTTGTGAAAATCGACACTTTGAAACTTTTCTGCTGAAAACCAGACAATGGATTCCTATGGAAGAAAAGATAAGTAACTGGTAAGTACGGTTAAAATTACTTTTCAGGGTCAGTGCTGGGCTAAAAGATGCAGCACTGGGTTCTCTCCTGATAACAGGTGAGTAAATCGGAATTCGTATTTCGGCTGATTTTAGAGGAATATTTGTATGTTTCAAAAATCAACACTTAGAAACTTTTTCAGCAAAAAGCAGGCAATGATATCCTATGGAAGGAAATTCAAGTTACTGGTAAGTACGGTTAAAATTACTTTTGAGGATCAGTACTGGGCTGAAAGATGCAGCACTGAGGTCTCTCCTGATAACAGGTGAGTAAATCGGAATTCGTATTTCGGCTGATTTTAGAGGAATATTTTAAAGTTCCAAAACTCCACACTTAGAAGAATTTCCAAGTGAAACCAGTCAATGTTAGCCTATGAAAGGAAATTCAAGTTACTGGTAAGTACGGTTAAAATTACTTTTCAGGACCAGTACTGGGCTGAAAGATACAGCACTGAGGTCTCTCCTTATAACAGGTGAGTAAATCGGAATTCGTATTTCGGCTGATTTTAGAGGAATATTTGTATGTTTCAAAAATCAACACTTAGAAACTTTTTCAGCAAAAAGCAGGCAATTATATACTATGGAAGGAAATTCAAGTTACTGGTAAGTACGGTTAAAATTACTTTTGAGGATCAGTACTGGGCTGAAAGATGCAGCACTGAGGTCTCTCCTGATAACAGGTGAGTAAATCGGAATTCGTATTTCGGCTGATTTTAGAGGAATATTTTAAAGTTCCAAAACTCCACACTTAGAAGAATTTCCAAGTGAAACCAGTCAATGTTAGCCTATGGAAGGAAATTCAAGTTACTGGTAAGTACGGTTAAAATTACTTTTCAGGATTAGTACTGGGCTGAAAGATGCAGCACTGAGGTCTCTCCTGATAACAGGTGAGTAAATCAGAATTCGTATTTCGGCTGATTTTAGAGGAATATTTGCACAATGGTGAAGGGAGGGGGCGGGGCTTCAGGTGACATGTGTGCAAACAGGCCCCGTGGCGCGTTTTAAGATGGGGAATTAAATCCCCTTGAATCATGAGGGTCCCTACGGGCCAACTAGCCCACCAGGAACCTCCAGTATGCGCCAGGGGGCTGCGTTGCAGAGACATGTACAGAGGCCACACCCTTTTACACCTCTCTGCAACGCAGCTCTGTGGCGCTTTCTGGACGTACCTGTTGGGCTAGTTGGCCCCCAGGGACCCTCAGGATTGAAGGGGATTTAATTCCCCATCTTAAAATGCGCCACGGGGCCTGTTTGCACACATGTCACCTGAAGCCCCGCCCCTCCCTTCACCACTGTGCAAACGCGCCCGTGGCGCGTTTTAAGTCGGGGATTAACTCCCTTGAATCCTGAGGGTCCCTGGGGTGCAACTAGCCCACCATATACCTCAAAAGCGCCACAGAGCTGCGTTGCAGAGAGGTGTAAAAGGGGCGTGGCCTCTGTACACCTCTCTGCAAGGCAGCCCCTGGCGCATACTGGAGGTTCCTGGTGGGCTAGTTGGCCCCCAGGGACCCCAGTATTCAAGTGGAATTCGTTCACCCTCTGCAAACATGCCAGGGGCGCGTTTGCAGAGTGGTGAAGGAAGGGGCGGGGCCTGCGGGCCCGATCGTTTTTTTTTTTTTTTCCCTGAAGGGGGCTGTGTGGCCCCCTTCCTTTTTCCTATTTTTAGGCCCTGGGGACCCCATCCCCCAGGGCCTTACCCCTTTTTAAATTAAAATAAAAAAAACGGGAAGGGGTCCGCGTGGCCCCCTTCCCTGGGCCTGTATTGGCCCCGGGGACCCCATCCCCCGGGGCATGGCCTCTTTTTTTATTTGGAGGGGGCTGCGTGGCCCCCTCCTCAGGCCATTTAAGGCCCCGGGGACCCCATCCCCGGGGCCGGCCTTGCACTTTTTTTTTTTTTGAAACTTTTTTTACCTTTGGGGAGGGGGCTGCGTGGCCCCCTCCGTGGCCACTTATGGCCCCGGGGACCCCATCCCCGGGGCCTGGCCTCTCGTTGGGGACTGTGGGGGTCCCCAAAACCCCCACAGTCCCCCGGCTCCCCGTGTCCTACGGGAGCCGGCATTGCTTACACATGGGGAGCAGCTAACATGCTGCTCCCCATGTGGAAAGCAATCAGCTTTGGATATTGGAAGAGAGAGCAGGTTTCCTGCTCTCTTCCAATATCCAAGCAGTTTGCAATGACAGGACGGGAGCCGCGAGGCTCCCGTCCTGTCATTGCAAACAGCAGTGTCCCGGGGGTAGGCACCCCGGGACACTGCAGGAGCCGGCCCTGGGGGTGGCGGTCCCCAGGGCCACCACAGGCTCCAGGAGGGGGCCGCGCGGCCCCTCCTTACATTTTGAAAGCCCCGGGAGGTGGTGGTCCCGGGGCTTGGAGGTCCAAACGGACCCCCATTGTAATTTTCTTAGTGCCCCGGGAGGTGGTGGTCCCCGGGGCACTAAGAAAAATTACACATTTTAATCAAAAATAAAAAAGAAGCCCCGGGAGGTGGCGGTCCCAGGGCTGCGGGAGGGCTCAGAGCCCTCCCGCACCATTACACATAAAGCCCCGGGGGTGGTGGTCCCGGGGCTTGGGGGCCCTTACATAAAATTAACCCCCCCAGCATGCCCCCGGGACTTGGCCCACCCGGGGGCCAGTGCATCGAGCGCTGGAGACCGCGCTCGATTTCTCGGCAGGATTCGCGCCCTGAGCGCATCCTGCCGATTTAAAAAAAAAAAAAAATGTTTTGCCCAGGGGTCCTTGTGGGACCCCTGAGCAAACCTAGGGGTCAGGGTGTTTCTACCCTGCCCCCTTTGTGCGCTTTGCGCACTTGTTTCTGTCCCTCGGTTCTACCGAGGATAAAATGGCTGCCAACATTTCCTGAATCGGAATGTTGACAGCCAGCTGACAGCCAATTAACATGCAGCTCGTGATCGGGACGGTGCGCGCAGGGTGCGCTGAGGGTACGCGGACCCTACTCGGCCATAGATATCACTATCTTTTTACTTTTGATTTTCTCAGCAACTACTGAACGGATTTACACCATTTAACAAAAAGGGTTCTTTCTGAACCAAGAACTACCTCTTTGCCAAATTTGGTGTAATTCCGTTCAGCAGTTCGGGCTGTAGCTGTGTCTAAAGTTTCCTATGGAAAATTGCATGGGGAAAACGCGTTTTGGGACCCCCTTTTTTCTCGGCCCCCGCTTGACGAATCCCCCGAGACTTTCAGGGTAGGAGCAGACCGGAGCGGGCCATAAAGTTTGAAAATTTTGCGAAGATACGTCAACCGGCAAGAGAGTTATTTCAAATAGAATGTCGCGGATTTCCTATGGATAATAGGTTGTAACTATAACTATCTACTGGCGACCGCCAGTAGATTATATATATATATATATATATATATATATACCAACAAACAGTCCGTTAGTAGTGCACTCTTTGCAGAGTGGGTGCCGGTGTCGAGGGTGGACTGTCCCTCGCATATATGTATCACCAAGAAATCAAAGTTCACCGCACTCCAAGAGAATAGATTGCCTCAATGAAAATTTATTTGCATGGGTGCAAATTTCACCACAACCTCCACCAACACGTTTCAACCCAAACGGGTCTTGCTCATGGTATTGTGTGTCCATCATCTCTATCTCTATTTATGCTGGTTCCCACTATAGCCCATTATGAGGCATTATAGGATTCGTAGTTTATCTCACAACGGTTACAAATATAGTTTTTTGTTAGGCTACTTTTTCTTATCACTTATGGTTGCATATATATATATATATATATATTTTAACCAACAAACAGTCCGTTAGTAGTGCGCTCTTTGCACAGCGGGTGCCGGTGTCGAGGGTGGACTGTCGCATATATGTATCACCAAAAAAATGAAAATTCACCGCACTCCAAGAGAATAGATTGCCTCAATTTAAATTTATTTGCATGGGTGCAAGTTTCACCACCATCAACACGTTTCAACCCAAGTGGGTCTTGCTCAAGGTATTGTGAGTCCATCATCTCTTTCTCTATTTATGCTGGTTACCATTATAGCCCATTATGAGGCTTTATGGGATTCGCAGTTTATCTCACAACGGTTACAAATATAGTTTTTCGTTAGGCTACTTTTTCTTATCACTTATGGTTGCATATATATATACATATTTTAACCAACAAACAGTCCGTTAGAAGTGCGCTCTTTGCACAGCGGGTGCTGGTGTCGAGGGTGGACTGTCCCTCGCATATATGTATCACCAAAAAATCAAAGTTCACCGCACTCCAAGAGAATAGATTGCCTCAATGTAAATTTATTTGCATGGGTGAAAATTTCACCACAACCACCACCAACACGTCTCAACCCAAGCGAGTCCTGCTCACGGTATTGTGAGCCCATCATCTCTTTCTCTATTTATGCTGGGTCCCATTATAGCCCATTATGAGGCATTATGGGATTCGAAGTTTATCTCACAACGGCTACAAATATAGTTTTTTGTTAGGCTACTTTTTCTTACCACTTATGGTTACATTGTTTGTTGAGTTAAATTCTTTGTTCGGGGATTTTGCCTTTTGTTTTGTTTGTATTTATTTCCATTGTCTTTCCTAAGGACATGCTCTGTCAATTCCGTGTATCTGGCTCAGTGCCCATTGGGATTCTATAAGCTGTTTCAAAGAGCTGAGTGCTCATACCGAGTTCCTTTACTTTCCTATTATTGTATAATTCTTTCCACTGACGGCTAAGTGCCTCTTAGAGCCTAGTGCCCCTGTTCTCTTTCCTTTTCTCATTTTGATTGTAGCTATTATTTTTCATCGCTTAGTGTGATTATTATTTTTTAAGCTCAGTGCTCGCTTACGATCTGTGTTCATTGAATTTTCTGGTTATTGTCAGGCTTTCTCTTTTTACACCTGTTTCCTGTCCGGCAAAGCTCTCTATGGTACCTCCGCAACCTGCAAGTGGTAATCCCTTTTATCTCCATGACGTTGATGTTTTTAGTTATTCCTCTCCCTTACTACTTTCTTGTTCTTCTCGCTTCCAATGTATGCCACTCTCAATTATAAATGGATATATTACAGAGCACAACCAATTAGTATAGCAAAAAAACTGACTTTGGTGTCAGTTTATTTAATCATGAAAAACAGTCATTCATATCAAGGTTCAATACAATTTTTTAAATGTTTTCCTTATACTTGTATATCGAATTTTCTCAATATATTATGAAGAATCGCGAAGTATATCGAAATGACCGTGCTTGATCGGGCGTAGTGGTCTTGAATGATTGACAGGTCAATGCTGAGAAAGATGTGAATATTCGTATCAGAAGTGTGTCTCCACTCCGTCCCGTCCGTATGTGGAGTGGAGACACACTTCTGGAGATCAGGAGCTTTCCAGCAGGGATCCTGCTGCTGGACCGTGGGAAAGTACTTGCCCAGTGATACAGCGATACGAATATTCACATCTTTCTCAGCATTGACCTGTCAATCATTCAAGACCACTACGCCCGATCAAGCATGGTCATTTCGATATACAAGTATAAGGAAAACATGGATACCGATGAGCCTTGAAGAAGTCGTCTTGCGATGAAACACGTGTCGGCTGTCAACATTTCACAAAACATCTACTACGTGTCAACTACTCCAATTTCACTTTCAAAAAATTTGTATTGAACCTTGATATAAATGACTGTTTTTCATGATTAAATAAACTGACACCAAAGTCAGTTTTTTGCTATACTACTTGGTTGTGCTCTGTAATTTAAATCAACAATATTTGTATAGGGAGTTCTTTGAATTTGAAACTTAACGCTGGGAAGACAGAGGTTCTGTTCTTTGGGAAAGGCCCAGTGCCAGACTTTGATTTATGGTGGCCGACAGAAATGGGCCCACCTCCATCACCTGCCACACGCATCCGTAATTTAGGGGTGAGATGGGAGGCGGACCTCTCTTTCTCAGCCCAAATACAACAGGTCTCTGCAACTTGTTTCAGTAAATTAAAAAACCTTAGGAAAGTGTTACACTTCCTACCGGAAGATTGCCGTAAATCAGTAGTCCACGCCACAGTTACATCTAGGCTGGACTACGTAAATAGCTTATATCTTGGCCTCCCCAATTATGCCATCTGTCGCCTTCAGATGAAACAGAATGCGGCTGCGAGACTGGTTCGTCGCATACCTTTTCGACACCATGTCTCTCCGCACCTACAGAAGCTTCACTGGCTTCCAGTGGAGAGGAGAATAAAGTTTAAGGCCTTGACACTGGCCTACCGGGCCCTCTACGGAAAATGCCCTGGTTATCTGAAAGACAGACTGTGCCTTTATAAACAAAATCGTACGCTGCGTTCCAACTCCCACAATCTGATATGCACCCCACGCTTTGCGAAATCACGCTTGGGCGGTAGAGCATTCACGGTTAGAACGGCTTCTCTGTGGAATGCTCTACCAGGGTTCCTGCGACAGGCCATGTCAGAAGCCTGTTTCAGAAAGGCCCTGAAAACATGGCTCTTTTTGGCAGACTAATAGGGTCCGCTGGACCCCGGTGCTTACTCCGGTCCCAATTACCTGCTGCTTCAGCGCCGGGACACCCCTGTTTGGGGTAGCTGTCGCGCTTTATAAGCTTCAGTATTATTATTATTATTATTATTATTATTCCTATTATAAGACAACACCGGGTGGGTGGCACGGTGTTATACATTGAGCACACTGTTAAACTTTTTGGCTTATTTCTGTATTACTTGGAATAACAGGAGGGAGGTGCTGGCGCATGTGTTCTGTACCACTGCCATTCATTGCTTGTAAGTATAAATGGATATATAGTAGCGGTGGGCAGAGAACTCCACTCCGCTGGCGGAGGTTGCAGATTTTTGCCTACTCCGCGTTCCGCTGAGACCGCGGAGTTTAGGCAAAACTCCGACTCCGCAGCGGAGCGGAGTTCTGAGCCGCGGGCCCCACCTTTAGCTCCCCGCCTCCACCCCCCCTAATAAATATTTTTAAAAATAAAATAAATAACATTTAATAATAATACACTTACCTTTATACGCGGCGTCTCCGGGCTACCCTCCTCCTCCTCGCCGTGGTCTCTGCAAACTCCTACGTCATACGTACGTCGTGGTAGGACTGTGCATGAATAAAGCTTTCCTAACTATAACTTATCCTTTGTTTTTTTCATTGGAAATATATATATATACTTATATATACATATATATATATTTATAAAGATATATAAATATATATATATGTGTACTTTACTTGGAACTGTGCACTGCACTCTGAAGAAATGCTTGCCAACATTTTCAGTGCATTCTGCTAAATGTAGGACTTGAAGCTATTGAGCCACATGGCAGCCTGATTATATAAATATGCAGTCTTTTAACGAGGTAGATGTATTCACCTGTGATCGAGGCTCATTCTGGAGCCGAAACGCATCAGGAAATCTGTGTGCTGCTACCATTACCTTAGAATAATATGCTTGGATTTGGCCATAAACTGAGCTTCCGTGTTTTGTTTTTTGTGCTGCTGTAACTTACGGGGTACTCTGTCCCCGCATTACTGAGGCAGCCCTGCAGGGTTGGAGGTTCCATAGAAGTTGTAGGTGTTTGTGTGTGTGTGTGTGTGTGTGTGTGTGTGTGTGTGTGTGTGTGTGTGTGTATATATATATATATATATATATATATATATATATATATATAGCTCCTTACTCGCGTAACACACGGTAAATGAGGACCAGCACTCACGTTAGGTTAAATCCTCCTCCGGATTTTATTGCGAAAAAGTTCTTTGAACAAACGCGTTTCGGCGTTAGCCTTTGTCAATTTCGACAGGCGCCATTACCAAAGCAACATTTATCACATGTTGAATTCATTACAATCAAAAACGGACAATTGCAGTTTCATGAAATCGGGCGCCATCTTAGAGCATGTCTGTTTCAAAATCATGCATGGGCTGCCTATTGTAGCATCATAGACATACTCATAATTATACAGAGATATCAAAATAGTTCTTTAAGCCATGCAAATCAAAACAACAATTGCATGCTTTTATAGTGATATTGTGCAATTCTTAGTGGCATAATTCCACCTAACCTCAAATCTCATCTCGAGGTTTCCATTGTAAGTGGGTTCATTGATTATGCCCTGTATGGGCTTAATTACCTGCTGCTATCCTGCCTTGAATAGGCTACTGTATTGCATGGTGTGAACATTGTATCCGCAAGTGGATTCCTCCCTCTAACTCTTTGTCCTTTCTACGCCACATGTATTGTCCTATCCTGATCCCAGGTGAAGGCTAATCTTTTCAGTGTCATAAATGAACTGCTAAGTCTTCCCCACTGTTGAGACCTCCTGGGGACTTCGTTTGAAGGTCAATAATAAAGCGCGATTCAAGTCTCCTCAAGCACCTCTCTCTATTGCCCCCTCTTATGTTCTTCGGAACATGATCCAGACAAAAGTACTGTAAAAGTGACCTGTTACTCTCATGGTGGCTCGCAAAGTGGCGTGCTACTGTATAATTGGTATCTACACTTGTTATGGCTCTTTGATGCTCCAGAATCCTCATTTTAACTGGATTTATTGTGCTGCCCACGTAACGTAAATCACATGGGCTGACCAAGCAATATACCACATACGGGGTACTACACGACATGAATTTTGTTATTTGTCTCTCTTTGTCAATACTGCTTATCTTGTACATGGTGACCCTTTTGCTAGTGGTGCAAGCCCTGCATTTACCGCAGGGAAAAGAGCCACGGAGGCTGTGTAGGCCTGACTCTGATCTTCTAGCCTCTAGGTGACTTTCCACCAATTGGTCTCTTATGGGCCTCGATCTCCTGAACATTATGCTAGGCTCCAATGGCAGATCTTGCCCTATTATTGTGTCAGACTTCAATATCCTCCAATTCCTGCGTAGAATAGCTCTAATCTTTTTTGCTGCACTGGAATAGCTAGTGATCATTCTGAACTTGTTTTCTGTTCCTCTCTCTTTCTTCTGTACACTGTCATGTTGTAGAAGTTCTCTCCTTTCTTTCCCTGCTGCCTTTTGTTATGCTTTTCTCAAGGTTTTCTGCGAGTATACCCTTGCTTTAAAACGCCGGAAGCTCTCTTTTGCTGCCTGTGTATAGTCCTCATCTCTTGAGCTATTCCTCTTGATCCACAGCAGTTCCCCATAGGGAATGCTGTGGATCAGATTCAACGGATGGCTGCTCTTCCCATGTAGAACTGAGTTTCCCGCTGTTTTCTTTCTGTAGAGGGCTGTATGGATTTTGTTCGATTTAACAAATACCCTCAAGTCCAGGAAATTAACCTGTGTGGTACTCAGTTCTCCTGTGAATTGTAAATTCAGCTTGTTGTTATTGAGGGAGGAGATATATTGATTGGCCGATTCCATAGACCCTCTCCATATTATGAAGAGGTCATCATTATATCTCCTCCAACAGACTATTTTTTCCACCCATTCATCCATTGTGTCGGCCCAGGCCACCTGCTTCTCCCACCAGCCCACGAATAAATTTGCGTAACTGGGGGCGAAGCAGGTGCCCATCGCCGGCCCCTGTATCTGCTTATACCTCTGCTCCTGGAAGAGAAAAATATTATTATATAAGCAGAATGTGATGAATTCAATTAACATGTTGTTATGCTCCGGGAACCTCAGAGGACGCCCTTTCAGAAAGTACTTAACCGCCTCCAGTCCATCCATGTGCCTGATACTTGTGTATAGGCTAGATATGTCCAAAGTAATCATGATGAAATCTGCTTCCCACTCAATCCCCTGGATTTGTCTTAGAAAATCCTTTGTGTCACGAGTGTATGATGACAGTTGTAAAACTAGGGGAGACAGGAAATGGTCCACATATCTAGATAAATTCTCCGTCAGGCCCCCTATTAAAGAGACTATCGGCCTCCCTGGTGGGCTGGTGGCGTTTTTGTGGATCTTTGGAAGGTCGTAAAACGTAGGGATCCGCTGATATTTATTCTGTAGATAGTTGAATTCATCTCTTGATAGAATACCTTTACAGAACCACTTCTCGATCATATTTTCAAATGACTGTGTACTTGACATATAGTCTATTTCACTGGCTAGTATGTAATTTTCCCGATCTTCCAGTTGTCGAAAGGCCTCTTTGCAGATGTTCTCTCTCGTCTGCAAAACTATATTCCCACCTTTGTCAGATAGCTTCACTATGATCGACTTATCATTCTTTAAGTCTTCGATGGCTTTTTTCTGATTAAACGCGAGATTCCATTTCTTTTCTTTGTTCCCTCTGGCCCTTAATGATAAAAGGTCTTTATTGACATTATCGGAGAAAATGTCTATGGCATCTACTGGCATTTGTGGGTAGAACTTTGAGGCAGGTTTAAACGGGCTCGGGGCGCTTGTTTGGATTATCCCCAAGTCTTTGGTTCTGTCTTGATGGTCCCTCTCTCTCAGGTCCAATGTGCCATCTTCCTCCCCTAATTCTTCCAGGATCGCCAGGGTGTCCAGATCTCCTATTATCAATTGGCTACCATCGTTCATGTCAGTGTCGCTCCTTATTGTTGCCTGCCCAGGATTCCTCATTTTGAAAAATTTGTACAACTTTATCCTCCTAATGTACTTGAATAGATCAATCCGAGTCTGGGTATATTCAAACTCCTCCGTTGGGCAGAAGGATAAGCCTAATTTTAAAACTGACTCTTCAGCTGTAGTTAGTATTCTTGCTGTAAGATTCACAATTGTAAGGCTATCTCTCACCGTTTGGTGTCCCTCCCCTCCTGTTCCTGGTATTTGTTCCCGACTCACCGGTGCTTCCTGCCGCCCCTTCTCTTGACTCTATAATTTTCACTTCTGGGGGTCTTCGTTCCCCCCCCCCTCAGCCACGTCTGTCAGATTAAATTGAACTCCTCGTGAAAAGGGGTTTGGCATAAGGTGCCCTGATTGCTATTTCCCCCTTCTTCCTCTGATTGCTCGGCACTGGTTACCTCTGACTCCGAGGTGTCCTGTTGTTCCGCAACTGGTCGTTTCTTCAGTTTCAGATCACGTCTAGGGGCATCATACTTCCTGGCAAAAGTTAGTATTCTGCCTAGTTCGTAATCCCTGGCGTCCCATTTAAATTTTTGCTGTTTCCTCTCTTGTATCTTTTTTTCATAAGCGTTCAGTCGCTTTTTAATTATCTCTTTTTCCTCTTGATGTTTACTGCTGTCTGCAGTTTCCAATATATTCTTCTCCAGATCTTCAATTTCTTTCAATGCTTATTCACGGTCTCTCCACGCAAATCGTACTAATATCTTCAGAATACCCTGTGACGATTGCGCCGTATACTCTGCCCACTCATTCAAGAGTTCAGGGTCCGGATTCTCGTACGCCGGGACCGTGTATATTCTCAGGCCCCTGGGTACTCTGTTGACTTCAATATAGTTCTGCATGGCCTCCCACCACTTCCTAACTTCGCGCTCATGTAGTCTTTCTAACTGTTGATATTTATTCCTCAGGCTTTGTTCCCCAGTGCTGGGAGTTGAGTCTTCACCTCGGGAGCCCACTCCTGGGCGTACTTTGAAAATATCAGTTGCCGCTTCACAGCGCGCCGTCTCGCTGTACATTTGAGTGTTATGTCTATTCGCTTCCTAACTCGCTCTGCTGCACATACAGATTTAAACCGTCGTCTTCTTACCCGACCGAGTGCTTCTGTTGTTCGTACCTCGGGGGCATTCCATTCGGTTGTGCAGTGGTGCGGACGCCTTTCACGTATACTCCAGCTCCGTATCTTTTGCCTCTGGTGTCCGTGAGTGCTGGTCCTCATTTACCGTGTGTTACGCGAGTAAGGAGCTGCAGATTGAGCGGTTTGCCCCCGCTGGACCGAGCACCCGCACACGAGTGCGGACACCAGAGGCAAAATATACGGAGCTGGAAAATATATATATATATATATATATATTATTCCTCATGTTGCTCCTTCCGCCCCACACGGCCCGTGGTAAATGGAGCGTGCTCCGGCGAAGCCCACCGGAAATTCAGTTTTTACACAGTCCAAGTAATGACGCTCTCTCAGGGCATTCCAGATGCAAAGTTTTAATACCAGTTACGCATTTCGGAACGCAGTCCCCTTGCTTGTGAGCAAGGGGACTGCGTTCCCGAAACGCGTAACTGGTATTAAAACTTTGCATCTGGAATGCCCTGAGAGAGCGTCATTACTTGACTGTGTAAAAAAAAAATTATATATATATGTATGTATGTATGTATATATGTGTGTGTGTATATATGCTTCGGCTGAGGCGTATCCATAGTAAAGAAAGAGATCTAATAAAAGCTCAGACAGATAGCAAGTTACGATTTCTGGAAAGGGGATACTCAGAACAGGTCATTAATAATGCTATTACTAACTCTATGCAAAAGAGCAGACATGAGCTGTTAACTGAAAAATTAGCTGCTAATGGTGACGCAAGTACACTCAGAACAGAAACTCACTTTGAGGGAACCAAAAAAGAGTTTAGGATTATAATCCAATACAGTAAGCAACACAAAAAGATCCAATCTATAATATCCCGCAACTGGCCTATGGTTCTTAATGATCCAGTGATTGGTCATATATTGCCTAAAAGACCATCTATAACATACAGTAGGAGTCGATCAATGAGAGACGACTTAGTTAAAACAAGTCCTGAGATCATAGAGGCAACAAGTTGGCTGCAAACTCATACGGGTTTTTTTAAATGCAAAACATGTAAGGCATGCCAACAAGGTGACAACAAAATGACCTATATCACTCCTTTCAGTGACAGAAGCTATAAAATATCTAAATTACTTACATGCAGGACAGAATTTGCAGTGTATGTCTTAACATGCCCATGCAACCTACAATACGTAGGAAGCACAAAGCTACAAGTGCACAAAAGGATACTTCAGCACCTGAGAGCGATTAATAACCAAGACAACACTTACCCGTTAGCTCGCCATTTTAAGAGTAAACATCAATCTAAAAGTCAGGATCTCAGGTATTTTGTCAAAGATTCAGTACCACCCAGCAGAAGGGGCGGCAATAGAGAGCACAGATTACGCCAGTTGGAGACCAGATATATACTAGAACTTAATACCAAACAACCATCGGGTTTAAACATTACGGAGGATCTTTTTACATGTCTTTAAATATTTATTCTATGCCGATACATTGTGGTGAGGTTTTAGAAATAATTTTAGGAATTTTGTTTTATCATTGTATTTTGATTGTGGATCTTATTTATATTTATTGGATATTTATTGCATTTTGGTTTTTCACTATACATATTTATTTATTGATGCATACATAAATGTTTAAGCAAATTGTATCTATTATGGATTGAATTGTATTGCTTACATGATATTTATTACAATGTGTATTTATATTTATATTTATATGTATATGGATCACAAAAATGTCAATGATGACAATACCAATGTTAGGATTTCCATAATCACAATCGTGAACATCTAACTGATCCACTATGCTTGCTATTCAATCAATCTGAGTATTTAAACTGAGAGTATAAAATTTGCAACTATTGTGATCAAAGAGAGATGAAGACCACCATTGTAAATGCTTTAGCTCAGAGCTGGTTACTGGGGCTCCAGTACCATGACTGTACACATACAATTTAGCTGTGGCAAAATGCGTATGAAAAACGTAATTACTTAAAACAAGAAGTTTAGTACCTTGAAATACAACATTGGTATAATTGGTTTTAATATAACATTCACGTAAGCACTTTAGCACTATTTTGCACTGTTAGAACATTTGCACAATTTTATTCTTTTATACAATTTTTACGTAATGTAATTTTCATATATTTGAATTTAACTGATTAACCAGTATAACTTGGTAATTTTCAATAGGACAAATATACGATGAATCACTATGTAGTCTTTCGTCCATGTTAACTGAAAATCATGTGTTAATCATTACGTTTGCACTAGTCACTTTATAAGCCAATGACTGATACCAAGCTATGTCATGTGATCAAGGCCCGTGGAGGGGCTGAAACACGTCATGGCAACTTGCACGAGCAATAAATAAACTTTCACCTATTTTGTGGTCCGTATCCGTTCCTGTCAGAAGACGTTTTAGGTAACGGTAACTCTGGATATATATATATATATATATCACAAACCGAGTTGTCCAAAGACGCACTCGACAGTGAAAGTTCCATCCGGAGATTTATTTACAAAACAGCCTTTGCATTCCAAAAGATTGTGGACTCACCTGGGAGGCCCACTGGAGGGCAATCAGTGTTGAGCATACAGAGGAGAGAAAAAGGTGTGCGAGTGCCTCTGTGGACTGACAGTTATGCCTATGATTATGGAGCAGTACCTCCGAAATGCACCAGGCTGGAAAAATCTTTTGGAATACAAAGGCTGTTTTTTAAATAAAGCTCCAGATGGAACTTTCACTGTCAAGTGAGTCTTTGCTTTTGGACAACTCGGTTTGAAAATATATATATATATATATATATATATATATATATATATATATATTAAATATATATATATATTACAAAATATATATATAATTGGGGTAAGACGATAGTTCCTTAAATTTAAGCAGACGCGTTTCAGCTTCAGTGCCTTCCTTAACCTTTCAAATTCAAATGCAAAATGACGCACAGAATTCCAGATCTTAAAAAGTCACAACATCACTCCCATTTGAGGGTTCCTTGTGATTAACAGCGACAGAGGACTGCTGCCGTCCTTCACTGAATGTTGTTCTATATGGCTGCCAGACTTGCGTGTTGTTACATTCTGTATGGGTGAGTGATTGGTTGTCTGAGTACCTCTATGGGTATCTGAGTGTCTGTGTGGGTGGGTAAGGGTGTGTGTGGCAGCCTGTAGGGATGTGACTGGGTGAGTCAGTGGCTGTATGGGTTAGTGAGTGCTTGTGTGAGGGGCTGTCTAGGTAAGTATGTCTCTGTGTGTGTATGGCTGTGTCAGTGAGTGAGTGCATGTGCCAGTGGTAGATGGGTGAGTAACTGGGTATGTGAAAGGCAGTATAGGTGAGTATAGGTGAGTGATGGAGTATGTGAGTGACTA
Organism: Calotriton arnoldi; assembly: GCA_963921515.1. Taxonomy (NCBI): domain Eukaryota; kingdom Metazoa; phylum Chordata; class Amphibia; order Caudata; family Salamandridae; genus Calotriton; species Calotriton arnoldi. The sequence goes on from CAWUFW010017840.1 coordinate 47,792, forward strand.
TGGGTGAGTGAGTGAATATGAAAGTAGCTGTATGGGTGACTGTGTGCTTGTGTTAGTGACTGTATAGGTGAGTGTGTGTTAGTATCTGTATGAGTAAGTGAGTGAGTGTGTGTGTAATTGTATGGGTGAGTAAGTAGTTGTGTGATTGACTGTATGGGTGAGTGAGTAGGTGTGTGAGTAGCTCTATGGGTGACTGACTTATTGTGTGAGTGGCTGTCTGGGTGTGTGAGTGGATATTTCAGTGGCTGTATTAGTGAGTGAGTGGGTGTATGAGTGGCTATATAGGTGAGTGAGGCGATGTGTGTGTTGATCTATTATAATTGAGTGGCTTTGCAAGTACTGGTATGGGTGTGTGAATAGGTTTGAGAACGGTAGTGGGGAAGTTGGAGTGGGTGTATGAAAGGTTATATGGGGGTGTGAGTGGGTGCGTCAGAGATTCCGTGGATGTCATCAGTGATTCCATTGACCATGTCATGAGTGATGTAATATGTGAGGTCATAAGCAGTGCATTGTAGGGGCACGAGTTATAGTTGGCTCACTAACTATAACGGCTGAATTTCTCTGGTTTTGTAGGAGTAAAACGTCAGCCTAAGTATAACGTCCCTGTAATCTTTGTTTTTTTCAGTGAATTTCTAAGGTTTTTTAAATGCTAATTTCTAACTTATAACGTCGCTGTAACCTTTGGTTTTTTCAGTGAATTTCTAAGGTTTTTTAAATGCTAATTTCTAATTATAAAGTCACTGTAACCTTTGTTTTTTTCAGTCAAATTCTATGGTTTACAGAGTGGTAGAGAAGGGGGCGGGGCCTCTACTAGCCCTCAGGAACCCTGCTGTGTTGGACTTACAGAAGGCGCCAGGAGGTATTCTTGGCCCCTAGGGTCCCTCAGGAGTAAAGTAGACTTCATCCCCCAACCAGTATTGCGCCAGGAGCTGTGTTTGCAGACTGGTGGAGAAAGTGGGTGTGGCCTATGAAGATCACTTAGCAATCCCGCTGTGTGGGACTTACTGGAGGTAATAGGAGGGGTAGTTGTCCACACCCCCTTTCTCCACCACTTTGCAAACACGCCTCCTGGCGCACCACTAGTTGGAGGATGAAGTCCCCTTGGCTCTTGAGGGTCCTTCGGGGCCAACTAGCCCTCCTATTACCTCCAGTACGACCCACACAGCTGGATTGCTGAGAGGTAGTAAGAGGCCATGCCCCCTTTCTCCACACTCTGAAAACGCACCTGCTGGCACACTGTTGCTTGGGGGAAGAACTCACTTTAGTCCTGAGGCCCTCAGGAGGCAAGGGGATCTCATCCCCCCCACCAGCAGTGTGATGGCCGGCCAAACACATATGCGCATTTAAAGAGTGCAATTAGCACTCCTCCTACCCCTCCCATGCCCCAGCCCCGCCCCCCCTGCACACGCTGACTGAGCCCGCTGATTAAAAATAAAAATAAAATATCGTTTCATCTCTAAGCTGATGGCTCTGCCAGGGGGGCGACGCTCCTCTACCATTCGGAGGAGCTGCCCCTGTCTAAAGTAGCCAGGAATTGTTATGCAGTTTTTTTTTAAGCAATTTTATTGGTTTTTTAGAACAAGGAGAAACCAGCATTGATCAACTGTAGCGTGATTACAGCAGTTATAAGATGCCACCATGTTACATATACAGAGAAAGCATTTGCAATACATAATCTCATAAAACTCACATATTGCTCACAGTTCCTGAAGTGAGGTATTATTACTCTATCTGCCCCAACCATTTGCCCCAGACTTTACGATGTTTTGCCGGGCATCCCCTAGCATCATACATAGGTTTCTCTTGTGCCGCGCACCAGTCCACTCCTCTGCGCCATTTTGTCATGGTGGGTGGGTCAGGATTTATTCAGTTGGCAGCAATGTCCCTCTTGGCCACCACCATGGCTGTGGTCAGAAATAGTTTATCTAATCTGGAGCCGTCTAATCCATCCGTGATTCCCAGGAGCACATTTATTGGGTTGTGTGGGACCTCCCAGCCCAGGACCTCTGTGAGTTCTTTTTCTATGGCGTCACAATATCGTGCAATAACGGGGCAGGACCATACCATGTGAAAGAAATCTGCTTGGTCTTGCTCGCAGCGTGAACATGATGCGGTTGGTTTCAGACCTGAGCTATAAAGGCGTTTTGGTGTTAGGTAGGCAGTGTGTAAATAGTGCAACTGGACCAGACGGAGTCTAGCTGAAGAGGTGACTGTTTTGGGTGCCATCAGTGCGTCTCTCCAGTCCTCCTCCTCAAGAGGCCCGGTCCATCCTCCCACTGGTTCCTAAGTCAACCCAATGTATTTGGAGTATTATTTGTTAGGGAGTGGTAAATACAAGAGATTCCTCCCTTTCCCAGGTTGCCTGTCATAGTTTGCGCCTCGGGGGGCTGTATTCTGGTAGTGAGGTGCCGTTTGGTATGTGCATGTGGAGGGCGTGGCGCAGTTGCAGGTATCTATAAAATTGGGAGGGGTGTAGGGAGTACCGGGTCTGTAAGTCCTGAAAGGTACGCATGTGGTCGCCCGTCCATATGTCCCCAAGCTGCGAAATGCCAATAAGATCCCAGGCCCGGAATCCCTCTAACTTGCTGACTTCTCTGAGCCAGGAACCCTGCAAAAGCGGCATGTATTGGGTCAGCCTATTCAACCATTGGATGTGGCGCAGGGAGGAACGCCAGGCCAGGAGAACCACCTGTGTCACCATGGGCATAGTTCTGGGGATCGGTCCTCCGTACATCATCGCCTGGATTCTGGGTAGGCCCAAGTTGTTCAGCTCTACTCTATATGCCGGGTCAGACCAGCCTCCGGTAAACCAGTCGTGTAGCGCAAGCAGGCGGGTTGCCAAATAATACAGGTATAAATTAGTTATGCCCATACCCCCATCAAAGGATGGGATCCGGCATTGTGTTATGCAGTTTTATCGTTAATAATATCTGTAAGAAGATTAAAATCTCCAAGTACCAAAAAGTTGATATGTAGAGGATAAAGTTGGCATAATGTTTCAGCTCGAGATTGCAGGGACTTAGTTGAGCCAGCTGACGGTGAATGGATGAGAACGCCAGAAACTGAGAAGGTGGCTGACAATGTGAGAGTAAACAACATACCCTCCATGTTGTTGTTCCTAAGCCTGGAGGTAGAACACTGATATGATACCCTGTGTATTATTGCAACGCCCACCACCAGTTTTATTCTCTTGGTTGAGATGCTTAATTGCATAGTCTTGGGGAATGGCAAGTGCTATGTCTGGTGCAGAGCTGCCATTTAGCTAAGTTTCTGTGAGGAACAGAATATCCCATTAGTTATAATTTAACAGATTGAAAATGTCCAAGGCATGTCTTGGTAAGGAGCGGCAGTTCAGCAGGCCAGCCTTGAAAGCTATCCTCTTTAAATATGTTTAACCTGCTTCAGGCTTGTCGACCCCATGAGTCAGTCCGGCGAGCTAAGGGAGTGCGAGCGAACCATGTGACCTTTGTGACAAAGAAAAGCCACACTTTGGGCAGCAAAAGCTAGAATCAAAACTTACTTCCAAACTTACTTTGGGCAGGGATCCCTGATGAAGACATTGTAACGGGCGGAAGGCTTGTAACAGCCCGCTTGAGTACTGAAGGAGGGAAGGTACAGCAACGTGGGGCAACACATGGCAGCATGGTTGGCGCTGGCTGTGATCGAGACGCGGACGGGCGCAGGCAGGCTTGCTTTAGGCGCACCTTTGGCACACCAGCGATGCGCCCACTGCGTGTGCCCACTGCGCACATCCGCTGCACGTCAGGCGCGTCGAGCACTTAAAATACCCCCGCGCCTATGAGAAGCTTGAGCAGAGCCTCCTCAAGATGGCTGCTTTTCATGGGACAGAGCGGAAGTGAAGAAAAAAAGTATCCCTTAAATAGACTGGGATGAGATCCCCTACCGAGTAGCACCTCCCACAATTGTACCTTAAGATTTCCCCACCGCAAGAACTCACAGGCGTTATTGAACACAAACGCCCTGACCCGTTTTAACAATTTAAAAGACCAACAAATCTTAACAATTTAAAAGACTAGGTCTACTCCACCCCGCCCGTGCAAACAGAGGTAGGTGACTAGGGACATGATAAATTATAAATTGAGCAGAGTTTTAGCTAAGTAAAACAAATGTTAAAAACATATGCTGCATTTAAAACGAAGAAGACTGCTCTTACCGCTGCGCGTCCAGTGCATTGAGCGCTTAAGATACCTCCCGCGCCTATGAGAAGCTAGAGCAGAGCCTCCCCAAGATGGCTGCTCTTCGTGGGACAGAGCGGAAGTGAGGAAAAAGAGTACCCTCGAATAGGCTGGGACGTGATCCCCTACCGAGTAGCACCTCACACAATTGTACCGTAAGATTTCCCCACAGTAAGAAACCACAGGCATTATTGAACACAAACACCCGGGACCCGTTTTAACAATTTAAAAGACCAACAAAGTTTAACAATTTAAAAAAACAGGTCTACTCCACCCCGCCCGTACAAACAGAAGTAGGTGACTAGGTACACGATAATTTCGAAATTGAGCAGAGTTTTAGCTAAGTAAAACAAACATTAAAAACAAATGCTACATTTAAAACCAAGAGGACCTCTCTCACCGCTGCACGTCCAGTGCATCAAGACAGGCAAGGAAAGCTGTTGCTTAAATGAGTACTCAATCCATCTTTTCAAATAGCAGTAGAAATAGACCTACCTCAGGCACTAAATGTGGCGGAGGTGCGGCTCTTTATCTCTATATGTAGTCTTCTAATTTTGAGTGGAATCAAGTTTGGCCGAGGGGTCCCCAGCCTTCCAATTTATGGTGATAGCTCTTCTCAGCAGTAGTAGGGCAACATCCAGGCAACTTGGTCTCTGCCCTAGTGTCTTTGCCTGGCTAAAAGGCCCTCATAAATAGCTCTTCACAAAGAGCATTCTTCCTCTGGTAGGAGCCAACATGTTTATCACCCTTCTTCAATAATCAATGGAGGACACTGCCACAGCATGTGTTTGATTCCTCCTGGAGACAAATGACTCCTGGGATATTCAGGGAATAGTCTGCTGAGTTGGCTTGGGTTGAGGTAGGCTCTATGTAAAATGATGAATTGAAGCCCTTCCCTTTTCTTTGTCACCAAATGTTCTGCCAGCATCTGTCTCACATTCATTTCTCAGCTTGTTCATGTCAGTGCTGGTATGGAACTGGATTGCCTTACTAAGCCATGATATGTCTCTTTCATTATCACCAGTGATAGAGCACAAATTTGTATCTTACATGGGGTACCTGTTAGGAGTGCAATGTAACCACTTGTAGTATGCACTCGCATATTATTCTGATTTATTAGAGAAGCTAGATGTTAGAGGAAATGTGGATCAAGTAACGTGTTCCTGTGAAACTAATGCAATTGGAAGTGAAGCTTAAGAAATGATTCATAGAATTTTCTGAATACATATAAACGGTGTAACACACTCATGTAGAGCACATTAGTGATGTCACACAGTGATATGTTACCTGTATTTTGAAGGCGTCTTAGGCTAATGATGTAGTTGAAATATATGTATTAATGTAGACAGACAAAATGTCCCTATTGGACGCAAATGATTTTGTGCAAATGCTAACGTACATAACATAGTAAATTCCTTATTTTAGCTTAGGTCGTAGGCCTGAATCTGCAGCACATTTTTGAAATTTTCTTGTTTCTGAAACTAATGCTTGGATTCACATGTGAGATTGTAGAATGTTATTTGTTCCCATGTTTGCATTTCAGGTAGACAACTCTTGCTAGTGAAGAGTAAGTGTATTGTTCCATTGGATAAGTTGCGGAATGAAGGAGTTACAGTTAGCTTGACCTGGTGAAGATAAGGTGGAGAGAGGTGCTTTCACATGGGAGAAGGAGAGGAGACCAGGGATGAACTGTAGAGGGGCGTACATTGAAAAAACCCTAAAAGGAATTGATATCACTGAAAGGTTGCGTGGCTGAGCCTACTGTAGAGTATGTGTGAGAAAAGCATTATGGGACTTTGCTGAATACAACTTTGAATGTATGATGCATTGTAGAGAGGGACAGACACCCTGTTCCTCCTTGTCTTCTTGACAGAGAGCACCTGAGTGCTAACTTGCTCCCTTTCCTGCTTGTGACTTCATGCAGCGGACTCATTTTATGGTCTTAGGAAGGCTCTATCCACTGACACCTTTTCTCTTTTCAATCTCTTGCCTAAATTCTAATCTAGGGATGCCACATCTAGAGTTAGAGTAGGGATAGATAGAATTAAATGCTTTACACCAGCAAAGTACCGATGCAGGGAGACCTTAATTTCTGTTACCTGATTTCATGCAAAATAATCTAGTAAATCTCTTCAGGAGATTTTGATTTCTTCTGTTCCCTCTGTATTTTTATACTCTCATGCTGAAATTTGTGTATGTTCAAGTATTTCTGAAATGGTAATAAATTTGACTAACCTTCATTTGGTTGTCGACTTATGTTATTGTGTAGCCATTTATTGAGTTACATTGTGTCTTAAATTGACTCTCAACATTTTACTCCCCTTTACACTATCATGCTGCTTAAAAAGACCATCGGAAAACCAACATTGGAGCAGAACCAAACGAATGGGCCCAGGCCCTTTCAGTTGGTAGCAGAGGATGGTTTGCACATGAAGTAAGGGGAGAATCTGGAACCCAATCTAGAATAGTCTGAAGCCCTGACCCAGCCCTGATCCAAAGATCCTCAAATGGAGTCCAATGATCGAGAACAGGAGAGGACGGAATCTGGCAAAGCGTGTCGAGAACAGCGGTGAGGAGGAGTAGCGAGTATTACTATGGTGTGTGCATAACGTGTTAGATTGCAGTGATGATTTGACTGTGTGATGTCTTGTGGAGTTGTTGCAAGAACTGAGTGAATGTGGGTGTCGGGTCTGATGTGGCCCAAGGAGTTGATATAAGGTTATCGGGCCCCGAAGTGGCCTAACATCCCGGGATATTTTGAAGGTGTAGAAGACACTGAGATAGTGATTGTCTAATGAAGAGTTGAGGGGTTGTCGTGAGACATTCTCAATGCCTCCACCTAAGACAGGGAACTGTGTGTGAATGGGACGATTGTGAATCGTGGAATAGACCTTCTGCGCAATGGGTAAACTGTACTGATTCGAGTGAATCCCTGCTGGTTGAGGTTTCGCTGTAAGTGTGCATTCTTGTATGAGCATGTCTTTATTTTCTTTTAGAAAGGCAGACAATTACAGATTATAAGATGTTTGTGTGAGTGAATGTGTACGGAGAGATTATGAAGGAGGGTGAACTGCTGGTAGGAGTAAGGGTGACGTCAGATTCTGCCGCACTGGTCATTTGGTGTAACACCACGTTGAGTTTGCTTGACAATCGTATGTTACATTCTGTGGGTGTTCGAGATCGTAGCATCGTCGCATTGAGTTAACTTAATTTGGACTGTTGAAATTTCATAAAAGAAAAACCATGCAATATTTTAGGATTTTGCAAGACATGTTTCGAGGGGATGAGGGCATTACTACAAGCGTGGGTGAAGAAGCGCCACTGGAAGATACACCGGCTCATTATATGGAAACAAATGTAGGACTCCGTACTATTATTTGGCTTCAAAATTGGCACAAGATCACTGAGAAGGAGGGTACATTGTCATTTCCACGCTATAACACTTTCAATTTGGAGGTACTTAATCAGTTGAGGAGAGTGATGTTTGATATGAAACCTTTACCTAGACCTACACAGTTTGAGGCACTAGATGCATGGATGCGTGCAGATCATGCTAAGCAGAGGGATCGCTATCAGGGAAAAATGAAGAAGGCGATGCGAGCATTTCAAGAGGTAACATGAGACGCTAAGTTGAAGAGATGGAGAGTAGACATGATTGGGGGGAGAGAGATTATATCCTGCACTGATGAGGGATGAGGACGCGAAAGACAGGGATAAGAAAAAGGAGGCAGATGGACACGAGGGCAGTGACACTGATGACAGCTTGTTAAATGGGTTGTTGGCTGATCGTCCAGCCCCTTATAGTCGACAACAGGATTAAAGTGTGAGAACTCTCAATGGTACCGTTAACACTGAGAGTGCGTCAGCACCAGTAGCCCCAGATCCTGGTCTTGTGGGAGTGATATCGACAGGAGTGAGGTTAATAGAAGAAAAGAAAAGGTGGGAATGGGTACGAGAGGAGGGTCAGATAAATGTAACCTTAATGCTCTTTCAAGACTACCGGAAGTTCTTACAGTACCATTCACGATTGGGCCTATTGTTCCCATATGTGATCAGAATTCGAAAGGGAATGAAAATCAATGACAACACAGGGGTACTGAAGGGCCACTGCAGGGCAGATCAGGGAATGATAGAGAGGGCTTTGTTCTACTGACTCCTGTGAACTCAAGAATTCTTTATGTAGCGACAGCAGACCCTTCTGCAGTTCAGGATAGCTCTCACACTGTGAGACCCCCTACCTGTGAGAAGCACTGATTTGGACCTAACAATGTGGAGAAAACTCGCCAGGGTACAAAGTAGCACACCTCGAGAGACAGGGGTGACACAGGGAACACCTGACAGTCAGCACATCTTTGATGTCTCAGATTTAGAGTCATGGCTTAGAGATCACAGTAATACTAAGGAGAATCGGAATACGCAAGTGACTCTGGGGACCATAAAATCTGCAGTCAAGGTGAAATTGGTGGATCTGCTGAAGATGAGAGATGAGTTAGATGAGATAATCATTGGAAATCTAGCTATTGACGGATGAAGGCATACGAACCTGATGAATTACTGTGTATGGCATTGACATTTGACATTTGGCTTCATTTAGAGTCCCATTCTTGGGACCTTATGTTTTTAACCTAAACTTGGTTAAGGGATCATTCCTACCCTGACCTATCTTTAGCCATCCCAGAAGGCTATAGGATTACAGCAGTCAATCGGCCTGACAATAGGCTAGGAGGTGGACTTGCAGTGATTCATAGAAGGGACTGGGAGATTACGGTGAAGAAAATAGAGAACACTGGGATGATTGAAGCACTGTCGTTTTGCGTCAAAATCACCCCCACTTTCCCATTTGCTGGATTGTTGGTATACAGACCCCCAGACTCACCAGCTGCTCAGTGGTCTGCACTACATAACATTATTGCTGACCTCTCTTTAAAATATGCAAATTGCACTATTCTCGGAGATTTCAATGTCCATATGGACAATGACATATGCCCATTAGCCGCTCAATTACTATACACCCTTGAAGGGTTGAACTTGGTTCAAAAGTGTCTGCCCCGACACACGTGGCTGGCCATATGCTGGACCTTATTTTTACCAACATTCCCTCCTTAAGAGTAGACCCTCCTCTCCCATTGACCTGGTCAGACCACTTTTTAGTCCCTTTTTACTTTACTACTCCTTCCAATAATAATCAGGTTAGCTCTACACCCGAAATGAGAAGAAATTGGAGGAAGGTTACATCGGAGGTCATTGACCATGTGCTACATGATACAGTCCCAGTACTGACGGGAGAGCCCAGTCAAGATGCCTCTCTTTTTAATAACTGGATCACACTTGCCCTGGACAAAGTTGCTCCACTTAAAATTATGAAATTGTCCAGAAAAAATCCCTCTGCCCCCTGGTTCACCACTGAACTTCGGCTGGAGAAAAGTTTATGTAACCAATTGGAGCGTACATGGAGGAAATACTATCACTCCGACGCCAAATACAGATATAAACTGGCATTAAAGAAATTTCACATCTTAAAACGTAATACGATCAGGGATTATGTAGCTAACTAGATTAAAACTTCAGATAACTCGACTAAAAAAGTGTTCAAGATTGTTCAGGGCTTTTTGAAGCCATTAGCCTTGAAGAGCACTATCTCCCCTTCAGCCTCCCTCTGTGAAGATCTATCCAGCTTCTTCCATGACAAGATTCAGAAAATCTACTCCTCCTTCCCCTTAGCTGGGATCTCTACATCATCAACTATAGTAGCCTACAATTCTAATCTTTCCAACACTTGGTCGGAATTTCATCCATTATGTACAGCCACCTCTTTGGTGGAATTAAGTAAAATTAAATCGGGTGCTCCGACCGACCCCTGTCCAGCCAGCCTTTTTAAACTCCTGGCTCCACGGCTCAACCCCGTCTTAAATGCCGTATGGAACGCTTCTCTGAGCCTGGGTATTTTTCCTGTGCCATGGAAAACGGCTTATGTCCAACCAATCCTAAAGAAAGAAGATGCGGACCCTTCAGATCTAAAAAATTTTAGACCGATCTCTCTCCTCCCGGCACCGGCCAAAGTGCTGGAAAAGGTTGTCCAAATGCAACTATCGGAGTTCCTGGAGAATAACCATCTTCTCCACGACTCCCAGTCGGGTTTCAGGAAGGGATATAGCACAGAGACGGCCCTTCTGGAAGTGGCAGAAACCATACGGGAAACGGTAGACCAGGGCAGATGTGCAATGTTAGTGCTGCTGGACTTGTCCGCAGCCTTTGACACTGTGTCACACCAGATCCTACTAGAGAGACTTGAGTCCCTAGGTGTGAAGGGTACTGTTTTAAACTGGTTCCGCACCTTCTTAGAGGGCCGGTCTCAAAATGTGTTCCTGCGTCCATTTACTTCGGCCACCAGATCTATCAGCTGCGGGGTCCCACAGGGTTTGGCGCTGAGCCCCACCCTTTTCAATGTGTACTTGGCCCCTCTCTCCTCACTGATTGAACAGTGTGGCGTGAAGGTGGTCTCGTACGCTGATGACACTCAGCTTGTGTTCTCTTTTAAAGAACACACGGAGGCAGCCTTCATGAACTTTAAACTTTGTCTGCGTACAATCTTGGCATGGATGACAAATAATTGCATGAAGCTGAATACCGATAAAACAGAGGTACTGTTTTTTAACCAACCCTCTCCTCCCTTGTCTGAACTCTGGTGGCCGGCTAAGCTTAACCCCCCTCCTAGCCCGGTGAGCTCAGCTAGGAACCTAGGCTTCCGATTCGATTCCAGCTTCTCGGGTAGTGCTCAAATTTGCAAAGTCTCTTCCGCGTGTTTCTGGAAATTAAAAAGTTTACGCAAATTCCTGCATTTATTGCCAATGAATTGCAGGAAAAATGTGGTCCATGCGCTTGTAACCTCCCAACTGGACTACGCAAACAGTCTTTACCTGGGGCTCCCGGATTACCTGCTAAGAAAATTGCAGATCATACAAAATGCGGCAGCTAGGCTGATCAGAAATGTGCCTCTTCGCCATCACATCTCTCCTCACCTGCGAAGCCTTCATTGGCTCCCGGTCAAGAGACGGATCGAGTTTAAGGCACTGATACTGGCCTTCAGATCCATCAGTGATGCTGGCCCCCAATATCTGAAGCACAGACTTCGGAGATATCACCAATCAAGATCTCTGAGGTCAAACCATCAGGACCTAATGGTGATCCCGCGCTTTAAAAAGGCCAGGATGGGGGGTCGTGCTTTTGCGGTGAAAACCGCCTCGCTGTGGAACTCTATGCCAGTCCACCTTCGAAAGGCGAAGACAGAGCCCTTGTTTAGAAAGGCCTTGAAAACCTGGCTCTTCAGTCTAACCTAGAACACTGTGTAATTCCTCAGTCCCTGTATGCAATCTGTACTTACCGGTAGCGCCGGGACACTTCCGTTGGAGGTAGCTGCGCGCTCTATAAAATGCATTAATAATAATAATATGGCAAAGAATATTACTAGGAAAGCAAGACAGGCACATGAGAAGCTAACGGAATTGGCTCAGAAATATGCTGTAGAATCTGACTCGAACAAAGATGTTGCAAGGGAATCACAGACTTGCTTACAGTGACCAGGAGATAGAAGACAAGAGAGTACTTGGATTAAAACACACATTCAGGAACTGGTAACAGGAATTAGCACGTGGAGCATGTTAGACAAACGGGAAAAGAGGTGGTCAAAGAAGAAAAATGCAAAAAAAGCTGCAGGAGAGCCGCCTCCTCCATGGGGGGGGGGGGGTGGCATATCCACTACGAGAAGTGCCTAGTGGGGGTTATGTGCCTTGGAGTCAAGGTGAGCTTGCCGCATTCACAAATGAATTTCGGAGGTTGAGGGAAAATCATGCTGGGTGGTATAAACAGGTTGATCAATTCGTGAAGATTATGAAGGTGTTGTGGATTGATTTGAATATGTTGTTTGAAGTTGTCGCCCCTAGTGACTTGTATTCTGTATGCAAGATAGCCATAGAATGCCCTGAGAAGGAACCAGAGAGGGATCCAGTGATCCATGGTCCGTCGCTGATGGTAATGAAACAATATGATCAGGCGATGACATGGTTACAATCCAAAATAGCCCCACAAGATACTGATTTGATCAAAATTGATCAAACGACCCAAGAGCCCAAAGAAACTATTCATGTTTACTATGAAAGACTGTTACAGGCCTTCAAGCAATACAGTGGATTAGACACCCTTGACCCCAGAGACATAGGACAGTTTGTGTCTAAGTTTGTAACAGGAGTGAGGCCTGAGATTAGCATCATGATACAGCAGCATTTGATTTGCTGGCAGAACAAGGCCATTAATGAAATCCTGCGTTATGCCAGGTATTGTAGTGACGAGGTTGTCTCGAGACATAAAAGAATGAAAGAAAAGTTAATGTTGGCACAAATAAGAGCAGCCCAAAAGGGAGGGCAGGTACAAGCACCTGCTGAGAACGTTTCTTGTGCGCAAGTAACACACCCTGCGGAGTTCAGATGCAGGCTACTGGAGGGGTGCTGTGACAAAGAAAAGATAGAGGGATCCCCACAGATCCAAAGACAGGAATAGATGTGGCTATGTTGAAGAAGTCCACAATGTGTCATTTTTGTAATAAGGTGGGGCATTGGAAGCATGAATGTTGTCTCAACCCTACAAATCAACAGCAAGGGGGAGGATTTAGTCAGGGACAGACTGATGTGGCACAGATACAGACTGTGATGAGGCCGAGATCACAGAATATGGGGGGGCCTCAGTGTCACGTAATATTAGTACCACAACCTCCAATAATACTACAGGGAAATCGAACGTACCACCTAATGCCTCTGATGGAATCTTTTGATGAGTTTGGCCTAGACCCATCCTTATGACGGTGCCTGAGAGGGGAGGAAGACTGTACACTAGGCGCAGTCTTTGAGGTAGACCAGAGAGGATCCTACATTGATGCTGATGTTGATGGTCACCCGATTACATTCTTGATTGACGCTGGTGCTACCCGCTCTACTGTGAGAACAGCAGGAACCCCAAACGTATCCCTCCCGGGAAGGTCAATCCAAGTTGTAGGACCTGCAAACAAAAGAATGTCAAATCCTCTAACTGAGGAGATATCTGTGAAGATTGGGTCCTTTTTGGACCGTCATCATTTTGTGGTGTGTGACTCCAGTCCTATGTGGCTGTTGGTTCGCTACTTCTTATGCAAACTGAATTGCACTACATATTGCACACCAGAGGGAATTGAACTGCAGAAAAATGATGAGGATATTGCTTTCAAATTAGCAAATCAGAATCCCTATGTCTCAATGTTTCCTCTGCTGACAGTGGAGGATATGCCTTTAGACCTTAAGGGCATGGTATCAACAATAGTGTGGGATTTCACAGAAGAAGAGATTGAACTCATAAAAGGAGTTGAGCCCGTCCGCATACAGGTCAAGCCAAATGCTGAATTCCCGAGAACCCCACAGTATAATTTGACACCTGAAACTGTGGCGGGTATCACACCTGTGATTAACTCCATGATCAAACAAGGCATTCTGAAAGAGATTCTGGGGAGTGCATGCAATTCTCCTATTATGGGCTTACAGAAGCCTAGCGATAAATATCGCATTGCCCAACACCTCCGAAAGATTAATAACATAGTGATTTCTTGTTGTCCTGTTGTTAGAACTGGGGGTCTCTAGTTGGCAGAGATAGGTACCTTTGTCCAAATAGGGACCCTTGCTTCTAGTCAGGGTAAGGGGGATACACACTCTAGATAATCCCTGCTCACCCCCTTGGTAGCTTGGCACGAGCAGACAGGCTTATCCCCAAGGCAATGTGTAAAGGATTTGTACCAACACCCACAGCAACACAGTGATAACACCACAAATGGACACCACACCAGTGTAGAAAAATAAAGGTATCTTTATCTAAACTTTGACAAGACCAAAGCGACCAAAAATACAACATATGCGTCTTCAGGGAAATGACTTTTCAGGTTATCAAACATAAACTTGGTAGACTCTGTATTCCTTTAGGGTTGAAAATGTCACAAGTACCGGTCTCTTTAGCACCGACACACCGTGCTCTTGTGGTTATGGGACTCTCCCCAAGGGATGGCTGACTCCGCGGTCAGCGATTGCAAAAGTATGCCCCCAAATGCTTTAGAATCAAGTACGAAGCGCAACACGGGCCCCGCGACTGCCGCTCTCCTCAGGGCAAGTACGGGCCGTTGGAATCACCCCGAGCGCTGGTTCTGCTACGAAAGGGGAATTGGAGCAGTCTCTTGCAGACACGCAACCCGCCCCAGGCAGTGACTCACGCAGCGGCTCCGGACTTCAGTCCGAGCGTTACCTGGGGGTTGCTTTCTGTCTCTCTCCTTCGCGGCTGGCGTCCTGCTGGGCGGCTCCGTCGGCAACAGCTGATCTTCACTGGTGAATCCCGGTTGCCAGGCAATGCCTCGTAGCCAATCGGGTTACGACGCTGCTCCTTCTCGGGCACTCTTGATCTTGGGCAGTTGACTCGGGCTGGCGGCGGTGACAGGCTCGCAGTACTTCTCGCAATTCACGGCTCGGGCCGGCGGCGGTGACACCCACGCAGCTCCTCAGAGATGACGGCTCGGGCCGGTGGTGGTGCTAAGCATGCAGCACGTCGATGGTCACGCTGCGGGTTACAGTGCAGTCAAGGCTGTGTTTAGACACACGTACACAGTGCAGATCGCACAACAGTCTCAGTCAGGTAGAGCTGTGGGAGACACACGCACACAGCGTCGCTTGAGACGATGTTGGAAACTTTGATGTTCCTGAGTTTCCACAACAGGAGGCCAGCTCACTCAGGCCCTTGGAGACTTCTCTTCAGGTTACAGATGGACACAGCAAAGTCCCTTTGTCCTTTCCTCAGTAGAAACAGCAAACTGCAGACCAACCCCAGACACACAGCAAGGGCAGTACTTCTCCTCAGTCTCTTCAGCTGTCCTCTTTGGCAAAAAGGTTCCTCTTGATCACGAAGTAATCTAAAGTTCAGGGGTTTCAGCTCTAATATTTATACCCCAAAATGTCTTTGTTCTCTTTGTGTAAGGGATCCTGAACCCAGTCCAAACCAGTTCTGGGTGCACTCTGCCAGTGCACAACTTCTTCCTTTGTCAGTGTGGGCCAGGGTCTTCAGACACACCGCAGGAGGTGGAGCCAGTCTTTTGTGGAAGGCAGGCACAGCCCTAGTCAGGTACAGGTGCTACTCCTCCCACCACTCCAAATGCAGATCGGCCTATTCAGCCTAGGGCTGACTCACCCAGACTCCTAGAGCCACCCCAGCCCCTGTCACTCCAAAGCCAGACAGTCAATCCACAAACAGGCAGAGGCACACAGGAAGGTTGGACAAGAAAACAGCCACTTTCTAAAAGTGCTATTTTCAAACACAGAATTTAAAAACCATCCTTACTAAAAGATGTGTTATTAAATTCTGAGTTCAGGGATACCAGACTCCAATTTTCTATCTTACTCCTAGAGGAAGATATGCTTGTAAAAATGTTACAGAGCATTCCCCATTCTGTCCTATGGGCAAGATAGCCTTTCAATAGTGAAAAACGAAATTGGCAGTATTTCACTATCAGGACATGTTACACACACCAGTACATGTCCTACCTTTCCCATACACTGCACCCTGCCCAGGGGGGTACCTTGGGCCTACCATAGGGGTGTCCTATGTGTAAGAAAAGGGAAGGATAATGCCTGGCAAGTGGGTACACTGGCCAGGTCAAAATGGCAGTTAACAAACTGCGCGCAGGCACTGCGGTGGCAGGCCTGAGACAACTTTTCAGGGCTACTCATGTGGGTGGCACAATCAGTGCTGCATGCCCACTAGTAGCATTTGTTTCACCCGCCCTGGCATACTTAGTGCACTTTACTAGGGACCTACTGGTGAAAAAAATATGCCAATCAGGGAGAACTAATCACAACATCAATTTACCCAGGGAGCATTTGCACTTTGACTCTGATCAGCAGTGGCAAAGTGCCCAAAGCATCTAAGCCAGCAAAAACGAAATCCAGCACAGCATCAAAAACACAGGAGGTAGAGGCAAAAAGTCAGGGAAAACCACGCCAAGGATGCCAGGTCTAACACCTGTAGTACCAAATCCATTTGTGATACTGTTCCAAATTCCATGTGAACCTCAGTGGTTAATGGTCATTGATCTCTGCCAGCCTTTTTCTCAATCCCATTGCACAAATAGAGACAATTTTTATTCACTTTCCGGCTGGGAAATCGTGTTTTAACATGGTGTCGTTTCCCACAAGGGTATACTGAAAGCCCATCTATCTTTAACAAAGATCTTGAAGAAGAATCTTGAGTCCTTAATCTTACCTCCCAACTCACTTCTGTTTCAGTATATTGATTATCTTCTGATTGCATTAAATACGAGGGAAGCTTGCAGAGATGACACCATTGCACTGTTGAACCACCTGGCTGAAAATGGACATAAAGTGCTCCCGGGCAAGCTCTGAAACTGACTGCATGAAGAACAGTACTTGGGACATCGAATTGAAAAAGGCAAGAGAAAGGTGTCACCAGTACGCATATCGGCGATTATGCAGAATAATCTGTCACGCACTCAGAAAGAGGTCAGGATGTTTCTGGGAACGGTGGGCTACTGTCAAGCGTGGATTTCCAATTTTTCTCTGATGGCTAAGCCTTTGCACACGTTGCCACACAAAGACCTGTCAGATTCGGTGCCATGGGATAACGATTCCTTGCTTGTCTTCCTGGAGCTGAGAGAGAGAGTCTGTGTCATGCTCGAGCTTTAGGAATGCCTGGTTACAACAAAGCATTTTCGCTATTCTGTCATGAACGAGAAGGTTCTGCTATCTCTGTACTCACACAGTTACATGGAAGTGCCCATAGACCAGTAGCCTACTTCTCTGCTACATTAGATCCTATATCGTCTACGTTGCCCGGATGTCTCAAATCTGTTGCTGCAACTGGTGTCAGTATTTAATGATGTGAGAGCATCGAGATGGGTCACCTACTGACAATATATGTTCCACACTCAGTGGAAATTCTGTTGACAAGAACGAAAACACAACATTTGACCAACAACTGATTGACAAGATATGAGCAAGTGATTTTGGCTGCTGATACTGTTACTCTGAAGTGTTGTTGTGTGCTAAACCTTGCTACTTTGCTACCTGTTCCAAACTCAGAGGGGGAGGAAAGTGAAGATCATGACTGTCTCGATGTCACTAAACTGTGCACCAAACCACGTCCTGACATTGTCGAGGAGCCACGTCTGACCCTGATTATGTTCTGTTTGTTGATGGCTCATGCGTAAGAGATAATTAAGGAAATCTGAGAGCAGCTTTAACTGTCTGTTCTGTTTCTGGAATGGTGGAAGACACTTGGTTACAAGGAGTATGCTCCACAGGGTAGCTGAACTCATTGCCTTGACCCGTGCATGCTGTGTTTCTGAGAACTTCCGAGTGGCGATCAATACTGACAGCCAGTATGAGTTCGGTGTAGTTCATGATTTCAGACAGTTATGGTCTCAACAGAGATTCATGACATCATCTGGGCAACCAATCAGAAATGGGAAGATTGTGAGAAGATTGCTAGAAGTATTACAGTTGCCAAGGGATGTTTCAGTCATGAAGTGCTCTACTGTACGCCACTCCAGTCTATGCCACTCAACTGTATGCCTCTCCACTATATGCCACTCCACGACACTCAACTGCATGCTATTACACCACTCCACCATACCCCACACCACTTTACACCAATCCACTGTCCCTAATCCATTCTATGCCACTCCACTGTACACCACTCCAGTCTGCGCCACTCCACTCTACCGCACTCCCCCCTACACCACTCCACTGTACACTATTCCACTCTCTGCCACTATACTGTTTGCCACTCAACTGTATGCCACTCCACTGTACCCCACTCTACGTCACTCTACTATACGCTATTCCACTGTATGCAACTGCAATCTACACCACTCCACTCTCCACTTTTCCACTTTATGGGACTCAACTGTACCCCACTCCCCTCTACACCACTCCACTCTTCACTATTCAACTGTACGCCACTCCACTCTATGCTATTTGACTCTACGCCACTTGACTCTCCGCCACTCAACTCTCCGCTATATAATTGTATACCCCTCCACTGTATGCTAATCTACTTTACGCAACTCCACTGTACCGTATTCCACTCTATACCATGCCACTGTTTGCCATTCCACTCTATGCCACTCCACGCCACTAAACTTTACACCACTCCAGTGTACGCCACACCATGCTATTTCATGCCACTCCATTCAAAGCCACTCCAGTATACATTACTCTACTATACGCCAGTACACACTTCACCATTCCCTTCCACACTATTTCACTCTACGCCACTCTACTCTAAGTCACTGTATGCTACGCTACACTATTCAACTGCAATTTACTCCACTTTACCCCACTCTGCTGTACTCCACTCCACAATACTCTGCACAATTCCACTCTACGCCACTGTACTCTACTCTATTCCATTTTACTCCACTCGACTGTACACCACTCCATGCCACTCCACTGTATGCCACTCCAGTTTATGCTATTCCACTCTAAGCTGCTCAACTGTATGCCACTCAACTACGGTATTTCACTGTATGCCATTCCACTCTATGCCACTCAACTCTACGGTATTCTGCTCTATGCCACTCCACTCTATGCCACTCAACTCTGTGCCACTCCACTGTATGCCAAACCACTCTACACTATTACACTCTACACCACTCCATTCTACAGCACTTCATTCTACACCACTCCAGTCTAAAGTATTTCACTCTACGCCACCTCACTCTATGTCACTCCACTCCAGGCCACTCTGCTCTATCCCACTTCACTTTATGCCACTCCACTCTATGCCATTCCACTCTACTCTATTCTACTGTATGCCAATCCAGTTTATTCCACTCTTCTGTACTCCACACAATTCCATGCCACTCCTCTGTACCCAACTCAACTCTACATCACTCCACTCTATTCCACGCTATGCCACTCCACTGTATGCCATTTCAATCCACACAACTTCTCTGTATGCTACTCAAATTTACGCCACTTGACTGTACACTATTATACTCTAACCCACTCCGCTCTATGCTACTCCACTGTACATCAATCTACTGTATGCCATTCCAGTCTATGCCACTCAGATTTATGCCACTCCACTTCATGCTATTGCACTCTACGCCACTCTGCTCTTTGCCACTCCTCTGTATGCTACTCCACTGTACCTCATTGCACTCTACACTATTCCATTCAATGCCACTTAACTGTGCGCCAGTCTGCGTTGCTCCACTCTACGCTATTCTACTTTAAGTCACTCGACTTTACGCCACTCTAAAATCCACCACTCCACTCTACACAACTCCACTCTATGCCAGTCCACTTTACGCCATTCTACACCACACCACTCCACTCTACGATATTTCACTTGATACCACTCAATTGTACACCACTCCACTCTACACCATTCCACTCTACGCCACCCCACTCTAAGCTGTTCTACTGTATGCCAATACAGTTTACAGCACTCTTCTGTACACCACTCAACTCTATGCCACTCTGCTCTACCCAACTCAACTCTACACCACTCAGCTGTATGCTATTCCACTCTACATCATTCGACTCTACACCAGTGTACACCACTTCCCTGTGTGGTATTCCACTCTTCACCACTCCACTGTACACCAGTCCACTTTACACCATTTCAATCTACGCCACACCACTTTATGCTATTGCACTCTATGCCACTCCACTCTACACTACTCCACTGTGTGCCACTCCATTGCACACTACTTCACTGTACGCCACTCCACTCTATGCCACTCCACTCTACTCTACTTTATGTCACTCTAATTTAAGCCATTCTTGTGTATGTCACTCTACTCTGCACAACACCTCTCTACGCCACTTTATTGTACCGTATTTCACTGTATGCCACTCCACTGTATTCCACTCCACTCTACGCCACTCCACGCCACTCCACGCCACTAAACATTATATCATTCCGCTCTATGCCACTGTAAGCCAGTCCAGTCTGCACCACTACCTTCCACGCTATTTCACTCTACGGCACTTGAATCAATGCCACAGTATGCCACTCCACTGTACACTATTCAACTGTATGTCAATCCACTTTACGCCACTCTAATGTATGTCATTCCATTCTATGCAACTCTACTCTATGGTACTGCACTCTACTATACTCTATTCCATTCTACGCCACTTGACTGTACACCATTCTATGCCACTCCACTGTACAAAAATGCACTCTACGCCATTTTACACCACTCCACTATATGCCACTCCACTTTACTTCACTTCACTCTACGCCACTGGACCATATGCCACTTCACTGTGTGCCACTCAACTCTGTGCCTCTCCACTTTATGCCACTCCACTTTATGCCATTCCACTCTACGCCACTCTGCGCCACTCCACACCACTAAACTTTATATCATTCCACTCTATGCCACTGTAAGCCAGTCCAGTCTGCACCACTACCTTCCACGCTATTTCACTCTAAGGCACTTGAATCAATGCCACAGTATGCCACTCCACTGTAAGCTATTCAACTGTATGTCAATCCACTTTACGCCACTCTAATGTATGTCATTCCATTCTATGCAACTCTACTCTATGCTACTGCACTCTACTATACTCTATTCCATTCTACGCCACTTGACTGTACACCATTCTATGCCACTCCACTGTACAAAAATGCACTCTACACCATTTTACACCACTCCACTATATGCCACTCAACTTTACTTCATTTCACTCTATGCCACTGGACCGTATGCCACTTCACTGTGTGCCACTCAACTCTGTGCCGCTCCACTTTACGCCACTCCACTCTACGCCTATCTAATCTATGCCACTCCACTCTAAACTGCTCCACTCTATGCTATACTACTCTACACCACTCCACTCTATGCCACTACATGGTCTGCCACTCTACTCTATGCCACTCCACTCTATGCCACTCTGCTCTATTTCACTCTACGCCACTCTGCGCAACTCCACACTACCTAGATCAACTCTAGATCACTCCACGCTATTCTACTTTACACCACTTGACTCTATGCCAGGCTATGCCACTCCACTGTACAGTCTCCACTCAACACTATGCCACTGTATGCTATTTCAATCTACGCCACTTCACTGTACGCCATTCAAATTTACACCATTCCACTGTACTCTATTTCACTTTACCCCATTCCGCTCTATGCTGCTCCACTGTATGCCACTCGACTGTATGCCATTCCAGTCTACGTCACTCAAATTTATGCAATTGTACTCTACACCACTCTGCTCTTTGCTACTCAACTGTATGCTACTTCATTGTATGCTACTCCACTCTACGTCACTCCACTCTACCTCGCTGCACTCCATTCTGTTCCAGTCTACGTCAGTCTACGTCACTCCACTCTACGCTGTTCTACTTTGTCACTTGACTTTACGCCTCTCTAATGTCCGCAACTCTACTCTACACAACTCGACTCTATGCTAATTCATGCTACGCTATTCCATTCTATGCCATTCGACTTTATGCTACTCTACACCACTCCACTCTACGGTATTTCACTGGACACAGCTCCAATATACGCCACTCCACTGTACGCCATTCCACTCTACACCACTCCACTCTATGCCACTCCACTCTACACTGTTCTCCTGTACACCAGTCCAGTTTACACCACTCCTCTGTACGCCAACCAGCTCTATGCCGATTCCACCCTACCCAGCTCAACTCTACGCCACTCAACTGCATGCTATTGGACTCTACATCACTCAACCCTATTCCACTTTACACAACTCCCCTGTATGGTATCCCACTCTACACCACTGAACTGTACACCACTCCACTGTACACCATTTCAATCTATGATACGCCACTGTATGCCACGTCACTGTTCGCTGTTGCACACTACCCCACTCTGCTCTAAGCTACTCCACTGTATGCACTGCACTGTACGCCATTCCAGCCTATGCCACTCAACTCTACGCCACTCCACTCTATGCTATTGCACTCTACGCCAGTCAGCTCTACGCCACTCCACTCTACGCCACTCCACTCTATGCCACTGCACTCTACACAATTCTATTCTAGGCCATTTCACTGTCCACCAGCCTATGCCACTCCACTCTACTCTAGTCTACTTTACGTCACTCTACTTTACACCACTCTAATGTATACCACTCCACTCTACACTACTCCTCTCAACACCACTCCACTGTGCTGTACTCCACTGTATGGCACTCCACTGTATGGCACTCCACTGTATGGCACTCCTCTCCATGCCAATCAACGCCACTAGACTTTATACCACTCCACTCTACACCACTCCTTGCAATTCCACTGTACACCACTCTGCTCTACGCCACTCAGTATACCTTACTCCAATGTATGCCAGTCAAGTCTACATCACTACATTCCACGCTATTTCACTATACGCCACTTGACTCTACGCCAGTGTATGCCACTCCTCTGTACACTATTCAACTGTATTTCACTCCACTTTACGCCACTCTAATGTATGCCACTCCACTCTATGCAGCTCTACCCTATGCCAATGCACTCTATCCTATTCCATTCTATACCACTTGACCCTATGCCAATCTACGCCACTCCACTTTATTCTATTCCCCTTTAAGCCACTCTACTGTTTATTAATCTTCTGTACACCACTCAACTCTACACCACTGCACTCTACGCCACTCCACTCTAATCCAATCCACTCTACACCACTCCACTCTGTGCTATACTACTCTAAGCCACACCACTCTACGCCACTCAACTCTATGCCTCTCCACTCTACGCCACTGCACTCTACGCTATTCCTCTCTATGCCACTCTACTCTATGCCACTGTACGCCACTCCACTGTATGGTATTCGACTCTACGCCACTCCACTGTGCGCAATTTCAATCTACACCACTCCACTGTACACCCCTCAAATGTACACCACCATACGCTATTACACTCTACACCACTCCGCTCTACTCTACTCCATCTATTCCACTGTAAGCCACTCAACGGTATGCCAATCCAGTATATGTCACTCAGATTTACACGACTCCACTCTACGCTATTGCACTCTACGCTATTTACCACTCCACTGCATACTACTCCACGCTACGTCGCTCCACTCTATACTATTTCATTCTACATTCTATGCCACTTAACTGTACTCCAGCATGTCGTTCCACTCTACCCTTTTTTACTTTAAGTCACTCAACTTTACGCCACTCTAATGTGCACCACTCCGTTTTACACAACTCCACTTTATGTGATTTCACTCCACGCTATTCCATTCTACACAATTCGATTTTACCCCACTCTAAGCCACTCCACTGCATGATATTTCTATCAATGCCACTCTTCTGTACGCCACTCAACTCTATGCCACTCCACTCTACCCAAATCAACTCTATGCCACTCAACTCTACGCTATTCCTCTCTGTGCCACTCAACTCTACACCACTGTACAACACTCCACTGTACGGTATTTCACTGTACGTCACTCCACTGTACACCATTCCAATCTACGATGCGCCATTGTACTCCACTGTATGCTACTGCACTGTACACCACTCGGCTCTATGCTACTCTACTGTATGCCATTCCAGTCTATGTCACTCCACTCTACGCTATTGAACTCTATGCCACTCCACTCTCAGTCATTCCACTGTATGCTACTCTACTGTACTCCACTCCACTCTATGCTGCTACACTCTACACTATCACATTGTACGCCACTTCACTGTAAGCCAGTCTATGGCACTCCACACTACTCTATTCTACTTTACGTCACTCCAATTTACGACACTCCAATGTATGCCACTCTACTCTACACAAACCCACTCAACTCCACTCCACTCCACGTTACTCCATTCTATGCCATTCGAGTCTATGCCACTCCACTCTACATCATCATCATCAGAAAGCTTTATTTGATTATATAAAAACAGTCATAAAAGCATCATAAATATTAAATACCTCATCACTATACGAATATGTTAGAATCATAAAAGCATCACAAATATAAAATACATCATCCCAATATGAATATGTTACACATAAAAATATCAGCTATCATAAAAAAAGAAAAGACCTTCATTTAGAAACAGCCAAGTTTTATAAAACTACCAACATTAAAACAGATCTGGATATTAGGCTAACATTCGTAAAAAGTAGAGTGCGGGCTTCCATTGTTGAAATCCATACATGTTAAGAATTGGTTTAAAAAAAGTTTGAGTAAAAGAAGCATAGTATCAACAAACAAAAGAAAATGTGCTCAAGACATTGCACAGCAGACTCATCACATGATAAACTAGCACAGCACCAGTATCAATTCAAATGGACCCAGGGGAAAACAAAGTATCAATGTAATAGTCCCTAGGAGAACTTGAATAGGAGTGTGCATTCTCAGGGGTTCACACCCAACTCAAATACTGCTCAAGATTAGGTGAGGTTTGTATGATTGCATAGTCCCTGTGGAAATGGCCCTTTCTAGGGTGCTTTCCCTCAACTTTTTCCTTTTATCCCTCCCGGTTTTGGGTTGATCCGTGTGCTAGGCTTAGGTCATTGAGCGCTTTTGACACTGCCATTCAGTACCAAAGCGCTGTGCTTGTCATATACATACTGGTGATTGGTGTATAAATAATTGGCTGATTTGAGTTAGCTTTAAATCCCTTGTCTAAGGGTTAGGCATATACCCAGGGCATGTAACTCAAAAGCTCCTCTGTGGGCCTGCAGCACTGGTTGTGCCACCCACAGAGTTAGCTCTTTAAACGTGCCACAGGTTTGTCATGACAGGGCCTGTGTGTGCAGGTTATGGTTACTTGGCTTGGCATTTACAATGCTACTTGCCAAGGGTCTGCATGTCTCTTGCTTTATCGGAGTACTTCCTGGGGACAGGGTGCGGTGTCGGGAAGATTTAGGATATATGTGCATGTGCGCTACAAGCCTAGTAGTGATTGGCATTGGATTCTGTGTTCAGTATGGTAGGGCCTGCTTCTCACAATGAATTAGCATGAGGGATTTGTAGAAAGGCTAGTTAGCTGTATTTCCTACATGCAGAAGAGTGTCAGTATAGTGTTTGATATTGATGAGTAGGTAATGGCAAATCCTCGCCAGTGGTGCGAGTGGATTAGACATTACTAACATGGAAATACCACTTCGGGAAAGTGTGCATTTATGTGCTCGAGGCTCTGTGTGCCTGTCATCCTGTCTCCAATCCACATCTGGGTGCCGGGGGGGCAGCTACATCTGTGCATTCCTGATAAAACAGACATAATCTAGGGGCTCAAGGAAAACTGCAGATCTCTGACTCTGAGGGGCCTTCCTGGGACAGATACGTGGGGCTGGAATGGCCACCTGCATTCCAAGGGGCAGGGTCTTGGCCCCACTAAGGATATTGATCACGCTGAGAAATTGACAAGAGGAACTATTGGAGCAGGAGGGATTGTAACTGGATTATCCACAGACTTGTGGTGGCCTGTGGCTTGTTGTGCTCTAGGAAGGGGACTATCACTTTGTGGATTTTGCCTGGATGTTGCTGGCCTGCAGCTAATTGCCAACTATCGTGGTTTTTCCTTAAACACTCTCCAAGGGCTGGTTTGGCTGGCCTCCTGTCCACGAGATCTTAGGGACTGAAAGGATCTCCCCGTTTCCATGAGATCATAAGGACCGCTCTGGGTGCGGCGGAAACGGGTGGAAGTGATCGACGGTTGGGACAAGGACCATCCTGACCTACGCCTTAATCACAGTGTGCAGAGGTGTGTGCTTGTAAAGGTCAGCAGACCACCTGGAGTGGCGGAACATGAGGAGTTTGAGTAGTGCTGGGGATGTTTGCCGAGTCCAAGGGATCCGTGCTTGCAACCAGATGTCAAGGTTTCACGAACAAGATGCGAAAAGGAACTCCTCAGGATCAGCTTGATGAACAAAATGGTCCACCTCTTGATATCCCCAATTCCACTTACCATAAAGGCACAGAGATTTAGGGTGATCAAGTGGGAGAAAGGGATTAGGGTAGGAACAGCAGGGAATAGGAAGAAAAACCTGAAAAAAGAATACAAAAGATTATTAAAGCATATAGAAACTACTCTCATATAGTCTCACTAATAGAAAGTATATGGATTACCTCACACATTTGCAAAATTCTCTCCTCTTGAATGAAAATATCCAAACTCTGTCTACTTGAAGCTACCGAGGTTATCAAACTTTCCCCACCTGTGGACAGAAAAACACATTAGCACGCAATCCCTCAGAGACTAACCACTAAGAAAGAAACACTTGTTTCATAACATGTAAACATACCCTTTAGGATAAAGAACAAAAATTTAAAAAATAAAGAAAACTATATCTCCTTTGTAGAATGGCCTCAGCTTCTGTATGTAACTCCAGAGTCTTATCCTTAATTGTTTTGTATCTTTATTTTATCTTCTTTCATTTCAGAAAACATTCTTTGCTTTGAACTTGCATTTGATAATACCTCACAAGCAGTTCCCATTTCCAAAAACAAAATACGAATAGAATGTTGTGTGTGAATAAAACGTCTTCTTCAAACACCTATGTACATGAAAACAAAAAATGAAGGTCCTTAATTAGTCGTAACCCAACCTCACAGCTAATGCACTGTACTCGAAATGCTTCCACTGAGTAACATGAGAAATGCAGCTCTTTTGTTGCTTGCTTTTCCTTTCAAATAATCCCTTTCCCTGGAAACCGAACACACTGGAAATTCATCCTGAATTAGCCACCAGAACCAAAGTCAATAGACGCGGTGTCTCAGACCCTTTTCATACCTGGCTGCTTTCTCTTCAGCAATCGGCCGGAATATCCATACTACGATGGGTGCAGAAACGGGAGTGAGTCCTCTGACATGACTCCTACCTGCAACAAAATTAGGCAATGATAGAAAACAGGACCGTGATCCTAGTTCCAGAGTCTTCCCTCGCCGCAAACTTTCCACCATGAATTACGCACATCAGCATACGTACGAGGATGGTTAAAACACAGACTTCCACATTCTTTGGACTACAACCTCCCATTGACTCATGGGAATTGTAGTCTCAACGGCCAAAGTAAAACAAAAAAAAATACAAGAACCAATAAATGCACTCAGAACCAACTCGAGGCTTCCAGTACATTCAAGTAGGCGCCTAATGGTTTCTACTCCTGACTCTGGAAACCTGTGCTAGCTTGCACTTCGCAGCGTCTGGTGTCCGAGAGGTGTTGGGGGAGGTTGCCGAGTCCACGGGACCCGAGCTGGCAGCCTAGACTGTCTCTGACCTCCAGATCAGGAGTACGACAGTGTCTGACACAGCTGCCTCAGTCTGAGGTATCTGGCTCCCTCTCCCCAGACCCACGCCACAAGGTACTCTGTTGTGGAGAATATCGTGACTGGACCCGAGGGGTCTCGTTGTGCCTTGTGGGCACCCATGGCTGGCTGCCTGGAGCACATGCAGCTTGCACCTTCGCCGGAAGGGAAATATTTCTCCTATTGGGAAGCGCGCCAGCTTCCGGTGTCAGTCTTTTGTCTACGGGGCGATAGTGATCCCACACCCGTGAAGGTGCCACTGGGTGCATGAAGGCCTAATCTGGAGGGAAGAAAGCCAGTAACTGTTTCCTTCTGCTTTAGGTGGTCCCGATAATATAATCAAAGTGTTGCCAGCAGGGGCAACATGTATGGTTGACTGGTGCCGTTTGAGTGACTGATAGTCTGGGTCATGAGGCGTAGTCGAAACCTGTGATTTTTTGACCATTGCAACTGTATGGGGTATGTGATATTGGGAATGTCAGGTTTTTTGAATACCTCGGAATAGTACATATATTTTGATGCTGTTCTTCTGCTAATGGGCGAATTCTACAAATGCATATAACTGTAAGGTATACATCCAATGCGTATGATGTGTTGATTTCAATGTGTGTGTAATACAAAGACCAGTGTTTTATACACACGGTGTGGAGTCTTTTTGTAGCATATGCAGTGTGTTGTGGGGTGGTGTTGTGCCAACACTTTACACTTTGACCCTGAGGAGGAACCGGACTGCTCTGTGCCACGCTACTCAAGGGTGAGCACAGATTATCGGGCAAGGGTATTGTACTCATCCTATCTAGGACGGTGGATTCTGTCTAGCTTCAGTGCCTCCCAGCTAGCAAGAAACTGCTGGCTCTAACAGTCCCACATGAGAGTTTTCATTAACTGCTCTGAGCGAGGTCGGAGATAAATACATACCCTCCCATCCAATTTCTTTAGCCATGCATCTCACATAACGTAACCATGGAATAGCAAGACCCTTCTCACATGTCAGGCAATCAGTGATAATTATCCTATTAAGGAAGGAAACCTCATTTGCCCAAAGAGAAACCCAAAGAATCAGAGGGGCCACCTAATCTGATCAGTTACGGATGGGATGAATAACTCATCATATGGGTAAAAATGTGGGGTCAAAAGACGTAACCCCAGGAGACGACGGCAGAATCAAGTCTCCTCCGCCTGCATTAATGCAACATCCCGGTAACCCCAGGCCCCTGCACCATACGTTAAGACCAGTAGGCACTTTCACAGAAAGGAGAAAGAAGAGAGTCCCTGGCTAAAATGTGGATACAGTGTTGTTCTGTCAACATGTACACTCTAAGTGGGGTTGTAAAGCACATTTAGTTAGACACAGCCGCAATTAGCATAACGTATATCAATTTGTGCAGGGCAACACACTATTTTTTATGCTAGTCTTACAGGACCCAATATAATAATGCCAACAAACAATGTCATAGAAATTGTATAAAATCAAATTTTATTCATCATATTATTAAAACCATTCTACATACATTTTGCAGCAGCTTTGATGATAAATAAAAATAGATAAAAACAAGGTTAAAATTAGACAAGAAAACTACACAAAAAAGTCGACGCGGCGTTTCGGTGAGACTAGGATCAACCACCTTCTTCAGGACAGAGTTTTCTAAAAGTGTAATATAATACATTATCAGTTAATACATTTGTTACATCAAAATGATGACACATTATTACAAAGTTAGTTACAAGTTGGCATACAGGTTGACATATATTATTTTATTTACTCTACAGCGCCCCCACTAAAAAATGAAAACAAAATCAGCACATTATCCACTGTATATTCTTTACATTACAATGCCCCAACTAAAAATGAGGACATAAACAACACGTGATCCACTATTGCTAAAAAAAGAAAACATACCTATTGAAGTTTCAACAAGATATCCCCTGATTGATTTAGAAGGATGAAGAATCTTCTACTGTAATATTATGAAGAAAAGGAAGAGATGTCCTGAAATAAGACAGACATATTTGATATTGTCATGTTGTTTTAATACTAAATCTTTTTTCAAAAATTGATTTTTAGAAAAAAAATTGAGGTATACATATCCTCCACAGTATTAATTGTGATGTACCTTTTTATATGGTACTATCTCTTCTACAATTACGTTCGTAGGCGCCACCGATAGATTTGTAGCAGATTAAAAACCTTTTTAGAAAAGAGAATATCCAAATAAGTTGTTTTTCAAATCTATTATGTATTGATAAAATAATCAGAGTAGACTAACGCTTACCCATAAAAAACCAGTATCCTTTCATTGCAAGCAGATAAGCCGAGGTTTTACTTGACAATATATGTAGCAATCTCGGGTGAAGGATTACTAAGGGATAAATATATACATTATTATCTAGAGTGTATCATATCGTACTAAGATGAATTGCCATAAACCGTTAAACACTCAAAATTACCTGGATATCGTTGCACATAATAACAGCGATCATAGTAGTCGTAACAAATAACCTAAATTAAAGCTAAGAGCTGCTTTTTCTGTATTTTTACAGCTTTCCTCGCAACGTTGCAATATCTATAAAGCAACGATATCCAGGTAATTTTGAGTGTTTAATGGTTTATGGCAATCCAGGTAATTTTGAGTGTTTAACGGTTTATGGCCATACCTTATGGTTAATAACAAATGAACCTACCTTCCCGGCTCTCTTCCCACACACTATATACTTGGTGTTAGCTATATTAGTGTCCAAATCCAATCCATCCATAAAGCAAACAAAACTGCTGTTTAAGGCCCTCAGGCCGTTATGTTACGGGACATTAACACAGTGTCGTCTGCGTAAAGCAGAGCAGGAACAGGCGCTGACTTTATCATGGGCATGTACATTCATAAAGCTACTAAGGAAGCATTTAGACCATTAATGAACAGTAAAAACAAGATAGGGGTCAGGACACAGCCCTGGAGAACACCTCGATGTAATTTAAAAGCATCAGTGCATTCTCCGCCTGACCAAAATCTAACAGAAGTGATGACCCCACAATGTAGGGCCCGGAGAAAAGTAACCAAAGCCCCATCCAATAGTGGGGTAAAAAGAATATCCTAAAGCTTACTGCAGTTGACCCTATCGAACGGACTAGATAAGTCCATAATTGAAAGGAATAACAGGCTCCTTTTAGTAAACGTATATTTGCTGATAACTAGATGGAGGTTGAGGCATTGCTCAAAAGTGCCAAGTCTTTCCTTAAACCTGTATTGTGCTTGGGAGATTACCTGGTTGGCTCTAGACTAGTCCTAAATCCTTTTGAGGACTATGCGCCCAATAACCTTAATCATTGAGTCCAGGAAGGAGATCGACCTGTAGCATCTTGAATCATTTTTACAGCCTTTTTTGTACACCAGGACAGTTATGGCATTATGCCATGACTTGAGGAAACCACATAGCGATGCATTATTGATTGCATTTTTAATAACCGGGGCTCAAAACTCCACATTTGCCTTATACAAATCCATTGGGACCCTATCCGCCCCGGGTGCTTTCTTAGAGGGACTCTTCATGATCGCCTCCCAGAATTCCGCTTATTCAAACTTTATGGATAATGGAAAGAATGAGGGTCGATCAGAGGACCTACTGTCCCAAGAGCCCTCATAAGAATAAATGGTTTTAAAATGGGTGACCCATTTGCCAGCATTAGTGTTGGTACTCAAGCCAGCTGACACAGTTTCCGTAAGCCGAGGCCTGTTAATGATTTTCCAAAAGCTCCCAGAATCTTTAAGCATAATGGATGCAACCAACCTATCCCGCATCTTTTGCTTAACAGCTCGCTTTCTATTCCTAATAGCTGTCTGTTCTGTGCGCAGCTTGACACAGCCCTACCTTCACCTTATCCCTAGGGGCTGATGACTGTACTTCACACAGATGCTTATTAGCATTCCGACACTCTTTGTCAAAGCAACCAAGTCATCACCTGGATCTGGAGGATACCCTAGATCTTAACATTCAAGGAAACAAAGGCCTCAAGTATACAACACTAGTTTGGGTTACCACCAGCAGATAATCCATTACTAAAGGAAAATGCCACCCAAGCCGCAGCCCTTCACTGTGCAAACAAATTCCCAGAGAGGTGGCCTTTACTGGATGATGAACTGGCCCAGGGGAAGCCAGGGATACCTCAATACGGTTTTATTGCTGAAGGCACTAACCATCACATTAATGGATTCAATAAGTGAGCCCATGGTAGGTGAATTTAAGACATCATCAATAACCGAGCCTCGTCCCCGCCCATTAAAGGTGGGAGTGTCGGACACAAGGTTGCCACTGAGCTCCATTCCATTCTGCAAGCTAAACTTAAACAGGAACTTTAACAGCTTTCCACCCCTATGATCTTTAATCCCTAAAAAAGCCTGTGTCCTGAGCCACCAGAAAGGGCTGAATGACAGTATGTTTAAGCCCCAGTTTGGCATTGAAGCCCCCCCAACGAAAGTATTGAAATTGGAGGACACAGTGTGAACCTTCTCTTTAGGCAATGTACAATGGAGAGCAAAACCTTCAAATCACATGTGAAATCATTAAACCCCACAGAGTCATAAAAATTGATTAAACAAAAATTAATTGAACTGAGAAGCACCACCCACAAGATCTGTATCTCTGGATGATTAAAGGGGACAGGATATATCTTAAAATTACTTGTAGTGTGCACCAAGACCAACAAACCCCCTCTGGCCCTACCTCTTAGAGACTTTCGGGCAGGTATGCTAAAACCCTGAAATTTATCCCAAGTTAGGTGGTCCAGGCACCACGTTTCCTGGAGCAAAATAAGATAGAAGGGAGCTGCATAGTCAAGCTAATTCACCTCTGCCATTTTGGAAATTAATCCAGCCGCATTCCAAGAGATTAATTTAGGCCTAACTACAGAACAATCCCCAACAGCAGAGCTGGACAAAACTACCCCGGAGGACAAAGTTCTTTCCTCGACACTCCCCTTGGCCTGCCAGCCTAAACTTACCTCATCCTGTTTTCCGATGTCTGCCAGGTGGGCAGGCCTCAAAGGGACTGAAATAGGAACTGGGCTCCTACAAAGAGAGTTGATAACAACTAAACTCTGGTGATGCCAGTCCAAATCATTAAGGACATCTAATGGCATGAATCTATTAGAGCAGGAGATTCTGAAGTCAGGCCTCGGTAGGGTAGGTGGAGGGCAAGGCGGACTGCACCCAACTTGCAGGTGCCTGTAGAAATACCATAAAGGCAAAAACACTGATGTTACCATTTACAGGGGAAGATTGTTGTTGAAAATTACTCAAAACTCGCCTAGAAAGATAAGGATACCTAAAATTAATAATAATAGAATATCCACGAAGAGTCTTATCAGAAGGGCCAATCCAGTCCACCTGTCGAACCATCATAATGTTCTGGTAGTCTTGCAGTGAAAAACTTGAGTGAGCGGCTAACCAATGGCATACTTTGTTCTTAAGCTGGTCATATGACTTCACACAGGAGTCACCAAGATTGGGGACATTCCACAGAATCAGTACAAAAGGACAGCTTTCTGGAGGAAGGTTAACACATGGAAGGGCATTACTAGGGAAGGGCAAAAGAATCAACTTAGTACCCTGAGGATAGCAATCCAGATCTCGACCCCATGAAACAGGCCCTTTAGGGCTGGAGATGGAGGGCTTCTCAATGGGGCCTCCAATAACTGCTTAAGTAGCAGCTGAGAACAAGCCCACCAAAGCCCTGGTTTCATTAACACTCTATGCTATTCCATTCTACACCACTCCTCTTTGCAGCACTCCACTGTATACCACTGCACTCTACGCTATTCCACTGTATGCCACTTCACTCTATGCCACTCTATACCACTCCACTCTACGATATTCCATTCTACGCCACTCCTCTGTACACCACTCCACTCTACTCCACTCTATGACTCACCACTGTACAACACTAACTTGTAACACACTATCCTCTATAGTAGTCTATAACACTCCACTTAACAACACTCTTCTTGACGACATTACACTCTATGGTTTGAAACACTTTTTATTACAATTTAAAAACCAGTAAAATTCAATGAAAAAAACAAAGGTTAGCATTTAGTTATAGCTAGGATCAACTTTATTTATTCTCTCTATACAAACCAAAGTTAAACTACACAAATAATAAACATTCTAAAGCTATAGTTATACCTTACATGTTTAATTTACGCACCACCTTCAAATTATTATGGTGCATGTATTAGAAATTTAAGGTATAACTATAACTTTAGAATTTGTAATGTTTGTGTAGTTTAAGTTTGGTTTGTATAGAAAGAATAAATAAAGTTTTCTTAACCATAACTGAGTGTTAAACTTTGTTTTTTTTATATTGAATATATATATTTATGTGTGTGTGGTCTACAAATCATGTGCCTAGGATATAAAAAGTGGTCTTGGTATAACATGTATTTTTAGAAGGTATAATACCACTGTATTTTATTTATATATAGTTTTATAAAGCACACTTTTTATCAAAAAGGTATCATGGTGGCCCTGGTAGCCTTAAATACTAGATTACTGAGGGAAGAGATCATTTTCAGGGATTTTCTGAACTGCAGCAGGTCCCTTAATGTCTAAGGGAGGCAGGAAGCTGATTCCAGAGTAGAGCTTCTCACACTGCGAAGGCCGCACTCCTTGTCTGGTTTTCTTGAATTTGGGAACACAGATTAGGTTGGCCGATGAGGAGGGCACACATCTCTCCAGGGAATATCTTTGGAAACAGTTCTGCAGAGGAGCTTTGAAGAGAATGCATAAGGATTTAAAAGCTATTCTGTGCTTGACTGGTACCCAATGTTGCTCCTTGATAGCATCTGAAGCAGACGTTCTTCTAGACCGGTTCAAAGCCAATTTGGCCACGGCAACTTGAACTCTATACAGTTTATTTATTGAAAAATCAGGGGCACCTAAGAGGAGAGAGCTATAATAGTCAAGCCTACTCAGGATTACGCTGATTAAGGTTTTGGAGTGGGGCAGCAACATGTGACGCAGTTTTTGCAGGCCTTGGAAAAGCGAAAAACATATCCCAGCTACTTTTTTGTAGTGTGATCTTCAAGGGACAGTTAATTGTCAAAGATGACTCCCATATTGCGAACCGAGACAGAGGAGATAGGATTGTCCTTTACTGGTAGGAGTCAAAAGTTTGTGGTGAGATTCAATGAGATTTTATTTGCTAAGCAGCAGAGGAACTCTGTTTTGTCTCCATTAAATTTCAGGGCCATAAAGTTCAACCACAAGGAGATGTCCTTCACACAATTATGGAAGACATTAACTGCTGTCTGGTGGTCACTATCTAATGAGAGGATCAGCTGGGTGTTGTCTGCATAATTTACTAGTCTAAGATTGTGAGATTTAATGAGGGTCACAAGTGGCCTCAAATACAAATTGAACAAAATTGGACTAAGGGCAGACCCTTGGGGAATTCCATGTTTCACTTTCCTAAAAGCAGATCTGAAAGGTGGAAGAGCAACAGTCTGCCCGTGCTCAGATAAATAGGAGTGCATCCATTTCAGTACTGTTCTCCTACTCCGGCCAGGGTGAGTCTGTTTAATAGGATGTTATGGTTTACCGTGGCGAAAGTGGCAAATAAATCAAAAACAATGAGAATTGCTGACTGGCCACGATCGACTAGCATCCAGAGATCGTCCATGGCAGTGAGTTCGGCAGACTCAGTCCCATGCCCAGTTCTAAAACCGAACTGCTCCTTCTCTAATAGGGTGTGTTGTTCTAGATAGCAGGAGAGTTTTTTATTGACATAGTGCTCCAGGGGTTTTATGGGCAAAGGCAGCAATGATATTAGTTTAAAATGTCTGGGGAACGACGGGTCCAAAGAGGATTTTTTCAAAATGGGAAAGAGAATGGCTTTTTTCCATGTGTGAGGCACTATGCCGGAGTTCAGCGACTGATTGCAAATCTGTTGTAGTAGTGGGAAGGACTCTTCTGCCAAGCTTTTCCAGATCCTATGCGGCAAAGGGTCTAGAGTGCAGCCAGAAAAGGTGGATCTGCGAAGGAAGAGGAAGCTTTCATCGGAGATAGGTTCAAAATAATCTAACCTATGCCTTGAATTGTCACACCTGTTAGTTGTGCGGATGGAATACATGAGGAGTGAGAGAGAGGATCCCTAGTTATATTATTATCTGAGAGTGCAGTAACTGCAGAAGGACAATTAGACTGGAAGTAAACCTTGATATTGCTTGTTTTAGATCTCATGCCAATAATACTGCATCCACAACATTGACTTAAACACTATGGGGTATATTTATGAGAATTGTGGCGCAGAGCAGCGTAGCAAGTTACCTTGCTGCACTGCCCTGCATCACAGCGAAAGGGCAGGAATGCACTGAATTTATCCAATATGGTGCATTCCTGTCCTTTCTTCCTGCACTGGTGCCTTTTCGGTGCAAGGGTGCCTGTGTTGTTGGCAGGATTGTTTTTGTGCAGAAAGAGGCATCTTCCTGCACAAAAACTATCCATAGAGGCATTTTCCTCTTTCTATGTATGCTGCAGAATTCAGCACACATAGAAAGAGGGGGAAACAAACACTGGCAAAGCCAATAGGTCTCACCCATACAAGAGCTATTGGCTTTGGCAATATGTTTTGCCAACTTGTACACGAGTGTGGATGCTGTTCAGCATGACTAAAAGATAGTGGCATGGAATGTCCTAGACTGGAGTGGGGGGACTAGAGTGTCATAGACTGGATTTGTTGGGGTAGAGTGTTGTAGAGTGGAGTGGGGGAGTAGAGTGTCATAGAGTTGAATAAAGTGTCGTAGAGTTGATTAGAGGGGAGAAGAGTTCAATGGTCCAGTGGCAGAGAGTGTCGTTGAGTGCAGTGTCAGAGTGGAGTGGCGTAGAGTAGAGTGTCGTAGAGTGGAGTGAGTTTGAGTGGATTGAGGTAATGGGGTGGATTGGATTGGGGTAGATTGGGGTGGATTGGATTGGGGTAGAGTGGTTTGGATTGAGTGGAATGGGGTGGATTGGAGGGGGTAGACTGGATGGGGTGGATTGGATTGGAGTGGGGTGGATTGAAATGGGGTGAGGTGGATTTGAGTGAGGTGGATTAAATTGGTTTGGGTTGAGGTGGATTGGATTGGATTGGGGTGGATTGGATCTGCAGCGGCTCCTCCGCTAAGGCAGAGGAGCGTTGCTCCACTGCTCTCAGAGCAGTTTGAAAAGGAAAAATAAAATGATAAGAACGCAATGTTATTATCATTTTATTTATCCGTACTGGCTTAGGTGCGGGGCGGGTGGGGTTGTCCAGAGCAGGGGGAAGAGTGGTGGGCACTTTCTAAGTGTATATGACGTTTGGCCTGCCGTCTTGTGCCGGCCAAACAGTTATGGGCACTTAGCATGTTCTCCAACGGGCTGTATTGAACAGCCTGGGTGGAGAACATGAACAGGCTCCCAGTCCCTGTCTGAGTGACGAACCACAGTGCTCAGACCAATCACGACGCTCCTGTCATGGGGTGGGGTGGATTGAGGTGGGATGGATTGGGGTGGGATGGGTTACAGTGGAGTGGATGGGTGGATTGGAATAGAGTGGGGTGGACTGGAGTGGGGTGAAATGAGTGGGGTGGAATGGAGTGGGGTGGAATGGAGTGGGGTGGAATGGAGTGGGATGAATTGGATTGGCGTGGGGATGATTGGAGTGGAGTATATTGGATTGCAGTGGTATAAATTGGATTGAGTGAGGTGTATTGGATTGAGTGAGGTGTATTGGATTGAGCGAGGTGTATTTGATTGAGTGAGGTGTATTGTATTAAGTTGGATGGATTGGATTGAGTGGGGTGGATTGGATTGGCTTTGGGTTAACTGGATTGGGGTGGGGTGGATTGGATTGAGATGTATTGGATTGGGGTGAGGTAGATTGGATTGAAATGGGGCGGATTGGAGTGGGGCAGATTGTTTTCGGTTGGAGTGGGGCAGACTGGAGTGGTGCAGATTGGAATGAAGCTGATTGTTTTGGATTGGAGCTGATTGGAGTGGGGAAGATTGTTTTGGATTGGGGTGGTGCAGATTGGAGTGGGGCAGATTGTTTTAGATTGGAGTGGGGCGGATTGGAGTGCAGAAGATTGGAGTGGGGAAGATTGCGGTGGGGTAGATTGGAGTGAGTTGAAGTGGGCATATTGGTTTGGATTGGAGTATGGCAAATTGGAGTGGGGTGTGTTGGGAGGGTTGGAGTGTTGTGGATTGCAGTGGATTAGATTGGGGGTGAGTGGCTTTGATTTGATTGGGGTGGATTGGATTGTCTGGGATGGATTGGATTGAGTGGGGCCGACTGGCGTGGATTGGAGTGGGGTGGATTGGAGTGTACCGCACATTTATGTGTTAAAGCATCATTTCAGAAATTACACATAAGAAAGAAACAATGATGCTTTGCAATAAGATAATCCTCATCTTTTGAGAACAGCCCCCACAAGCAAAAACAACAGAAAACTTGAGTGCAAAGTGAAAAAAGAAGACTTGGCAAAATAAAAGAAACTTAACTATAGAAAATAAATCTTTTCAATTTTAGTTGTCCTGCTAGGCACATTTTTGCCAGTCACACGCCTCCTGTTTGCTGGCCACTAAAAGTTGAACAGAACAAAATGGTACCTCAATCACATCGGGAGCAGGGGACGGGCATTGATTGAGTTGAATCAATTTAATAAAGGGGCTTTTCTGGCACTATGTCCTAGAAAGGGTGTGGCATGATACGACGTCTAAAGGGTTCCTTGATAGGGTTACCCCAGCTGAGGTTAAATCCTAGTACATACAATTTCGAATTGGCACACTGTCACTGAGGTCCTTTGCTGTGAAGTGGGAACGTCATGAACAAGGACCTGAGAGCTGCACTTTTTGTACAAACACTGTTGAATCCAAGGTCCACTTTTTATTGTTCTGTCGAAAGTATAAATTCCCTGGGGCCAAGTGGATCCTCCCCCTCTAACGAAATATGAGAGTCAATAAATACGAAGTAGCCTAAAGCATAATGAAAAAGGAGATGACCGAAGTCATTGTATTTGCCCTTACTAGATATTTAAAGTGGACCTGGTCTCTTCGTGCTGGTGCATTTAAGGCTGAGCCCTGAGACGAGAGGTCAAATGCTAAGGTTTATGAGTCAATGTTTACAATTGATTAGCAACTATTTTCTGGAAAACTGGAATCTGTACTCTGTCCTGTGGATTATGAAATGTTCTATGTTAAGCATTATGCACTTTTTCTTGCCTAGCTATATTTCAGCCCAAGGCTCATGAGCTAATGTTTACAAATGATTAGCAGCTACTACCTGGTAAACCTGAATGTGTACTCTATCCTATGAATTATGAAATGCTTTATTGCAGGCAGTAAACACTTTCACTTGTCTAGCTATATCCCAGCCAATTGTATTTTTAACCTGTCTTTTTTACATCTGAGATTTTAGATGATGGCCTTGTATCTAATGTTTAATGTTTATATTTTATAAGAAGTTGTATTTATTTGATTATTTTAACTGTACTATCTGTATGTATGCTTGGTGTTGTTGTACTGTACTATTATGGCTGATGATGATCAAGTTGAATCAATCAGTGCTTGGTCCCTGTTCCACAGAGAGGAACTGAAATGATATTAGGGCTGCCTTGGTGAATTACGAGGCTTAAAGAAGAGTGCCACGCAAGCAAACAAATGGTAAGCAACGAATAGGCTCCAAGCCCTTTTATGTATCCAACAGTGTCTCGCAAGCGAGATACATGCGCTAGTGCATGCTCTTGCAGGCTCGACCCTAACAAGGAGAAATAAAGATTTTCTCTTTGCTACGCCTTACCTAGGGAGGTGCATCTTTTTTCCACATTCCTAGGTTTATAAGTCCTTGTACATCTCGGAATGCGTCAAAAACCTTTGGAAATGCTTGGGAACACCCACCACAACGCCCTCCCTCAGAGTAAGGCAACACAGCGATTTGCGCTGCTTTGCTTTACTCCACATTTTTTAAGCCATTCAAAACCACACAAAGAGGCTTTGCATGGCTTCGTGAATCTGACTTAGAGGCTTGTGTCACGCGTGTACCACTTTGCGTGGTGCAAACGTGATGTAAGCCTCTCATAAACATGCACCTACATCACCGGGTAACAACAGATAAGTATTATTATTTATTTATTATTTAAGAGTTTTATATAGCGCTAGCTAGACCCGGAGGTATCAGAGCGCGTTACAACATATATCGTGAAGCAAATATTTATACAGTGTTACGATAGACAGCATTGTCTTGTGATGAATCTTGTTCCGGCGTCCTTGGGAACGAGGTTAAAAGGGAAGGGGAACAGGCGAAGGAGAGTCTTCTTGTTGAGGAGTCTAGGTTCTGCGCTTAGCAGGATTCCTTTGTTGAAGGGGCTCAGTCACATTATGCGTCATCTCTCACTTTGGGTGTGCTCTGTTGAGGAAGAGGTCTTTGAGTTGTCTTTTGAAGTTTATGAAGGAGGGGTTGGTCCTGATGTGAACTGGTATGGGGTTCCAGATTTTGGGTGCATTTCCCGAGAAGGAGCGAGACAGGGTTTTTTGTTTGCAGGCTTTCGGTGGAATGAGAAGAAGGGTATTGGTGCTCCTGAGGTTTCTCGTTTGTCCTGACTTTTTGAGTTTTGAGGCCAGGTAGGCCGGTTTTCCGGTGTGAAGAGCTTTGTGTGTGAGACAGGCAGTTCTGAAGTTGGCACGCATTTCGATTGGTAGCCATTTTAGTTCTCTTAGGGAGGGAGAGATGTGGTCAAATTTCTTTGCTCCTGTGATCATCCTGACAGCTGTATTTAGGGTTACTCGGAGGGGAGCTAGGTGGGAATTTGGCTTGCCCATGAGAGTAGCGTTCCCGTAGTCCAATCTGGACAGCACCAGGGATTGAGTGGCCAGTTTAAGGTCATTGGGGGGATGAAGGGTTTTATTTTGTTGAGTAATTTTAGGTTCAAGAATGCGCTCTTTGCTGAGTTCTTGATATGTTTGTCCATGTTTAGGCTTGCGTCCAGGGTGATACCCAGGGATTTTACAGAGTCTGCCAGGGTGAGCTTGCAATTAAGAGCGTCAATGGATTTTAGCCATTCTGTGGCTAGGGGGGGTCTGCTCCTTGTTGGAAATGAAAAGGATTTCCGTTTTGTCTAGGTTGAGTTTAAGGTGGTTGTGGGATAACCAGTGTTGTACTTCTCGTAGGGTGTTGTTTAGTTTCTGTATGTCTCCAAGTGACGATGTTTCAAGGTAGATCTGGGTATCATCGGCATAGAGGTGGAAGGGGATGTTGGCTTTTTTGAGTATGGAGGTGAGGGGTTCCATGTAGATGTTAAACAGTGATGGGGAGAGAACCGATCCTTGTGGGACTCCCCTGGTTATGGGGAGATGGTCAGACGTGAAGTTGTTAATTTTTATTCTTTGTGAGCGGTTCTGAAGGAAGGAGGTAAACCATTGTAGGACCACCTCGTCTGCACCGATTCTTTCTCGGAGTGCATTTATGAGCAGATTGTGGTCAACCGTGTCAAAGGCTGCCGATAGGTCGAGGAGTATGAGCAGGCAACCACGGCCTGCATTGAGTGATTTGTAGACATCATCAACGATGTTCAGGATTGCTGTCTCTGTGCTGCAGCCTTTTCTGAAGCCTGATTGGTGAGTATCCAGAAGATTGTTGCTGTCAATGTGCTGGTTAAGTTGAAGGAGAACACACCTTTCCAGGATTTTTGATAGGAGAGGGAGATTGGAGACCGGCCTGAAGTTGTTGGGGTTGTTTGGGTCCATGCCCAATTTTTTTAATAATGGCGTGACTTGGCCCATCTTTAGACAGTCTGGCATGATTCCAGTACTCAGGGAGCTATTTATGATCTGGGTCCAGAGGGGGGCTAGGGTGAGGTTGAGTTTTTTAGCCAGTTGGACGGGAATCGGATCCGCTATGTGTGAGGAGGGTTTGGACCTGATAATCATTTCCGTGATGTCTGCTTCAGAGATGAGGTTGAATGTCTTCCAGCTGCACGGAGGGTGCTGAGGGCGGTTATTTCCTTCAATGCTGGGAGGCAGGTTGTCGTTAGTTGCCAGGAGGTGTTCATCAAGGGAGCGTTCGATCTTAGTGATTTTATCGTGAAAGAAATTAGCAAAGGTGTCACATAGTTCTTTGGAAGCCTGTATGCTTGATGTGGGAGGTTTGGCTGTTTGTTGTTTGATGAGATGGAATAGTTCTTTTGGACGATTTTTAGCGTTGTCTAGTGCACTACGGAAGAAGGTGGATTTTTCATTTTTGATATGCTTATTGTATTTCCTGCGTTCTGATTTGAGCTGATCAAGGTGGGTTGAGGATGGGTTGTTCCTCCAGAGTCTTTCCGCCGCTCTGAGATGTCTTCTTTCAGAGTTTAGGTCTGTATTGAACCAGGTTCTCGATGGGTTGTTCCTGACTCTTTTTTGCTTCAGGGGGGCTATTTGGTCTAGTATGGTTGTCATTGTTGTGTTGTAGTGAGTGGTGAGCTCAGTTGCCGATAGATCGTTCGAGTTGGGTGGGAGTAGTGTTCTTACCCTTTCTTCCAGGTCAGCAAGGGGAATCTGTCTTAGATTTCTTGTCCAATGAAGGCTATCCTGTGTACGGGTAGGGCAGTGGGATGGATGGTTGATGTGAAATAGAATGATGTGGTGGTCTGACCAGTCGACAGGGAGGATGTGGTCGACAGTAACTGTATCTTTCTGAGCTATAATGGCGTCCAGGATTGAGCCTCTATTATGTGTTTGCTCTGTGCAGTGTTGGGTCAGGTTATTATTGAGAAGAAGATCGTTTAGGGTTTGGATCAGAGTGTTATTTGCATCATTCCAATGTAGGTTAAGGTCCCCTAAAATTATGTTGTCGGAGTCTAGGAGAGAGCAGTGTTATATCAGGTCGGAGAGGTGTTCTCCGAAAGAGGGAGTGTTGCCTGGCGGGTGGTAGAGGAGATGGCAGTGAATCATTTTGTCGCCCTTCGTCTTAATGGTGGCGGATAGATATTCGAATGTGGTGTAGGAGAGAGAGTCGATTTCGGTTATAGAGATGTTGCTCTTGTGGATGATTGCAATACCCCCGCCACGGTGGTTCTTCCTGTCTTTGTTTATGATTGAGAACCCGGGGGGCACAAGCATGTCAAGGATAGGTAAAGAGGATTCTTTCAGCCAAGTTTCTGTGATGAACGCGATGTCAATGTCATGAGATAGGAAGGTTTCCGCCAGTTCTGTTGCGTGTTTAGTCGCAGATCTGCAGTTTATAAGCATGCAGTGGGTCGTTGTCTTGTTGGCAGGTTTCATAGGAGGAGGGGCCAAGGGAATGTTCGTGAGGAGGGCCGGCGGCCTCTCTGTTCTAGGTGTGGTCTGGTCTCTCCCATAACCCGTGATTACCTGGATCGTGTAGTTGGGGTTGTTAGCTGTGGAGGAGTCATAGGAGTTAGCAAGAACCGTCGCCTCTTCCATGGACATTGCGGCACTTGTTCTTTTGGGTCTGTGTGGCTGGTTAATGAGGGGGATTGAGATCCAGTTGTGTGTCCGTGGATTGTGAGGGCTTGGGTGTTTTTTGTTGGGGACAGTGGGAGGGGAGTGTAAGAGTTGGATAGGCTCCAGATGCGTGGTGATATTTGATAGTGTTTTGCTTAGTCCCTGTGTTATAATCTCAAGTTGGCTTTCCACCCGAGAGAGTCTTAATGACATATTCAGTGAGTCGGGAGAGTTTAGATTCGAGATGCCTTGTGCAGGATAGTCTGGGGGTGGTGTGAGCCTGTCGGTGAGAGGGTGAGTTATTATATCATTGGCACCTGTGTTGCTCCTGTGGTTGGCCGAGGGCATGTGGAGGGAGTGCTCCTGTTGCGTTTCGAAATAACGGTTTGTTGCGTACTGTTGTGAAGTGAGAGTAGGGAGACTTTGATTGTGTCTCGGTTCCCCTGGGTGTCCGTAAGGCCGAATTTCTGGGAAAGCGAGGGAGGGGAAGGTGTCTGTGAGGGGGCGGTGAGTTTTAGAAGAGACACATCTCGGAGATGCTCTGGTTGAGAGGAAGGCGTCGGGGGGAGTGAGATTGGCTTTGGTGGAGTGCGTCTGGAGAAAGCTTTGTGGATTCGCGTGGGGGGTGGTAGGTTAGGGGAAAGGGGGATCAGAGGTAGGGGGTTGAGCGGGTGATTATATTGTAAGTGTTTGATGGCATTCCGTAGCGTGTGGAATAGGGAGTCAAATGAGTCTAGGTTGGTGTTGTTGGCTTGAATCAGGACTATACCGTTGATGTAGATGGTGGCAGAGGTGTTGCCGCTGCGCGAAGGGTGTTTCTCGTTGGAGATCGTCAGTTTGCAGCTGAGAGGGGTGCTAGTTGTTTTGGATATGTGGAGGTGGGATCTAAGTATGGTGTTCCATTTCGCGGGTCGTTGGGTGTGAAAGATGAGATCCATTTTCTTTTGTCCTTTGGAGGAGCAGTGGTATATATCAGCGATGAGAGTTTCCGGGAATTGTCTAATCAACCTATGTTTGAAGTTTCTTTTTGCTTTGGGTGAGAGATTAGGTGGGAAGATAATGGAGAAAGAGTTAGGGCCGTGGGTTTTCAGGCATTTCGTAGGGGGGCGTTGGGAGGTAGATGTGTCGAGA
Source organism: Calotriton arnoldi (assembly GCA_963921515.1). Taxonomy (NCBI): domain Eukaryota; kingdom Metazoa; phylum Chordata; class Amphibia; order Caudata; family Salamandridae; genus Calotriton; species Calotriton arnoldi. The sequence goes on from CAWUFW010017840.1 coordinate 91,888, forward strand.
GGCATCTTGCCTCAGTGGGTGTCTTGATGTCGTTTGCGCACAATTAAACCGGTTTCCACTAGGAGATCTCTGCTAGTGGGGTCTCCCCAGGGTGGGAGGGAGGGTCAGGGGGACGGATCCCTGTCTTGCTGGCGTCTGGTACTAGTGTCTCCGATCCGGCGTTGTAGCAAGTCGCGTTTCGCAGCGGGCACAACTCGTCAGGCCTGGTGAGTAGGTATCACTCTAGCCTGAATTCTGTTGGCAAGCTAGGAAACGGAGGGGTGTGTGCCTGGGATTATGATAGGATTATCATGATTATCGTGGTTCCACATCCCATAGCTCCTTTTGGGTGCTCCTTCTTGGCGGGCATCTTGCGTCTCTCTCATTGCAGGAGTGTCAAACGGCCATGACTCTGATTGAATATACTGAGATCTGAGTTATGGGTGCCATCTTAGGGGCAGGCAGTACTCTCTTGAAGATTGTCTTGGCGGTGAAATTGGCCTTGCAAAGAAGTGCTCCTTCTTATCGCCAGGCACCACATCAGTACAAAACCATGCACGTCAATGGCCAGTTATAAAACACTTGATCACAGAAATGATCGCCCAGATCTGGTACAGGGGCGCCATTTTAAAGTCAGGCGTTGCACCCATGAGAATGCTGTGTTGAAATGATCGGCTTGACAGTAACTCGCTCCTTGAAGATATCAGGCACCACATCAGCTGTAATACATGGAAGTCAATAGCCAGTTGTAGATGATCATATCCATTGTTAAAAACGATAATATCTAGTACACGGGCGCTATTTTAAGGTCAGGCAATGTACCCAGGAAAAAAAGATGCCGTGTTGAAGAGATCGGCTTTTCAGTGACTCGCTCCTTGTACTTATCAGGTACTGCCTCAGTATTAGATGCTCGGTTTATCCGCAGTGTTACAGCGTACTTATGCAGTAGCGGTTGGGGCGCTCCCCGTGTTACGAAAATCGTCGCCATTTTAGAGTCAGGCCATTTAAACTAATGGTCACCGAGGATGAAAGCCATTAAGCAGAGTTGCTGCAGATATTGTACCTGATAGGAGCCGTAATGAGGCGTTTGGATCCGCAGTCGGTCCCAGCAGCTCCGGTGTTCCGATATGCAGATTCTGCCCTCAACGCAGATACTGGATCGTGCAGCCATATGTCTCTGGTCACAGCTTCGAATTCCTCTCGGCGGAGCCACTGTACCCACAGGGCACTCACTCCACACGGCCGTATAAACAGAGGTAAGAATAGTACCAGGGGTCAGAAGCATCAAGTATTTTTCTCCTTGCAAACAGGCTGATTCGCAGAATCGGCCCGATTGCGATCACAAAAAATGCTTTGCGATGCATCAAACCCAATTTTGCGATTCGGTAACCTGTTACCAAATCGCAAAATGGGTTTGCGATTCGCTATTTGGAAGGGGCGTGTTAGGGCGTCCCTTCCAAATAGCGAATCCTAACAGTATGCATGAATGTTTTGTGACCGTGAATGCGGTTGCAAAACATTCGCATTTTACCACCTACTTCAAGTAGGTGGTAAGACATTCGCAAATGGGATGGGGTCCCCATGGAACCCCTTCCCCTTTGTGAATGTTTGCAAAAGCATTTTAAAGAGCAGGCAGTGGTCCCACGGACCACTGCCTGCTCTTAAAAAATGAAAAGAAAACTTTTCATATTTCTTTTTGTAAAGCATCTCGTTTTCCTTTAAGGAAAACGGACTGCTTTACAAAAAAAATGATTGCTTTATTTAAAAGCAATCACAGACATGGTTGTCTGCTAATCTCAGCAGGCCACCATCCCTGTGATTTTTGCGATTCCTAGGGGGTCGCAAATTGCGACCTACCTCATTAATATTCATGAGGTAGGTAATTTGCGACCCCTTAGGAATCGCAGAAAGTGTACTGCACACTTTCATGCATGCCATTTTGCGATTCCCTAATTGCGAATCGCAAAGATTCGCAATTAGGGAATCGCAAAACATTTTTTTTACGCATCTGGCCCCATATCCTTACCCTAAAGGTAGGTAGAGGTGGAGATAACAATAGTAAATATGTACTATCCTATGCTGTAGTTATTTGATTGATCTAGTGGATGTGATATTATAGTGGGCCGACATTAATGGCCCCCTTGTAATGTCATACAGCCATATAGCAGAACCAGGGGAATGGCACATTTTATGTCCTTTTTATATCAAATTGGTTCAAGATCTTTATAAACCAATTTGTATCACTGACTTGTAGGTTAAACATTCTTGGCTGTTTTTCAGCTTCTACATTTGAATACCATAAAATAAATCTGAGTAAGTACTTGTTTAGTGTTCTTAAGTAATCCTTGAAAATTGTGTCTATTGCATGTTTTTTATTTCCTTTTCCCCACTTACTTACTCCCAGTTATTTGTTTGCTCCCTCTTCCTCTGTCTGCCATGTGTGTTCTCTGATGTCCAAGAAGATTTGGCTTCAGACTAAGGGCCTGATTTAGAGCTTGGCAGATGGGATGCTCCCTCAAAAACGTAATGGATATCCCGTCCTTCGAAGTAAAAGTGCCACTGGCTATGATGTACTAGTAATATGGCGGATGGGATATCCACAACCCTAATGACAGATATCCCATCCGCCAAACTCTAAATAGGACCCTATATCTTTTATCACATAAAGGGCACTAATATGGATTTTCACCTGTATGCTTTTTATGATGACCGGATGCAGTCTGTAGGAAAGTAGTATCTGCTTCTTATGGTTACCCCCACTTTTTGCTGATGTCTCACTGTTTTTGGACTAGTCTGACTGGGATCCTGCTATCCAGGACCCCAGTCTATCTGCTTTCTCCCTTAAATTGCTATGTATGTACTTTAGGTACACTCCAGATGGGATACTGAGGTACCCTTATCAGTCCCTAGTATATGGTACACCATGTACCCAGGGCATAGGTACCCCAGAGGCCTCCCATGGGGTGAAGCATGTGTTATGCCACCCATGAGAGGCCATTCAAAATGACACAACAGGGCTGCTACAGCAGCCTCTGTAAGCTGGTTCTTGCACCACTTACTTAGATATAAGTTCACTATATCTATCTAAATCACTGCACATATAAACCTATCAGTCACCCCTATGGCAGGCCTTATCAATCCTGAAGGCAGGGTGCTGGGTTTTACGTGAGAGGGTACCCCTGCATGAGCAGAGCCCCTCTGCAGCCTTCGGAGACCATTCTCCAGGGTTGTCGGTGATGCAGCCAGACATATAGGTTAAGTTGCATTATAACCTCGCGGTAAATGCTAACTTTAAAACGGTTGCTTAGAAACATGTCGTGTTTGGTGTCAAACACCTTGGAATCATACCTCCACACTAGTAACTGGTGTGGGAGGTATGATTCCACCCTTCTGAAACCACTACTGTGGGTCACCGGTCTACCTGGTACCAGCTTTCTCGACCCGGGCAGCACAAAATGGACGCTGCCAGCCACAGACACGATTCTGCTCTCCTGCTGCTGAGCCAAGCTCGAGCAGAGGAAGGCATGACAATAGGCATCCTGTCACAGGGAGGTGTGACCACCTCCCAGACAGGGTTTAGTGTATTGGGGCTGGGTGGGTGCATTCTGAGAGTGCCAGAAAGTCTGCACTGGGGGCACATTTGGTGTCCCTGTGCATAGTCCAGCTCAAACCAGTTCTGGGAGCCATTGGCTCCTGCTCTGGTGCGAAACTGGACAAAGGACATGGGTGTAGCCACCCCTTTGTCCTGCCCCGCCCCTAGGAGGGTCCCCTGAATCTGTCCAACCCCTTCCCGTGGGTATAAAGTCAGTTACCTGGCTACAGGACTTTAGATTTTACCTGGACAAGATTCTTCTAAGAAGAAACCAAGTACTTCGACTGTCTGCACGATGCCGGACTACTGAAGAATCTCCCTTGGAGTAAAGGAGTTACTCTCCTGCACTAGCAGGCCCCTTAACGCATCTGACTGGCTTGCATCTCCCGAGCTCCTGAGGACTCCGAAGATTTCAGCAACACAGGAGGTGGGTTTCCGAAGGTTCCTGAGGTTGATCTACCCTCTCAGCGATTCTGAGACCAGTATCCCTTGTGGGGACCACGTATATTTGCAAGTGCATATGCTTGTTGGCGACCCCTGAGCTTGTGCATTGGACTCCAAGTAGTCCTCATGCTGAGCAGTATTTGCACTGAAGAAATCCGGCCTCCTTGCACTGAGTGCTCCGTGGGCTGGTGCTTTGCAGACTTGCTTGAGGTCTCCTCCCGATCTCTGGTCTGTTGGCCTGTGGGTCCTGGCGAGGGTCACCTTATTTGTTCTTGGGCTCCCCTGTTTGCTCCAGACGTGCCCTGACTCCCCATTGCTTGGAGAGTCCCCTGGACCTTGCTGGTCCACACCGTAACCTGTTTGTCCTTCCAGGTGGGTTGCATTTGCCAAGGCTTGTTGGTGCTCCAGCCAGACATCGACCCCTCAGCACTCGACATCCTTTGTGGAACAGCTCACCTCTGGATCCTGGTTGTCCTCGACAACTCCTGGTCCCCATGGCTGCAGAGTCAAGCATCCCTTCTTCGCACCTGAAGCACCCGACATCGGTGGACAGTCTTGGAAGTGAAGGCAGGCAGGTCCTCCGGGGTTTTTGAGGTTGCTGGCTGCAGGACACACTGGGATTTTGCAGGAGCAGGTTCGAGGGGAGACAGGCCTGTAGGGCTGGGGCCAAGTCACTGGGTGTCGTCCTCTTGTTAGCTCTGCACAGCTCTTCATCCTTCTTCTTCTTTTCTTGTTGTTGTCAGGCTGGATCTGAGGTAGCAAGGTTCAGGGTGCCCCCTAAATACTAGATTTAGGGGCGTTACAGGTAGGTAAGGGCAGGGACCAATGGGTCCTTTCCCTGGGGTGGGTACACCCCCTATCGTGCCACCCTCCAGTGGGAGGGGGCAGGAGCCTGTCCCTGGTTGGCTAGGTCCCCCCATCCTCAAGATGGCGGGGACTCAGAGTTATGCTTCACCTCGCCTCCTCCACCTGAGGGGTGGAGTTGGCAGAGGTGGGCACACCTCTTTCCCTCACTTGTTTTTCCCACCGGTTCTTCCGCCCAAAGTGGGGGGTAGAACCAGTGGGGACCAGTTGCTGAAAGCAGCAAATGGTCTGGGGAGGCTCCCAAAGGCGGCATGCCTTTGAAGCTTCCCCTTCGTGAACCCTGCCCATACTGGGGGAGGAGGCTTGGCACCTCGTCCCAGGATTTGCATTGTTTCAGGCCCCCGAGAGCAGCAGGCTCTCGACCCAGGGGTCCAGAAACATGTCTGTTGGTGGCAGCCTAAGCAGCCACTCAGTCAGGTCACTAGAAGTTGGTCGAGTTTCAGGGGGCATCTCTAAGATGCCCTCTGTTGTGCATTTTACATTAAATCCCACACTGGCATCAGTGTGGGTTTAATGTGCTGAGAAGTTTGATACCAAACTTCCCAGTTTTCAGTGTAGCCATTATGGTGCTGTGGAGTTCGTAATGACAACCTCCCAGCACCATATACTCTTAATGGCAGCACTGCACTTACAGTGCCCAGGAATGGACTTGGGCACTGTAGGGGTACAGGGCTCATGCACCTGTACCCTCACCACTGGCATAGTGCACCCAGCTAGAGGGGTGACTGACCTATGCCAGGGCAGTGGTTTGTAGGCATGGCACACAGGGATGTGTGACATGTCGACTCTTCACTTTGTTCTGCACCAAGACACGCAGCCTGCAAAGGCAGTGTGTCTGTGAAAAGGTGCAGGGCCTCTAAGAGTGGCACAATAAGTGCTGCAGCCCTTAGGGGCCTTCCCTGGTCACAGTGCCCTGGGTACCTGTGGTACCATTTACCAGGGGCCTACCTGTGGCCAGGGATGCCAATTGGGTTTAGGCTTCAATGCAGTTTTAGGGAGGGAACATAGGCCCTGGGTACCTGATTAGCAGGAGCCCAGGGCACACGCAGTCAAAGAACATCAGCAATTCAGCAAAAAGTGGGGGCATACCATGCAGAAAGAGGGCACTTTCTCACACCGAGCCCCTGGTCACCTGAAGTGACCCAGACTCTGTCCCCTCTGCTTTCAGGTTCCTCTCACCTAGAATCCAGGCTTGGATTCCACCGGACACTCTTCGCCTTCCCGGCAGCAGCACTTTTTCGCAACTCTCCATTGAAAACGACGAAGGTTTCCAACACCACTTGACCCCTATGCACCCGGCTCCTCTGAGATAGGTAACACGGGTACCTCGGTACTCACTGGTGGGTTGGCTCTAGAATCTCCTATGTTCCAAAGGGTTTGCTTGAAGTCCTCGTAGAAGTGTCCTTAAACTATAACTTTGCAACCGCGCCTTTCCCATAGAGTTGTACGGAGCACGCGGTTGTGTTTCCTCACTGCACACGTCTTCCGTGGGCTCCCTGTGTCACTGCCTTGGGTGGTTCCTTGGGGTCCCAGCGATTCTACATGCTCTAGGCACTGTGTCTAGTCAAGTCGTGATTGTTATACCATTTTTTTAGTATATGGTTCAGTCTCCCCCTGGAGCCCGCTGTGTATTGTGCTACTTACGAATGTTCTATTGATTCAGTATTGTGTGCTTTGTGTTCTAACCTCATGGAGAGATTAGTAGAGAGTGTTATATTAATAAATACATATTTTTATATAACTACTGTGTGGTTCTCCTTTCATTTAGTCATTCAGGAGGTGATATTCTGGTAAAACAAGCTGCATTACATTCCTTCAAAATTAAGCCTGAAGGCTGCTCTCCACAGCTACCACTAGGATAGCTTTCTAAAGGTTATCTTTGACCTCATACATCATAAGGGTCGTGTGGACTGGTACAGGGTGCCCACTTTAATTAGTGGGCAGCATATACCAGGCCACCTTCTCACACAGTCTTTCTCCAGAATGTGTTCTCAAGTGTTGAATGAAATGTACCTTCTGAGTGAAACAGTTCTCACATGCAGTACACTTATAAGGCCTCTCGCCAATGTGTATTTTCTGGTGCCTAAGAAGATTTCTCATCTGATTAAAAGTTTTATCGCATTCATTGCGTTTGTAGCATTTCTCTCTTGTTCTGGATCCCTGGTGTTTTATATTAAATTCTTGGTCACTGAGGCTTGGGTGATGTTCAGCACATAAAGCTTTTTAAGGGCCCCGCCGATAAACAACAGGATGCTGGACCATAAAAGGACAGCTCACTAATTTAAGCGGTTCACTGTCCTCCACCTCACTCACTACCCTAAAAGGGCGGCTCACCAACTTAAGAGGATCACTGCCCTCCACCCCACTCACTACCTCCACCGCCCTCCCCGTCCCGCCGATCAGGGAAATAGCCAACCACTGACCCACGGACCCCCAAATACAGAAGGCTCACCACACTACACCCCCGCCCTCCTCATGCGACCTGTCCCCAGAAGGACCATATCTAACGTACACCATCGGACAAAGCCCCCGACCCCCCCTTTGGAAACGCAATCCTACCAAACCCAAAGGGAGCTAGCCCCCCATCCAACCTTGACACAATGCCATTCGTCACGCCAACCTACACCAACCCCTCCACACCGAACTACTTAAAATCGCACGGCCCGAACTCCTTCTCGATCAATTTCCCCCCTAACCTATCACCCAAAGCGAAAAAAAAACTTCAAACACAAACTGATTAGACAACACCCAGAATCACTATTCGCGGCCATATATCACTGCTCCTCCAAAGGCCAGATAAAAATGGATCTCATTTTCCACACTGAAAGACCCGAAAAGTGCAACTCCATCCTCAGATCTCAGCTCCACATTTCCAAATCAACTAACACTCCTCATAGCTGCAAACTGACGATCTCAATCCCTAACCGCACGAGGCGGAGTGGGAACACCTCTGTGACCATCTACTCCAACAGCACAGTCCTGATACAAGCCAACAACGACAATCTAGAGGCATTTGACTCCCTCTTCCACTCACTTCGGATTGCCCCCTCTCACGCACTTCTCCCCCGTCCGACCCACCCCTTCTCCCCGGACAGCCTGACCCTCCAGCAGAGCTCACCTACCATTCCTGCGCCCTCTAACGACAACACCAGCTTTTCGCCACGAGACACCACCCACACCCCTATCATCAAGAACAAGGCTCCACTACCCCCCCCGGCAGTCACCCCTACCCTCCCCCGCCTACCACCTCCCCCAACTAACAACGAACGACCTCAACACACAGTCAACGACTCCCAACTACCTCCCTATTCCCACATGCAAAAGAACGCCGAAGCCACAACACAACCCTCGACACCCCGCGCCCACGGCCTGCTCAGAGCCTACACGGACAGCACAACCACAAGAAGGCAACATAACAACGTCAGGCTCTCCCCCTCCCGGGTTGACCCCGCCCAGAACACCCCCACCCCCACCTGCGAAGAGACAGGGCAGCGTCTCACCCTGCTTGAAAGCCAGATAGCAACTATAATCTAGGGCCTTAATGAAATCCTAACTAATCTCGCCACGCTCAGAAAGCCCCACCGAATCCCCACCTTCTCCAACCCCACACAACAAAGGCCTCCCAAGGCTCCCCACCCTAGATGGATCTCAACCCCCCTCTCTAATCAGATACAGAGACACAAAAGAACAAGAGATGCAATGTCCTCGAGTGAAGCGGCAGATCTTGCCTCCTCGTACGACACCCCATCTACTGTCACCCCACAATCCAAGATTCAGGTGATCACCGGATTCGGAAGAGACCACGCCCCTCCAAAATTCCCAAGACCCCCGGCCTCCCGCACTAACATCCCAATGGCCCCCCCTAATGAAGAAACCAAAAAAAGAGGCGCCCTCCACCAACTGATGGACAAGGGCGGTGCCGCTGTGCTGATTCGCCTCGATTTGTCAGCAGCCTTCGATACTGTGCACCATGATACACTGCTTCAACGTCTCGAACACATAGGGGTCAAGGACCATGCTCTTTCCTTGATATCCTCGTTCTTGAAGAACAGAAAACAGACAGTGTCCCTAGATCAGTTTCAGGCAACTCCATACGTACTGCCTTGCGGGGTCCCTCAGGGCTCTTCGCTAAGCCCTTCTTTGTTTAATGTTTACGTATCAGAACTAGCACCGTTAATACAACAGTTTGGTTTCAATCTGACATCATATGCCGACGACACTCAGATTGTGGTCGCGGCATACAAAAACACATTGTCCCCTGCAATACAGTTTCAAAAATGCATGAGGGAAATCAGCTACTGGATGGGAAGACATTGTCTGAAGCTGAATTCGGACAAAACCGAGGTGGTGATTTTTGGTAATCTTCAACCGAAATGGGATGGATTATGGTGGCCGGCCGAAATTGGACAGCTCCCAATTCCAGTAGAGAAGGCCAAAAATCTCGGGGTGCTGATAGACAGCAAACTCACCTACTCCCAACAAACCAACGCCACAGTTTCAGCCTCCTTCTATCTGATAAGGAAACTTAAGAAAGTAATGCCTTACATTCCCAATGATCTCAGGAAAACAGTTGTAACAACTTTGGTGCTGTCAAAATTAGATTATTGTAATGGCCTATACCTTGGGCTACAGAAACAACATCTGAAAAAACTTCAGATGGTGGAAAATGCTGCTGCCAGGCTTTTACTGAACATACCTAAACACCAATCAATCAAAGAGGAGATCCAGAAGCTCCATTGGTTGCCTGTGGTGCAACATATTAAGTTTAAGGTACTCTGCCTTGCCTATAAAGCAGTGAATAAGATCGGACCGGTACCTTTGAAAAACCTTTTCTTATGGTACCATCCAGGCAGACAGTTAAGATCTACCAATGCCAGATTAATGTTGGTACCAAGGATCCGGACTGCAAGATGGGGAGGCCGTAGTATCGGCTACTGCGCGGCCAAGTTATGGAATACCCTCCCTGCACACATGAGAGAGGCTAACTCTCTCCTCTCCTTCAGAAAAGAATTGAAAACTTGGTTATTTCTAAACTAATCTCCACCCCCTTCCAACCTTCTCAGGGTCTACGTTCCAGTTCAGCGCCAAGACACCCCAGGGTATTCGCGCGCTTTAGTAATCACACTAACATTAACATTAACTGCATGCTCATAAACTGCAGATCAGCCACCAAGCATGCCACAGAGCTAGCAGAATCCATCCTCACCCACGACATAGACATAGCCTTCATCACCGAGACATGGCTAAATGATTTCTCTTCACCAATCATGGATACACTTGTGCCTCCAGGCTTTGCAATCATCAACAAAGATAGAAAAGACCAAAGAGGCGGGGGCATAGCAATCATCCACAACAACAACATTTCCGTGACAGGAATAGACACCTTTAACTACAACACCTTTGAATGCTTAACCGCCAACATTAACACAAGCAACAACAAAACACTACTCTGCCATCTAATATACCATCCCCCAGGCAACACCACCGCATTCATCGAACACCTGTCCGACCTGATTGCCCACTGCTCACTCCGAGACGCTAACAACCTAATTCTGGGCGACCTCAACCTACACTGGAATGAAGAAAACAACTCTCTAATTCAGAACCTGAATGAGCTGCTACACAGCAACAACCTTACCCAACACTGCTCAGAGGAAACCCACAACAAAGGAGCAATCCTAGATGCCATTATCGCCCAACGTGACACAGTCACGATAGACCACACCCTGCCTGTTGACTGGTCCGACCACCACTTAATCCTATTCCACATCACCCAACCGATCACATACCAACCCCCCACCCAAGACACCCCCAAATGGATGAGAAATCTAACTCAGATCAACATGGCTGACCTAGAGGAAAGGGTAAGCTCTCTCTTCCCTATCTCCACAGATGATCTCTTCACAACAGAACTCACATCCCACTATAACACAACTATGACGTCCATTCTAGACCAATTTGCCCCCCTGAAATTAAAAAAAACCAGGAACATTCCATTCAGTTCCTGGTTCAACACGGACATTAACACAGAAAGAAGACAACTAAGAGCCACAGAACGACTATGGAGGAGCAACCCCTCCACAAGCCTCCACGATCAACTCAAAGCAGCTCGAATGAAATACAAAAAACACATCAGTAACGAAAAAACCACTTTCTTCTGCACCGCCCTGGACAATTCAAAAAACAGGCCGAAAGAACTCTTCAACATCATCAGGCAACAAACCTCCAAGCCCCCTGCATCCTCAGTTCAGGCCTCCAAAGACCTGTGAGACAACTTCGCCAACCTCTTCAACGACAAAATCATCAAGATTGAGCTCTCTCTGGACATCAACCTCAATCCCTCCTGCAAAAGCCTGGCCCCATAGCCCGAAGACAGCACGCGCAAGCACCCCACAAAAGCCTGGAAATCCTTCAACCCCATCCCGGAAGCCGAGATTCTCAAACTGGTCTCCACCTCCAATCCCGCTTCCCACGTCCTAGATCCTATACCCACCCAATTGACCAAAAAGTTGAAACTCTCCCTAGCCCCGTTCTGGTGCAAGATCATAAACAGCTCCCTGAGAAGCAGCGTCATACCTGAATGCCTCAAAGTCAGCCAAGTCACACCATTACTGAAAAAACCAGGCCTTGACTCCAACGATCTGAACAACTTCAGACCCGTTTCCAATCTCCCCCTCCTATCCAAAATCCTCGAAAGGTGCATTCTCCTACAACTGACTCAGCACATGGACAGCATCAACCTTCTAGATCCCCACCAATCGGTCTTCAGAAAAGGCTATAGCACCAAGACCGAGATACTTAACATCGTGGACGATATCCACAAATCTCTCGATACCGACCAATGTTGCCTTCTCATTCTCCTGGACCTATCGGCAGCCTTTGACACGGTTGATCACAATCTACTCATCAAGGCTCTTCAAGAAAGGGTAGGTGTTGATGAGGTGGTCCTACACTGGTTCTCCTCCTTCTTACACAACCGCTCCCAAAGGATAAAAATCAAAAACTTTACGTCCGACCTACACCCTGTCAGCAGGGGTGTCCCCCAAGGTTCAGTGCTCTCCCCACAACTGTTCAACATATACATGGAACCCCTCACCACCATACTCAAAAAAGCTAACATCCCCTTCCACCTATATGCAGATGACACCCAGATCTATCTGGAAACCTCCTCCATTGATGACATTCAGAGACTCAACGATACTCTAAGAGAAGTCCAACACTGGCTTTCACTAAACCACCTAAAACTCAACCAAGACAAAACAGAAATCCTCCTCCTCATCTCCAACAAAGAAGAAAACCCTCGAATCGTAGAATGGCTAAAAGCAGTTGACACCCTCAACGGCAATCTCACTCTGGCTAACTCTGTAAAATCATTAGGAATCACCCTAGACCCAAAACTTTACATGGCCAAACACATTAAGAACTCTGCTAAGAGTGCCTTCCTCAATCTGAAGCTACTTAACAAAATAAAACCCTTCATCCCGGCCAAGGACCTCACACAAGCCACTCAATCGCTGGTGCTATCCATACTTGACTATGGGAATGCAGTCCTCACTGGTACAGCAAAATCCCACCTAGCTCCCCTCAAAACAACTCTCAACACAGCAGCCAGAATGGTCACCGGAGTTAAGAAATATGATAACATCTCACCCGCACTCAGAGAATTAAAATGGCTCCCAGTCGAATTTCGTGCCAGCTTCAGAACTGCCTGCCTCACACACAAAGCCCTGCACACAGGGAAACCCGACTACCTGGCCGCCAAACTCAAGAGGGCCGGTCAGACAAGGAACCTCAGGCACTCCAATACCCTACTACTCATCCCTACGAAAACACACAAACAAAAAACCGCCGCACGGTCCTTCGCCGGAAACGCGCCCAAAATCTGGAACTCCATCCCAGCTGATATCAGGACTATCCCGTCCTTCGTAAAATTAAAAAACACCTAAAAGACCTCTTCCTCAACAGTTCCCCCCCGAACCGATAGCCGCCACCGAAGCGCACAAGCCTGCACTCTGCAGCACCCTGACACTGTATCATTAAGACCTACCTCCTCCCCGCTCCCCGACCCTTCCATTGTTCCTTCCTCCCTGAAAGAGGTTCAACCCAAGACAGCGTGCACTCAACGAGGTTATCTCAGGACTTCCTTACCTTAATGCTGCACAGCACACTGGGACTTCTGAACCAATATGTATACTACTGCTCTATTGTGTGACTCTTTCATTAAAACTGCTGTAAAGCACTCCAATACCCTCGGGTCCGGCCAGCGCTATATAAAATGCCTTAATAAATAAAAATAAATAAATAAATAAAGCTTGTGTCCAATTCTGCTGTGTATTTTGTGGGTATATGTTGACATTTGCATTCCTTACATTACTTCAAAGTTCATTATGTGTAAATGACATTTCTGGGTTGGGTGGGTGCTGATGTAGATGAGAATACGCTTCATTCCTGGAAAAGCCTTCAGCAAAAATTCTCTCTTCCTGCTTCCGATTACTCTCCAAGGACATTCCTATTCCAGACTTTGCTCCCTTTTGAGGTCTCTATAGCACTTTGACTCTGGAGTTTCCTGATAAACCTTTATGTGGTGTCTCTTCAGCAGTCATGACAGCATCTTGTATTTTACCGTCATCATCAACATCTTTATTCGGTCAATATTGACCATGAAAGCACAATAAAATCACATACAGAGATTTCACACTTCAATAAAATCGTAATAAATATCACATTAAGCTAAAAATGTTGCCTTCCTTAAAATAATAAATTAAACTACTACACATGATCCTACAGAGTTGATCATACCCAAATTTCACATTGCCTATGGGAATCCCTTAATGCCAACCAACTCTATACTAAGCAATCACGGGGAACCTGCCTCAAAGTCAAAAACATGGATCACAAAGCATATTTCTTCCTTAATCTCAGCGCTTGAGTGATACAATTAAGAACTGCAAAGCATATCAGAGGAGCTCAATACCCTGTAATTAGTGCAAACCCTCATGATGAGTATTAAAAGATCCTTCCCTGAGTATAGAGCGAAGGAACCGTTTTCTAAAAGAGGTATGCAAGGTGCAAAATAGCATAAAGTGCTTAGTTAACTTAAGTGACCTCCCATCGCATGGGCAACACGGTAGTGACACGAACCAGTTGCCAGAAATTGGGAAGGCCACGAGGTAATGAATTGTATTCATTCTTAACCATGTAAGATAAAATTTAAATTCCGATGCCTTCATCCATGTTAAGTATGGCTCTGTGTCTTGGGTGGTTGAGAGCGGCATGTATGATTGAATGGTTATCATAGCAAGTGCTTTCATGATCCTAGCATCCTCTTTATTTATAAAGAACTTTTTCCTGACCTGGACCTTACAGCGTGCATTAATATTTCCTAGATTTCAAAAAGATTACTCAATCCCAGGCCTTGAAAGCTATTTTTAACATATTTAAGCCATGGTACAGATTTCCAATTGTTTTGCAAAAGACAGTCCTCTACTATTCAGCGTGAAAAAGACAATTCAGGAGTGGGACCAAATTTTGATCCAGAGTAAAATAGGGGCCAGACCTACCCTATCTTCTAGGTAGTTTACACACAATTCACTGTGTTGTATAAGGCTTGGGGTAGATTTTGGAGTTCCTTATAGCCTATTTAAAAATGTATTCTCCACCACCTGTAGGGGTTTAGCTTCTGTGTTTTTTCCTGTCACATCTTCATCACCTGCGGGTTGAAAAGAAGAGTCATGCCATTAGCTTTCCAGGTTCAACAATTCATCTGATCAAACATTTTAACTGCCAAGTACCTAGAAGCAGTAATACGTTTGGAACTGTTGAAAGTGCGGAAGTGTTTAATCTTGTACCAAGGATCTTTATTAGTTTTGTAAAAAATCTCTTTGCTGATCACCAGTGTTTCAGAACCTATGGGTAAGAGCAATCCATACCATATACAAAGTCATATCCCTTGAACTTCAAGCTGGGGTGGAGTATTCAGGATCATCTTTAATCACAAGGGCGGAGGGAGGAAGAAGCGGTGATCCATTCAGCTTCCAATTAAAGTACAAAGATCAAAAAATGAAGGGGGGGAATGGATCACTTGTACCTACATAACCAGGGTCGTTAGTGGTGCCTTTTGTAAAAAAAACCCTCATACACGTACGTAGGTGGAAGGGCGGTATATCTTGGCTCTCCGCCTATTCATAACGTGACAGCATCGTCATAGGGATTACTTTTCGGTATGCTGACCTCCACCTGGAGGTAAACCACTGGTATTGCAGTAGTGTCCAGAGACCAAAAATTAAGTGCTCAGTGTGAAGTGAGGTTAAAATTCTTTCTACATCCTCTTTAGAAAACAATTATTTATTGAGAGGGGGATGTTGAAGAAGTTAAAAAACGTGAGGGTGCGTATATGGATCGTGTTACTCAATCCAGCGCACTAGTATAGTCTGTTTATAAGGTCGACATGGTTCAGCCCCATTATGCCCAGCCGGGTCTAGGGGTTTTCGTCAGGACCAGTGAAAATGAGCTAACACTATTTGTGCAGCAATTAGGATTGGGTTTCTGTGTCTGTCCACTCTGATACGTAGGTCAGTAGTACTGTAGTATGGTAAAAAAGAAAAAAACAGAGAAAAGAAACGAATTGCGTGTGTATTCTTGTCTGTTTTTATGATGCTGCAAGTTAGCCATTTGTAAACATTTTTGAAAGTCAGAATTACTGACCTCATACTGCGCATTCAGTATAGATATATATTAAAATACATTAAAACTACGTAAACTAGGGATTATACAGAATAAGCGCCAAAGGTCTTTAAAAGCGCTGGTGGTCTCGCATTGTCAATTCGCTGATAGCGGTTATAAATCTAGCTATTCGGTGAGTTACACACTCGGCCTTGGAAAATATTAGGATAATAGTGAATAACGTTAAACAATAAAGAATAAAGATTCCGACTGCGCATACTTTTTAGGCGTGCGTAGGGTTCCGGCACATGTTGAAGGAACCGGGTTAAGTGTGCAATGATATCTCTAAGTACAGAGCGTGTTGGTCTGCTATATGCGGTGCATTTATTCAAAAAACCCTCGCCTATGTAATTGTGCGTGCCTGCCAGCCCGCTATTTATTGAAAATCACCTGGTGTGCGGTGCGTTATTTAAAATGCTGCCTCTGTAATTGCGGACGGTGCGGTGAATTTATGTGAAACTAGATGTTATCTTCGCCGCCATGGATTGTAGCGTGGTGAACTTTCAAAAAACGGCGTGTCTAACCGCTAAAAGAAATGCTCAATTACCTGGGGAACCCGTGTGTGGGCTTCCTCGGGGGACCGGCAAGATTCTCCACGCCTTCTATGGTGGAAAAAGGAATAGTTAGTTGGAGACCTTACTTGAATCCAGTGTGGCTGCTCCTTCGGTGTTCCTCTCACCTGCCGCTGCGGGAGTGTTTGCTTGTTCTTGCTCTGGAAACGGTGCCCTCGGT
Organism: Calotriton arnoldi; assembly: GCA_963921515.1. NCBI lineage: Eukaryota > Metazoa > Chordata > Amphibia > Caudata > Salamandridae > Calotriton > Calotriton arnoldi. The sequence continues at coordinate 108,221 of CAWUFW010017840.1, forward strand.
GACGTGGGCACGTTCTGAGCACTCATTTATTGTGTCACAGTGATGGGAATGAAAGAAAGACTAAGTGAAGAGTGAAATTTAGTAAGTAAATACGTAAATATATGGCGATAATTTACGTGCTCATTTATAAATCATATTTGTCGTAATATGTGGCGTAAAAAAAAATAATAATAATGATTAAAGGGAGGCTCTTGTTACTAATGTTGCCTTCTCAGAATTTGTGGGTTACAAATGTATTAAGTGGAGCAGAAAGAGGTCTCCATTAATGATCTAGTGCTCCTGTGAGAGCAGCACAGCCAGTTCCCATTGTTTATTTGTAGTGTAATGAGAAATATTTAGTTAATCGTCGGAATCTTATCTTTGTTGTCATTTGCATAGGGATAGCTCCCTAGAGCGATTAGTGTTGCGGCTAAATGATCTGGAGGTTAATATAGTTGATGCCAAGGGACGTCATCATTTAATCCTTGGACATTAGTTTTGAGTCGATGAACCCAGCGTTGTTCTTTTTCGAATAATATGCGTTCAGCATTCTGGTTCTTGGTAGTTAACATCTCGATAATTGTCCAATTCAATTGATCAATTGTATGGTTTGAGTCAATATAGTGCTTACTCATTTTTGTTGTTGCTTTCTTGCACTTTATGTTACTCTTGTGTTCTCCAATCCGTAGTTTGAATTTGCGACAAGTCATCCCAAAATATTTGAGACCACATGGGCACGTGATCATATAGATCACGTGCGTAGAGTTACAATTGGTATGTTGTCATTGTGTCCAAATTAAGTTCTCTGAAAGGGTCAGGGTTTTTGTAGCGGTAGTTAATCTACAGACAGTGCAGGATCCGCATGGGTAGTGTCCAACAATGGGATTCATATTCCAAGATGCAGTGATGCTTTATATTTTGGTTCTTGGTGCAGGTCGTGTGTGCACTAGAAGATCCTTCAGGTTTCTTGTTCTTTTGTTTGCAAACCTCGGTTTCGGCCATTTTAAACAGCCAGAGGTGACAATCTTCCAGTTTTTGTTGATGATCTTCTTCACTGCGTTAGTCGCCGTATTGTAAGTTGTTACACATGTGATTGGGTTCTCAGTGGGTTCTCTCGGTATTGTATTTAGAAGGCAGTCCCTTGGTTGGCATCTGGCTCTTTTCTGGCATTTCCATATGGTTTTTATTGGGTAATCTCTTTTTACCAGTTTCTGCGTTAAATCTTCTGCTTGTTGTTTGTAGTCACTAAGTTTGCTACAATTCCATTTGAGACGTAAAAACTGATTGTAGGGTAAATTGTCTCTCAAAGGTCTAGGGTGGAAACTTTTGTAGGACAATAGACTGTTCTTTGCAGTGGGCTTGTAGTAAGTTTTTGTCTGGATTGTGTTATTCTCTATATAGAGGGTAATGTCCAGGAAGTCCAGTCTGTTCCTGTCGGCTGTAAATGTAAATTTCAGGCATTCGTCTCTGGTATTTATCCAATTAATGAAACTTTGCAGATTGTCCCTGGTGTCGTTCCAGATGACAATAATGTCATCTATATATCGCTTCCAAAACAAAATCTTGGAAAAGAATGGGTTTTGGTCATTCAATATGTGTTGTTTCTCAAAATTGCTCACGTAGAGGCCTGCTACCGATGGCACAAAGGCGCTGCCCATGGATGTTCCGTGGCATTGCACATATAGTGACCCATTGTATTCGGAAAAAAATTCGGTAAGGGCTAGTCTGCAGCATTCTAGGACAAAATGTTTCGGTGTTTTGTATTGCCATTGTTCTGAGAATAGGATGGTCTCTAGAGTTTCCAGGGTGTCTTGTTGTGGGAGGCTCGTGTAGAGACTCTCTACGTCCAAGCCTACGAGATACATCTCGTTTTCATCTATAAGTTGGTTCAGGAGGTCCCTTGTATCCTTTAGGTACGTTGGTGTTTTTTGAACCAATGGTTTAAGAAACTGGTCAGCGAATTGAGACAGTGTTTCAAGTACTGAACCTATCCCGGAAACAATTGGGCGGCCTGGAGGTGGGGATCTGTTTTTATGGGTTTTTGGCAACGAATAGAAGTATGGTATCTTAGGGTTTTGTGTCATCAGGAAATCTGCCTCATGTTTCGTTATCCAAGAGTTTATCTCACCTTCTTCCACCATCAGTTCTATGGTACGTTGTAACCTTGTCGTGGGGTCTGTCGTGATCCTTTTGAAGAATTTCTCATCAGAGAGAAGATCTAGGCATTGTTTGTTGTATCCTTCCTTATCCAGTAGGACAATGCCTCCCCCCTTGTCCGCGGGTTTGATTAAGTTCTCATTCTTTCTGAGTTGATCCAATGCTTGTTGTTCATGTTTAGTGATATTGAAGAAGGGTTTCTTGACGGTCTTGTGGATTTCCTCCGCTTCTTTCATGATTGCTTGTTCAAAAGCTTGTATTTCAACGGGTACCATTTGGGTCGAAAGACAGAAGGTAGACTTTCGTCTGAGGTTAGTATAACTCTCGGGAAGATGGTCTTCTTTTCCTGTGAAGAAGGCCTTTAATTTTAGCTTCCTGCAGAATTCAGCTAATTCACATCGCAGTTTGAAAATGTCCAGGGTTGGGACGAATCCTAAACCTTTATTCAGGATCTGTACTTGATTTTCGGTGAGGACAGTGTTGGTTAAATTCACTATGAGCGATTCCCTGAGCTCGGTCCCGGTTTCTCTTTGGACATGCTGCGTGTCAGTACCTGTCGTTATTGTTCGTTCCAAGTTACTCCTTTCCTTCTTCCTCTTTGTGGAGTTTGGCCTCTTCCTCAAAAAGGCGGTTGTTGCATATTTTGTGGTCCCATCATTGGGGCTAGTGGTGGTATTCCTTGGTGGTATGGATTCATCCAGTTATGGTAGTTTGGTAAGTATGGTTGAAAAAATGGTATCTGTTGGTCATTGTAGTTCGGTCTGTGCCATCTATTCGCTCTCCGACGTCGTTGGTTTCTAAATTGGTTCCTTCCCCTGCATTGGAAGGAATCTTCTTCACTCCAGTCTGAGTTGTCAGTGGAGTTCCCTCCTGTTGACTCGTTGTCTGTTGATTGGTCTGGTATGGCATAGTCATCTTTTGAGTAAGGATGTATCTTTTCTTGTGAAAAGCGTTTAAGGTCTTTTCCCAATTTCTGTATTTTACTCTGAGTAATAAAATCTTTTGTTTCATTGATCTCGCGGTTGATTTCTTCCAACCTTTTTTTGTATACAGAAATATGTACAGTTGTTTTCAATTTTGCCTCGCTTATTTGGATTTTTACAGTTAGAGCTTCTGATAATCTGGTGGCGGACTTTATTATCAGCACTAGGTAGTCCCGCGTGCATTTCCAAGAGATTGAGGACCAATCTTTTTGGAAATTTAGGTCATGGAGGAAGATGCGGGGAGCGTTGTGTACCCATAGTCCTCTTGGGGCAGCGTTTGCGCGAAGGTACTCTGTCATAATCAGGCCATGTATGGCTGTTCTGACTTGTTCTCTTTTTGTTTCAGTCAAGTCCTCCCAATCATTTGTCTGAGCCAATGTTTGTGTAAGTTCATTGTTCTGTAACAGAGGGGGTACCGATAGAATTTCGCTGATGTCTTCTTCAGTATAGCTGAGACCTGGATTGTCTCCCATGGTGGTTTACATAGTGTTAAATTATATCTAACAAGCCTGTCCCGAATGTGGCGGCGTAGTTTCTAATGTCCTCAAGGTATTGAGTCGGATGAGGATATTAGTACTTCGTAAAGGTAAAAGAAGAAACTCCCACAGCTGCACGCTGCTTCAATCGTCTTAAATCACAAGGGGGGAGGGAGGAAGAAGCGGTGATCCATTCAGCTTCCAATTAAAATACAAAGATCAAAAAATGAAGGGGGGGAATGGATCACTTGTACCTACATAACCAGGGTCGTTAGTGGTGCCTTTTGTAAAAAACCCTCATACACGTACGTAGGTGGAAGGGCGGTATATCTTGGTTCTCTGCCTATTCGTAACGTGACAGCATCGTCATAGGGTTTACTTTTCGGTATGCTGACCTCCACCTGGAGGTAAACCACTGGCATTGCAGTAGTGTCTAGAGACCAAAACTTAAGTGCTCAGTGTGAAGTGAGGTTAAAATTCTTTCTACATCCTCTTTAGAAAACAATTATTTATTGAGAGGGGGATGTTGAAGAAATTAAAAACAGTGAGGGTGCGTATATGGATCGTGTTACTCAATCCAGCGCACTAGTATAGTCTGTTTATAAGGTCGACTTGTTTCAGCCCCATTATGCCCAGCCGGGTCTAGGGGGCTTTCGTCAGGACCAGTGAAAATGAGCTAACACTATTTGTGCAGCAATTAGGAGTGGGTTTCTGTGTCTGTCCACTCTGATAGGTAGGTCAGTAGTACCTGTAGTATGGTAAAAAAGAAAAAAACAGAGAAAAGAAACGAATTGCGTGTGTATTCTTGTCTGTTTTTATGATGCTGCAAGTTAGCCATTTGTAAACATTTTTGAAATTCAGAACTACTGACCTCATACTGCGCATTCAGTATAGATATATAGTAAAATACATTAAAACTACGTAAACTAGGGATTATACGGAATAAGCGCCAAGGGTCTTTAAAAGCGCTGGTGGTCTCGCGTTGTCAATTCGCTGATAGCGGTAATAAATCTAGCTATTCGGTGAGTTACACACGCCGCCTTGGTAAATATTAGGATAATAGTGAATAATGTTAAACAATAAAGAATAAAGATTCCGACTGCGCTTACTTTTTAGGCGTGCGTAGGGTTCCGGCACATGTTGAAGGAACCGGGTTAAGTGTGCAATGATATCTCTAAGTACAGAGCGTGTTGGTCTGCTATATGTGGTGCGTTTATTCAAAAAACCTTCGCCTATGTAATTGTGCGTACCTGCCAGCCCGCTATTTATTGAAAATCACCTGGTGTGCTGTGTGTTATTTAAAATGCTGCCTCTGTAATTGCGGATGGTGCGGCGAATTTATGTGAAACTAGATCTTATCTTCGCCGCCATTGATTGTAGCGTGGTGAACTTTCAAAAAACGGCGTGTCTAACCGCTAAAAGAAATGTTCAATTACCTGGGGAACCCGTGTGTGGGCTTCCTCGGGGGACCGGCAAGATTCTCCCCGCCTTCTATGGTGGAAAAAGGAATAGTTAGTTGGAGACCTTACTTGAATCCAGTGTGGCTGCTCCTTCGGTGTTCCTCTCACCGGCATTGTTTGGTGTATCCTTCCTTATCCAGTAGGACAATGCCTCCCCCCTTGTCCGCGGGTTTGGTTATTATGTTCTCATTCTTTCTGAGTTGAGCCAATGCTTGTTGTTCATGTTTAGTGATATTGAAGAAGGGTTTCTTGACGGTCTTGTAGATTTCCTCCGCTTCTTTCATGATTGCTTGTTCAAAAGCTTGTATTTCAACGGGTACCATTTGGGTCGGAGGACAGAAGGTAGACTTTTATCTGAGGTTAGTATCACTCTCGGGAAGATGGTCTTCTTTTCCTGTGAAGAAGGCCTTTAATTTTAGCTTCCTGCAGAATTCAGCTAATTCACATTGCAGTTTGAAAATGTCCAGGGTTGGGGTTTAATCATTATTTTTTTTTTTTTTTACACCACCTATTACGACAAATATGATTTATAAATGAGCACGTAAATTATCGCCATTTATTTACGTATTTACTTAATAAATTTCACTCTTCACTTAGTCTTTCTTTCATTCCCGTCACTGTGACACAATAAATGAGTGCTCAGAACTGGCCCACGTCACCGAGGGCGCCGTTTCCAGAGCAAGAACAAGCGAACACTCCCGCAGCTGCAAGTGAGAGGAACACCGAAGGAGCAGCCACACTGGATTCAAGTAAGGTCTCCAACTAACTATTCCTTTTTCCACCATAGAAGGCGGGGAGAATCTTGCCGGTCCCCCGAGGAAGCCCAGACACGGGTTCCCCAGGTAATTGAACATTTCTTTTAGCGGTTAGACACGCCGTTTTTTGAAAGTTCACCACGCTACAATCAATGGTTGCGAAGATAACATCTAGTTTCACATAAATTCACCGCACCGTCCGCTATTACAGAGGCAGCATTTTAAATAACGCACCGCACACCAGGTGATTTTCAATAAATAGCGGGCTGGCAGGCACGCACAATTACATAGGCGAGGGTTTTTAGAATAAACGCACCGCATATATAGCAGACCAACACGCTCTGTACTTAGAGATATCATTGCACACTTAACTCGGTTCCTTCAACATGTGCCGGAACCCTATGCACGCCTAAAAAGTATGCGCAGTCGGAATCTTTATTGTTTAACCTTATTCACTATTATCCTAATATTTACCAAGGCGGAGTGTGTAACTCACCGAATAGCTAGATTTATAACCGCTATCAGCGACTTGACAACGAAGGCCACCAGCGCTTTTAAAGACCCTTGGCGCTTATTCCATATAATCCCTAGTTTACGTAGTTTTAATGTATTTTCATATATATCTATACTGAATGCGCAGTATGAGGTCAGTAGTTCTGACTTTCAAAAATGTTTACAAATGGCTAACTTGCAGCATCATAAAAACAGACAAGAATACACATGCAATTCGTTTCTTTTCTCTGTTTTTTTCTTTTTTTACCATACTACAGGTACTACTGACCTACCTATCAGAGTGGACAGACACAGAAACCTACTCCTAATTGCTGCAGAAATAGTGTTAGCTCATTTTCACTGGTCCTGACGAAAGCCCCCTAGACCCGGCGGGGCATAATGGGGCTGAAACATGTCGACCTTATAAACGGACTATACGAGTGCCCTTGATTGAGTAACACGATCCATATACGCACACTCACTGTTTTTAACTTCTTCAACATCCCCCTCTCAATAAATAATTGTTTTCTAAAGAGGATGTAGAAATAATTTTAACCTCACTTCACACTGAGCACTTAATTTTTGGTCTCTGGACACTACTGCAATACCAGTGGTTTACCTCCAGGTGGAGGTCAGCATACCGAAAAGAAAACCCTATGACGATGCTGTCACGTTACGAATAGGCGGAAAACCAAGATATACCGCCCTTCCACCTACGTACGTGTATGAGGGTTTTTTTACAAAAGGCACCACTAACGACCCTGGTTATGTAGGTACAAGTGATCCATTCCCCCTTCATTTTTTGATCTTTGTATTCAGGATCAAACATTGTAGTTGAGGCCTATAATCAGAAATTGCTGGACCTGTGCTATAACATTTCTTACTACTGTTGTCAGCCAATTGAAATAAGCTACTTACATTTACTACAATAACACAATGACAACGGTACGTTTAGTAAACTGTGTCCATTTCTCCCAATATGTTCCCTCACTAAATGAAGGAATGTAAAATGATGGGATGGATATAAAATTCATATTTTTTTCTTCCTGGATCTGGGACCTCCTCTTGTGTCCCCTTCAGTGTGAGGGCCAAAATATTTCTCAGCTCTGTGATGAACTGTTGGGAGGGCAAAGGAGTGGCTGTTAGCACTGAGCTGTGATTGACGCGCTAGCGATAAACAGACTCAGCCATACAGATAATGAGGAGCAAGTCATTACCTAATGGAATATCAGCACAGCACTAGTTGGTGAGGACGGCTCTTACAGATAACAATAGTTCCTGGTGCCCTTCGTTATAGTACTGGATCCTTGCCTTTTACTTGAGAAGCAAAACTGAGGAATCTACTAGCTAGGGAAATACAGATAGAGAAACCTATATGAAGGCCTTTGTGGCTACTGGAGTGCTCACTTGTACACAAAGGGCAAATTAGTATTCTATCTGTAAGATGAAAGTGATGTTCAACAGGGACACACTGACGAGTGAATCGCTCCAACACTTAGGACCTTATCCAAGTTGGTCAGTGTTTTCCGACCCCTGTGTAAAGTCCTGTTTGCACAAGTGTCCGAATTCTGAGTTGGGTGATATTTACCACTCCAGATAGTTACCACCACTCTTTGTTAATTTTTTTTTAAATGTAACTCGACAGCACAAGGGAAAGCAATATAGGGCCTCATTTTTGAGGCCCCTTGCAGCACTTTTGCGCCACCAGAATGGCACTTTTTTGACGTTCCGGTGGCGCACTATGCGGTAGCATATTTACAAGGCCACAATAAGCCACTTTACGTGGCTTTTCATGGCTTTGTAAATATGTGCCCCTTTCATGCAGAACATTGCGTGAAAGGGGCGCCACATGGTGCTGCAGTGGGTGTTCCCACGCAACACCCATGGAATCTTAATCATTTACCAGATTTACAAGAATTCGTTAACCTGGGAATGCGTCAGGATCTAACGCCACCCCAGGGGTGGCGTTAGGGATGAACAACGAGGAGATGTTTTCATTTCTCCTCGTTTTTTCCTTATCCAATGTGTGCTGCATTCTGAAGCACACATAGGAAGAGGAAATAACCTGAATTTATTGATTTTGTGAAGGGAGGTATCCCTTCCTGCACAAAATAAATTAGCCCCGCAACGCAGGCACCCTTGCACCGTGGCGCAAGGATGCCTGTATTGGCGCATGGCAGTCTATTGTGTGCCAGCCAGGGGAAAAGGACAGGAATGCACTGTATCTCATAGATACGGGGCATTCGTGCTCTTTTGTTTTGACGTAGGGCAGTGCGTTTATTGACTTCTCCACAGCCTTTGATAAGGTCGATCATCCAATACTGTGGGAGAAGTCACTTAATCTCGGCTTTCCAACAACCCCGCTGCATTTAATTATAGCCCTGCACTCGTCAACCTGGTATAAAGTTCTGCTTAGTGGAGATCGGGGTCTATCCAGGGATTTCCCAACAAAAAACGATCTGAAACAGGGATGTTTACTTGCTCCTTTGTTATTTTTGTTATACATACATGATCTTCCCAGGTTCATATCGAAAGGTCCAGTATTGGAGGTCGCTCTCTAACTTGTCTGATCTATGCAGATGATATTGTAATTTTTGATCTTACCCCAAAAGGCATATATAGCTGCTTGGCGGCACTTCAACAATATGCAGACCTACATTAGTTGAAGATTAATTAATCAAAAAGCCACATTTTATGCTTTCAGGGGAAATAAGCATGCAAAAATGTTAACTTTTCATGGTATCTGTGCTCTCCAAAACTGGAGAGGGTTAGATCATATCGCTTCCTAGAAAAAAATCATTATTTTCTGATTCAAGTGCCAAATACCATCTTGGATCATTAAATAAAAAGAAAATCATGTTGTGTCATGGCCTATATGCAGGCATACGTTAGTACGCACGTGCTGGTGGAATGACAGTGCAGCTGTGTTTTTTTCTTTCTTTTCATTGCTGATGCTCTGCATAGCATCAGCAAAAAGCATTTTGCTTTCCCCCCCATGCTGCACAGCATCATTAAACAACATTGGGAAAACTAAAAGGTCCAAAGGCGAGATCCATTGGCTTGGCCAATACTTGTTTCATCATGCTCTAAAATAGAGAAGAATGGCAATCGATCTGATCCTATAATGTTTTTTTTTTATCTCATCAGAGCGAGAGAGTGGAAACTGAGTCAATCGCCAATAATATTCCCTTTGAGATTCCACATGTATGCTTCTATGAGGGAGCTATTGATAAAAAGGGCTACCCTGTATTCCAAGAGGTAAAAATGGTGAAGTAAGAAGACAGACAATGTTCCCTCAGGTGTTTTGGTATAAGAAATTATCTGCTTAGTATGAAACGCATTTCTTTAGCAAAATGCAATGTTCCAGTATAAAAGCATACAAACAATGTCAAAGGCCTGGGATTTGCAATTTTGCAGAGAGAAATTATTTAATCTGAATTTCAACACTGATGAATGAATGTGGCAGAAAATGGTGCATGTGACAAGCTGATTAATGCACAAAGATGAAAGAAGTGTCAGGAACAAATACATATTTAAAATAAAAGCATAATCAGATATTGGAGTAATAGATACATTGTCAATTTTTTTTAATTACATTTTGGAAATTACGAACAATGAAGTTGATGGCGTTTCGTCCCCAGTGCAGAAATCGACTCTGTCTTCCTCAGGACAGAAATTGAAGTGCAAGCCACCAATTTATTAAAGAAAAAATAGATGAGGGATGAAGAAAACATTATCAAAATGTTTTAGCGAAATAGCAAAACCACAGAATATGGGGGAAAGTGTAGGTACACACTCAGCTCGGACAAAGCAGTCACAAATCTGCCATTAAAACAAGTAAGAAATTAACCTATTTGGGCTCTGCAGTAAACAATTTCTAAAAGTAAACATTTGCGGGGAGTTATTCCTCTGTGAGGCAAGCACCTTTGAATAAAATTCAAAGCGCAATATGGTCAGATAAACAGTCAGCACTATGATCCAGAAACATTCTCAATTTGGCCTGATGAAGCATGTCATATTTTGTATTTTTAGACCTCTAAACACCCATCGTTGCAGGAACTACAATCCTGCCTTCTGAACTGTAGGTGGAGTCAGGCTAAGAAAACTTATTTATGCATTATGAAACTGGAGCTCACTAGTTCAGTCCCAGTATTTAGGGATCCTAGAGATTACGGGGTAAGAATAGGCACCCAGGCCGGACCTGGGGCATAGGAAGTGTTGCGAGCCTTCAACCAGTTAAGCATCCAACAGGCAGGAAGAATTTTCTGCCTTTCTGTTCCAAAGGATTCTGTTTCAAAGGTTTGAGTTGACAGTGTGAGCCCGTCTCAGAGGAGAAACTACACTCTAAACGCTGAACGAGTCCGACTGCACAGATCAGCTCTTGAAATCAGGAATAAATGCGATCAAACGAAATACAAGTTTTCAAAACAACCCCGAAAGCTGAACGAACAGGCAGTTCACGCTTCGATAAGTACCCAGCGGAACAAGGAGGCTGACTCATTTTTTCTTTTAAACTTGAATGGACTCACAGTCCTTTAAAAAATTCAATATAATTCCCAAATGGCACATTGAAGAAAAACCACTATGCAGTTAGGAAGACCGATTCTCAAATTTCAGATTACACCGTGTCTCTGCCCTGAAGAAAATCCCTTAACTTCGACGGGGATTTGAAACGTGTCGGCATTTCCTTTTATTCTTGAGGGTGTTTAATTAAATTGACCATAGGTTCTGGAGAGGGATTCTGTATAATGATTGATCCCCACAGATACTAATTTCTTCCCCCATGAAGAGCATCTCTCCACAAGAAGCTACCTACAGGGTTTTATGAGAGTGCTCATTGTCGAATGTAGTGTGTTAAAGACACGCTGGTGTAATTTTCTATATATGATTGTAATGTATTTAATTCATGTTTCACCGTTTTCCTTTGTCACAAGTGTTTGTTTCATGAATATTTGCACTTCTATTTTGTATTCAACAGTGTATCTTTGAAAGTCTCAGACATAATTTAAATGTGAAAAAAAGTGTTTTCTGAATATGTTAATCATGGCGAAATGATTAAGCCAGGTCCAAGGACTATATGTATTGGCCCTTAGTCTGCTGAAATAAATAGCAGCGTGTTGAAAATGGTCGCCAGGTTCCTTTGTTTCTTTAAACTTTCTGTTCCAGACCAGCACCATGGAAATAATGCCTTGCAGTAACTTCCAGAGCCCCCAAAGAGTTCTATGAGCATCTGTACGTTGCCAGTGTAAATGTAGAGACGTCGATCATGCAATTGGATGAGTTCCGCTACAAGCTCAACCTTGAAAAGGCCAAGTGACCGGGAAGGGCATAAGTCCACACCACCAGAGATCATAGGATGGCCACATGTAAAAAGAAGAAGAAATGCTGTATAGTGCCTTTTGTTAAAAAAGCAGGCCAGTAACTGATGAGAACAGAGTTCTGAAAGCATCAGGATTACAAGTAATCCTACAAATTAGTTTAGTAGCCCATGGTGGTGCAGCATTTGGAGCAGGAGTTGTATTTATTCGGGCATTACATTCGACCCTCAAATCAAAGCAGTGGTTAAATGCATTGGTTAGTAGCTATCCCTTCCTTGGAGGACTTTACCATATTGATCATGGGGGAAGCTTACAAGAGCCTTGGCAATGGGTTGTCTATTATTCAACACCCTTTACACTGGCCTCCTGAAGAAGCTTACTAATAGGCTGGTAAGCTGCAAAGACTTCAAAACCAAGTGGTAAATTAGTTTTATAGCTGTGGACCTTGAACGCACAAATACAAGTCTGAGCCGGCTTTGCTGGCTCCCAGTGGACACGTGGAATCAGATCAAAGTCCCCTTAACTGTCTACCACGCCTGGTATAAAGAACCTGCATACCTAAAATCACTACAAGCACATTAGTCTCCTAAAATGACTCTATTTTCAACTACAGAACATATAAATACCAACAAACCTTGAAACAATTGAAACATAGAGGAAGGTCCCTGGAAGCCCCAGGTTCTGGAATGCACTAAACCCAAGCCTCTGAGTCAGAAAAGACCTGAGGACTAAACTGTTCCCAATCCCCTCTAACTGAAGTCAAAACCTTAGAACAGTGATCCAGGAATATCGAACAGAGGTTCTCGTCTCACAGGTTGGACACATCAGCATGGCATTCATACTTTTTTGCTATCACACCGTGCTCCGTAGTCAGCAAAAGGTTACAGGCAGTGAAACAAAAAATAATGTCACAAATAATATACAAAAATCAAAGTGGTGTTGGTGGGAAAAAAAAAAGCAAGAAAACATTTGAGGAGAAGAATGGAAAGCAGTAATGGAGATTGGATGAGGACATTTAATAGGGTATAGGTGAAAGCTATGTAAAAAAAGAGGTATAGGTATAAACTATATGTCAAAAATGTTTTAAAACTATGTGATAAACAATAGGGAAAAATCAAAGCGGACATGGTGACAAGAAAACAAAACAAGAAAACAGCCAAAGAGAAGAATGAAAATTGGGTGGGAAAATTTGCTAGGCTGTAGGTAAGAGCAGAGGTACTAGGTACAGGAGGTGTAGAAGAACTAGGTGGTGGTAGAGATGCTACGTTATAGGTAGTAACAGAGGCACTAGAGTATAGGAAGTGATACTACTGTATTGGCAGGGTTACTAGCCTATAGGTAGTGGGAAATGTAATAGTATGCAGGCAGGCTGAGTACTACAAGGGTAGAGGTAGGGGAGAGGTACTAGAGGATAGACAGGAATAGAAGTACTATTGTAGCAGTACAAAAGTAGCGAGTAGTAGTGCAAGGGTATAACTAGGGGAAGAGGACAGTGAGAATGAACAAAACAGTCGGGAAAGAAGAGGAGGGATGAGGAGAGAAAAATGGAGACGGAGAGAGTAGGAGGTGATAAAGAGGGGTACTGAGGGTCTCTCTCATAAAATGGAAACAGTGGCTCTATATGAGAGAGAACCCCAACCCAGTATGCGTCTTCAAGTTGAATTACAATTAAAAGTCAGATTCCAAGTTACCAGTTGCCTATCAAGATCTATAGCCTCTACACACCCCAAGATGCCCCTACCATTTAACTCTGATCTGGGTACACCTGTTAGAGACCGTAAAATCAATTACATTTGAAGGGCAAGGGCTAAATATTCCTTCAAAGTAGCTACTGCGAAGGTCAGATGGGTAAGGGAAAGAGCAGGACATTAGAGAGGCAAGACTTAAAAGAGTGCAAGCCTTCAGATTCACACCAACCAACAAATCTGGACCGCATAGACTGAACTGGTAGTAGGTTTACAGGCAGGCAGGATGACATTTGCTACTTCCATTGGCAAGCAAAAGGCATTAGTTTGCAGTGCTTCACCTGCACCTGGCCACACAAAGTATCCGAGTACTGGGGTAGAGGACCCGACCATCCTACCGCGAAAGGAAGTGCACACTGTGTCAGAAAGATACTAGTGGCTGAATCAGCATTCCAACAGACAGGCATACCAAATCCTATACAACTTTAACAACATAATGAGAGGTAATACAATCACAGAAATTAGGAAATTTGGTTTTGAAAACAATTAGTTCCACAGTTCCCAGTGTAAGCAGAAAAATTCTTTATTCAATTTCTTCTTTTTTTTAAAATAAAATTTTTTCTTAGTCCTCATTTGTCAATTATTGTTTAGGTGTCAGAAGGGTCCAGCCAACTGTAACAGGGAAAAAACCCAGTCTCTCCACAGATGAGGGATGTTTAAACATCCCAGGCTTAAGTGTGCAGCCGGCAAGAACTGACTCCTCTATACAGGTGCAAAAGATGGACCACAAACCAGGATGGAAGGAAACGAAGCTCCCCTAGCTATGCTACCTGTATATCGAACCATTAATCATTGGACCAATAGTTTAACATAACAAACGGGGAAAAAGAAGATGATGTGGGCAAACGAGAAAAAAGAGAGAGGGAAGCAAACCAGAAAGAAAAAGAGACGGGAAAAGGGACTAATAAGATAGAATCAGTGGCATGCAATTTTAGCCCAATCATCCCAAAGTTCCCAAAACTTTATTCTCTTAACGTTAGATGTGGCGCATTCCAGGTTCGCTATTTTTTGTATTAATCATATCCACTCTGCCTCTGTGGGAGAGCTGGGCAGTATCCATTTAATGCACAGCTCTCTGCACGCAAAAAGGATTAAAGTAAATCTAAGTGCTTTATGTGTTTTGAGAAAAGCCCTGTTACCCTCTCAAACTATCCTTGTTAGAAATGGGGGTCTCTAGTTGGCAAGGGTTTGCACCTTTGTCCAAGTAGGGACCCTTCTTCCTAGTCAAGATAAGGGAATTACACTCCTAAAATAACCCCTGCTCACCCCCTTGGTAGCTTGGCACGAGCAGTCAGGCTTATCTTAGAGGCAGTGTGTAAAGCATTTGCACATAACCAACAGTAATACAGTGTAAGCACTACAAACGGACGCCACACCAGTTTAGAAAAATATTCAATATTTTTATATACTTAAAACAAGACCAATACGATAAAAATCCACAGTACAGTACTTTAAAAATCTTCAGTATCACAGTATCCTTAAAAACAGTTCCTTGATGTCGATAGCTCCGTCCGGGGCTATCACGGCGTCGTGAACAAACAAATCCAAACAGTTCTGGCTGACCGCGGCGTCGCGGGTCAGCTACGGTGTCGGGAAGACCCGCAAACAGTACCTTTCAGAAATGCAGGGCGTCGATGACCTCGTGGTGAGCTTCTGAAAACACGGCGTCCGCAGGCGTCGGTTCCGGAGGTCGGTGCAGGCGTCGTCGGGGCCCTCGAAGTCACACGCGTTGCAGATCGATCTCCTCTCTGTTGAAGTCAGGAGCGCTGGCGTCGGCAGGCGTCGGGTGCTGCGGTGCGAAGTGGAGCTGTGCGGCGTGCAGTGCCCTCAGGTCGCGGTGCGAGCAGCGGCTCGGTGGCGGCGTCAGATGGCGTCATCGGTGAGACCAGGTCACGGTGCAGCAGCGGCGTCGTCGTTGCTGAAGCGCTGTCGTCGGCTGACGAACTGGAGTCGATGGCACCGGCGTCGGTAGGCCAAGGCTGCGGTGCGGGATGAGGGCGGTGCGTCGTGTAACTGTACGAGCGGTGCCATCGAACCACGGTGCAAGCAGCGGCGTCGAGTCCGGCGTGGAGCGGCGTCGTCGGGGATACCAAGGCGTCGTCGTGAAGCGAGGCGGTGCAGAGTGCGGTGCCCACAGATCGCGGTGCGAGCAGCGGCTCGGTGGCGGCGTCAGCAGGCGTCGCCGGTGAGACCAGGGTCGCGGTGCGGCGTTGCAGTGGTGCCCTCTGTGGTGCCTTCAGGACACAGAGTCGGCAGCGGCATCGTAGACGGCGTCGGGCTTGAAGTCTTTGCTGTTCCTGAGACTTCTTGAACAGGGGGCAAGCGCTACCTCAAGCCCTTGGAGAAACTCACAAAGTAGATTGCAGAAAGTTCAGTCCAGTCCTTTCACTGCCCAAGACAGAAGCAGCCACTGCAGGCCAACACAGCAAAGCACACAGCAATGTGGTAATTCCTCCTCACAGCTTCTCCAGCTCTTCTTCTTGGCAGTCTTCTTGGTCCAAAAGAGTTCTAAAGTTCTGAGGTTTGGGTCCCCCTTTTTATCCTCAATTTCTCTTTGTTCTCTGAAGGCAGAGAGGCCTTTGCCTAGTCCAAACCAGTTCTGGTCAGTCCTGGAGCACTTTGTTGACAAGACTCCTTCTTTCCTTTTGCAGTGTAGGCCAGGGACATCAGACGCACCACAGGAGGTGGAGCCAGCATTGTGGCGGGAAGGCACAGCCCTATTCAGGTCCCAGGTGCAACTCCTCCCACCCATCTACATGTAGATCTTGCTATTCAGCCCTGTGCTGACTCGTCCTGTCTCCTGGAATCCCCCAGCCCCTGTCACTCAAACTCCAGACAAGGAATACACAACCTAGCAGAGGCAGGCTTGGATGGTTAGACAAGAAAATACCTACTTTCTAAAAGTGGTATTTTCAAACACAGAATGTTAAAACCAACTTCACTAAAAGATGCATTTTATCATTCTGAGTCCAGGCATACTAAACTCGACTTTCTACCATGTTCCCTGGGTCAGTTAGGATCATAGGATGTAATAATCAAAACTGCCCATTCTGGCCTATGGGGAACAGGTAGCCTTGCAATAGTGAAAAACGAAGTAGGCTGTATTTCACTATCAGGACATGCCACACACACCAGGGCATGTCCTACCTTTCACCTACAATGTACCCTGCCCACAGGGGTACCTTGGGCCTACCTTAGGGGTGACTAACATGTAGAAAAGGGAAGGTTTAGGGACTGGCAAGTGTGTGCACTTGCCAAGTCGACATGGCAGCCTCAGGCTGCACACAGGCTCTGCAATGGCAGCCCAGAGTTCCACTTTACGGGCTGTTTGCGTGGGTGGCACAATCCAGTGCTGCAGCCCACCAACAGCATTTGATTTATAGGCCCTGGCACTTGCAGTGCACTTTACTAGGGACTGACACATAAATCAAATAGGCCAATCATGGAAACACCAATCCATAACACATTTTCTACAGGAGTACTTGCACTTTCCCACTGGACAGCAGTGAGGAAAGTGCGCAGAATCATTATACCAGCAAAAACAGAGTCAAAACCAGGAGGTCAGAAAGCAAAAAGTCAGGGGAAACATGCCAAAAGATGCCAAGTCTAACACATGTCCCCTCCAGCTGAAAGTAGGGAGAACTACCCAACCCCCTGGGAGTTCTCTTCACTAAGGCGGAAGAACCTGGACAGACCATCTGTGTTGGCGTGTTCTGTGCCAGGGCGGTGTTCCACCGTAAAGTCCATTCCCTGTAGGGAGATGGACCACCTCAGCAGTTTTGAATTCTCACCCCTCATTTGCATCAACCATCTGAGGGTCCTGTGGTCGGTCTGAACCCGGAAGTGAGTCCCAAACAGGTATGGTCTCAGCTTCTTCAGTGCCCAGACCACAACAAAAGCTTCCCTTTCTATGGCACTCCACCTCTGTTCCCTGGGGAGTAGTCTCCTGCTAAGGAAGACTACAGGCTGATCCAGGCCCCCTTCGTTCAGTTGTGAGAGCACCGCTCCCACACCATGCTCTGAAGCGTCAGTCTGCACGACAAATTCTTTGGAGAAGTCAGGTGCCTTGAGCATGGGCGCCGTGCACATGGCTGCCTTCAGGGCGTCAAAAGCTTTCTGGTAGGACTCAGTCCAGATCACCTTCCTGGGCTGCTTCTTTGAAGTCAGCTCTATTAAGGGGGCAACGATGGTGCCATAGCCCTTAACAAATCTCCTATAGTAGCCGGTGAGACCTAAGAAGGCCCTCACCTCTGTCTGGGTCTTGGGGGGCTCCCAAGCCAGAATGGTGTCAATCTTGGGTTGTAGGGGTGCCACCTGGCCACTTCCTACCTGGTGCCCCAAGTACACCACAGAACCCTGCCCGATCTGGCACTTACTGGCCTTGATCGTGAGGCCTGCACCTTGCAGAGCCCTCAACACTTTCTCAAGGTGCTGTAAATGTTCTTCCCAGCTGGAACTGAACACAGCAATGTCATCCAGGTAGGCAGCACTGAAATCCTCCAGTCCAGCCAACACCTGATTGACCAACCTCTGAAAGGTGGCAGGGGCTTTCTTCAACCCAAAGGGCATCACCCGAAATTGGTAATGACCTTCTTGGGTTGAGAATGCTGACCTCTCCTTGGCCCCATCGGTTAAGGCAATCTGCCAGTACCCAGACGTTAAATCAAACGTGCTGAGGAACTGGGAAGCTCCCAACCGATCAATGAGCTCATCAGCTCTGGGGATGGGGTGCGTGTCAGTCCTGGTGACGGCATTGAGCCCACGGTAGTCCACACAAAACCGGAGTTCTGGAGTGGCACCGGGTGCAGCAGCCTTTAGGACCAAGACCACTGGGCTGGCCCAAGGACTGTTGGAGGGCTCAATCACCCCTAACGCCAACATCTTAGAGACCTCCTCCTTGATGCTGGCCCTGACCCGGCCAGTCAACCTGTAAATTTTGTGCTTCACAGGAGGGCTGTCACCAGTGTCCACGTCATGGGTACACCAGTGAGTCACACCGGGGGTCAGAGAGAACAGTGGGGCGAACTGTCCCAACAACTGGTGACAGTCCCCCTGCTGCTCTTGAGTCAGTATAGGGGAGAGGATCACACCCTCCACTGACCCATCATGCTCCTTGGTAGACAGGAGGTCAGGGAGAGGCTCACTCTCCTCTTCCACCCCATCATCTGTCGCCAAGAGCATACTCACTTCGGACCTCTCGAAGTGGGGCTTGAGGCGGTTCACGTGAAGGACCCTCAAAGGGTTCCTTGGAGTCTGCAAATCCACCAGGTAGGTGACGTTACTTTTGCGCTCCACCACCTCATATGGCCCAGTCCACTTGTCCTGCAAGGCACAAGGTTCCACTGGGGCCATGACCCACACTTTTTGCCCAGGTTGAAATTCGACCAGAGTGGCATTCTGGTCACACCACCTCTTCATTTCTTCCTGGCTTGCTTCCAGGTTCGCCTGAGCGAGTTTCCTGAAGCGGGCAGTTTGGTTTCTAAAGGCCAACATGTAACTAAACACATCCTGGGGAGTTTTCCTGGGTGCTGCCTCCCAGCCTTCCTTTACCAAACTCAGAGGTCCTCTGACAGGGTGGCCATACAGGAGCTCAAAGGGGCTGTACCCAAGAGACTTCTGAGGCACCTCCCTGTATGCAAAGAGTAGGCATGGAAAGAGGACGTCCCACTTACCCCTCATGGGTTCTGTTAGACCCTTGATCAAGCCTTTCAAGGTCTGGTTGAATCTCTCCACCAGACCGTTTCCTTGTGGGTGGTAAGGAGTGGTGAACTTGTAAGTTACACCACACTCCTTCCACAGGGATGTCATATACTTGGATATGAAATTGATCCCCCTGTCAGAAACCACCTCTCTGGGGAAGCCCACACGGGAAAAGATCCCCATTAACG
Organism: Calotriton arnoldi; assembly: GCA_963921515.1. Lineage (NCBI taxonomy): Eukaryota > Metazoa > Chordata > Amphibia > Caudata > Salamandridae > Calotriton > Calotriton arnoldi. Next base: position 127,474 of record CAWUFW010017840.1, read on the forward strand.
CCCGGCCCACCACTTGCGCCGTCGTTGTCCTGAGAGGGATTGCCTCCGGGTACCGGGTGGCATGGTCCACCAAGACCAGGATGTACCTGTTGCCCATGGCTGTCTTGGGATCCAGTGGCCCCACAATATCCATCCCCACCCTTTCAAAGGGTGTTCCAACAACAGGAAAAGGTTGGAGAGGAGCTTTGACCTTCCTCCCACTCTTACCACTTGCCTGGCAAGTTTGGCAAGACCTACAGTGTGCATCTGACTGCCTTCGCATTTGGGGCCAAAAGAAGTGGGTGACAAGCCTGTCAAAGGTCTTGTCCTGCCCCAAATGTCCTGCCAAAGGCACGTCATGAGCCAGACCCAGTAGGAAGGTCCTGAAGCGCTGGGGTACCACCAGCACACGGGCTGACCCAGGCTCAGCAACCTTAGGCTCACTGTATAGGAGACCATTCTCCCAGTAGATCAGATGTGACCCGGACTGATTACCAGCTGCCTGGTCTGCAGCCTGCCGCCGCAGACCCTCCAGAGTAGGGCACTCATTCTGCTCCCTGCAGAACTCCTCCCTGGTGGGACCCACTTCTTGCTGCCAATGGGTCAGCTCAGAGATGTCTCCCAGTTCGGCTACCTGCTCCCCTGTAGGCACCGGGGCGTCCCCCTCGAGGTCCACCTCCTCCCGGTCAGTGGGAACTTCGGGGGCCGGTTTCCCGTGCCCCCTGCCCTTCCTTTTGGCAGGGGCTTGGGCCATTGTTCCAGGCTCCAAGTCCTCTTGATCACCCTTTCTGGCTGCCATTGACCGAGTAGACACGCATGCCCACTCTGGCAACCCAAGCATCTCCAAGTGAGACCTGAACTCAACATCCTTCCATAAGGACTGCTCCAGGTCGTTACCTAGCAGACAATCTACAGGCATGGTAGGGCTCACAACCACCCTCAAGGGACCTGAGACCCCCCCCATTCAAAGGGAACCTGCGCCACCATACACTGGCGCTCAGAGTTGTCTACAGCAACTACTTGGTGGAATGCCCCTGGGACTACCTGCTTCTCAGAGACCAGGTGACACCGGACTGAGGCCACACTGGCTCCAGTATCTCTGAGAGCCTCTACCCTGTTCCCATTGACGGTCACCCAGGTGCTATATTTCTTTGTGTTAGGGGGCACCTGTTTTCCTGGGACCATCTCACTGTCCCCTAGTGAGATGAGGGTAATTTCTGCGGGATCCCCACCCTCCTGTGGGCACCCCTCCTCCCCAAGCGCTACACTACCCAATACCTTGGTCTGTCCACCGGTGGGTGGCTGTGTCCCCTTTGGGCACTTGGGGTCCCCCTTCAAGTGACCCACCTGGTCACATGCATAACACTTGCGGGGGCCGGTCTCAACAGGCTTCCCTGTAGGGACCCCTTTCTTCTTATCACCTGGGGGGTGGGAACCTTTACCCTGGGTACTAGTTTGGGGCCCTTTAGAGAACTCCTGTGTTTTACCCTTGTCCCCCCCACTTTTCTGCTGGGGACCCTGCCCACCTTTGGCTGAGTCTCCCCCAAACGCTTTCTTGTGGACCCTGGTACTCACCCAGCGGTCCGCCTCCATAGCAAGCTTCCTGGGGTCAGTTAGCTTACTATCAACTAGGTGCTGGCGCAGATCTGCAAAACATAGACTAGACAAGTGCTCCCATGCAATCAAATTGTAGAGCCCCTGAAAATCTGTCACATTACTGCCCTTCACCCAACCATCCAGCGACCTACAGAACATATCCACACATTCCAACCAAGTGTTGGCCTCAGACTTTTTACTGGACCTAAACTGATCCCTGTACTTCTCAGGAGTGAGCCCATACCTAGTGAGGAGAGCGTCTTTCATGTCAGCATAGGTGAGGTCCTGCCCCTTACCCAAAGCTATCAGGGTATCCCTAGCTTCTTCTGGAAAGAGAGGCCACAAACCTGCCCCCCAGTTCCTTTCAGGGACCCCATTCATATGAATAGACGACTCGTACCCTTGAAACCACCTTTGTATGTCATCACCCTTTATGTACTCTTTACCTACGTTCTTGGGGATGTGTACAATCCTGTCTGTGTGTGCTGAAGCGTTGCTGCCACCATCTGAGACGGTTCTACTCTTTAGCTCCAGCTCCTTGATAATTCTCTCATGATCTAACATCATTTTCCTTTCCTCCATGGCTATTCAATTGTCTTCCCTCTCACTTTCTATTCTGAGTTTCCCTAATTCAAACTTCCTTGCTTCCCGCCTGTCCTCCAGCTCCTCTGGGGACAAGCTACTGCTGCCTGGCCTGGAGGGCTCCCACCCTCCCAAAAGCACATCCACCCTATGAACAGGCTCCTCCACCTCTCCATTGAGATCACCAGATTGCCCACTGGCATGTCTGGCTGCTACCCAGGCCCTCAGTGCCTTTTGTAGCTCCTCTTTCCTGGTGAGGCTTCTGACCTGGACTTTCAGGTTTTTGCAAATCGATTTTAACTCCTTGACATTGTAGGCTTCCAATCGATCCTCCTTAAAGGCAATTTCTACTGATGCATTTGATGATACTATAGATTCAGGCATGTTGAAGTGGCAAGTTCAAACTGGCAAGATCAAAAATAGGCCAAAAAAGAAAAAGGACCTGTATGTGGTACGTAATGGTCTGCGATATGGTAGTAGTGCACACCAATCACTGTAAGTCAAGTGCAAACACAAGTTCTATCCTCACCGCTGACAACCAATGATAGAAATGGGGGTCTCTAGCTGGCAAGGGTTTGCACCTTTGTCCAAGTAGGGACCCTTCTTCCTAGTCAGGATAAGGGAGTTACACTCCTAAAATAACCCCTGCTCACCCCCTTGGTAGCTTGGCACGAGCAGTCAGGCTTATCTTAGAGGCAGTGTGTAAAGCATTTGCACATAACCAACAGTAATACAGTGTAAGCACTACAAACGGACGCCACACCAGTTTAGAAAAATATCCAATATTTTTATATACTTAAAACAAGACCAATACGATAAAAATCCACAGTACAGTACTTTAAATATCTTCAGTTATCACAGTATCCTTAAAAACAGTTCCTTGACGTCGATAGCTCTGTCCGGGGCTATCACGGCGTCGTGAACAAACAAATCCAAACAGTTCTGGCTGACCGCGGCGTCGCGGGTCAGCTACGGTGTCGGGAAGACCCGCAAACAGTACCTTTCAGAAATGCAGGGCGTCGATGACCTTGTGGTGAGCTTCCGAAAACACGGCGTCCGCAGGCGTCGGTTCCGGAGGTCGGTGCAGTCATCGTCGGGGCCCTCAAAGTCACACGCGTTGCAGATCGATCTCCTCTCGGCGTCGCGTGCTGCGGTGCGAAGTGCAGCGGTGCGGCATGCGGTGCCCTCAGGTCGCGGTGCGAGCAGCGGCTCGGTGGCGGCATCAGATGGCATCGCCTGTGAGACCAGGGTCGCGGTGTGAGGCGAAGGCGGTGCTCGTCACGGTGCTGGCAGGTCACGGTGCAGCAGTGGCGTCGTCGTTGCTGAAGCGCTGTCGTCGGCTGACGAACTGGAGTCAAGTGCACTGGCGTTGGTAGGCCAAGGCTGCGGTGCGGGATGAGGGCGGTGCGTCGTGTAACTGTATGAGCGGTGCCCTCGAACCACGGTGCAAGCAGTGGCGTCGAGTCCGGCGTGGAGCGGCGTCGTCGGGGATACCAAGGCGTCGTCGTGAAGCGAGGCGGTGTGTAGTGCGGTGCCCACAGGTCGCGGTGCGAGCAGCGGCTCGGTGGCGGCGACAGCAGGCGGCGTCGGTGAGACCAGGGTCGCAGTGCGGCGTTGCGGCAGTGCCCTCTGTGGTGCCTTCAGGACACGGAGTCGGCAGCGGCGTCGTAGACGGCATCGGGCTTGAAGTCTTTGCTGTTCCTGAGACTTCTTGAACAGGGGGCAAGCTCTACCTCAAGCCATTGGAGAAACTCACAAAGTAGATTGCAGAAAGTTCAGTACAGTCCTTTCACTGCCCAAAACAGAAGCAGCCACTGCAGGCCAACACAGCAACGTGGTAGTTCCTCCTCACAGCTTCTCCAGCTCTTCTTCTTGGCAGTCTTCTTGGTCCAAAAGAGTTCTAAAGTTCTGGGGTTTGGGTCCCCCTTTTTATCCTCAATTTCTCTTTGTTCTCTGAAGGCAGAGAGGCCTTTGCCTAGTCCAAACCAGTTCTGGTCAGTCCTGGAGCACTTTGTTGACAAGACTCCTTCTTTCCTTTTGCAGTGTAGGCCAGGGACATCAGATGCACCACAGGAGGTGGAGCCAGCATTGTGGAGGGAAGGCACAGCCCTATTCAGGTCCCAGGTGCAACTCCTCCCACCCATCTACATGTAGATCTTGCTATTCAGCCCTGTGCTGACTCACCCTGTCTCCTGGAATCCCCCAGCCCCTGTCACTCAAACTCCAGACAAGGAATACACAACCTAGCAGAGGCAGGCTTGGATGGTTAGACAACAAAATACCTACTTTCTAAAAGTGGTATTTTCAAACACAGAATGTTAAAACTAACTTCACTAAAAGATGCATTTTATCATTCTGAGTCCAGGCATACTAAACTCGACTTTCTACCATGTTCCCTGGGTCAGTTAGGATCATAGGATGTAATAATCAAAACTGCCCATTCTGGCCTATGGGGAACAGGTAGCCTTGCAATAGTGAAAAACGAAGTAGGCTGTATTTCACTATCAGGACATGCCACACACACCAGGGCATGTCCTACCTTTCACCTACATTGCACCCTGCCCACAGGGGTACCTTGGGCCTACCTTAGGGGCGACTAACATGTAGAAAAGGGAAGGTTTAGAGACTGGCAAGTGTGTGCACTTGCCAAGTCGACATGGCAGCCCCAGGCTGCACACAGGCTCTGCAATGGCAGGCCAGAGTTCCACTTTACGGGCTGTTTGCGTGGGTGGCACAATCCAGTGCTGCAGCCCACCAACAGCATTTGATTTATAGGCCCTGGCACTCGCAGTGCACTTTACTAGGGACTGGCACATAAATCAAATAGGCCAATCATGGAAACACCAATCCATAACACATTTTCTACAGGAGCACTTGCACTTTCCCACTGGACAGCAGTGAGAAAAGTGAGCAGAATCATTACGCCAGCAAAAACAGAGTCAAAACCAGGAGGTCAGAAAGCAAAAAGTCAGGGGAAACATGCCAAAAGATGCCAAGTCTAACAATCATCAACCCAAAAATTACTAGCGCCAGGCTCACCTTCATTTCTTGACCCAAAATTCCCGAAAGCGTCATACCCACTTTCTGCCAGAAGGTCTGGATTGAGGGACACTGCCAAAACATGTGGACTTCATTTGCGTTGACCTCACCACACTTGCGATACAAAAGGGGATGATGGATGGAACGTTTGAGCCAATCAAACACTCACCCCCAGTCAACTGATCTGGGTTTAATCCATCATCATTCTTTAGCTCACTCCACCACCCCAGTTCAGACATGGCCATATGCAAATCAGTCTGACCCTGTGCCTCATGGGAACAGTCCAGCCCGAACTGCCAAGCCATGTCTTCCCTGGACCGGAAACAAGCATCCTAGGACCGGTTTCTGGCATTTCAGCCGTCATCAGCCAGGCTTGCTTGAATCCAGTGGCAAAGTGAGCAAGGGACCCACGTCTGGGCATACCCCCGCCAACTTAGGGCGACCAAAGCGATACAAAAGGGGATGATGGACGGAACATTTGAGCCAATCAAACACTCACCCCCAGTCAACTGATCTGGGTTTAATCCATCATCATTCTTTAGCTCACTCCACCACCCCAGTTCAGACATGGCCATATGCAAATCAGTCTGACCCTGTGCCTCATGGGAACAGTCCAGCCCGAACTCCCAAGCCATGTCTTCCCTGGACCGGAAACAAGCATCCTAGGACCGGTTTCTGGCATTTCAGCCGTCATCAGCCAGGCTTGCTTGAATCCAGTGGCAAAGTGAGCAAGGGACCCACGTCTGGGCATACCCCCGCCAACTTAGGGCGACCAAAGCGATACAAAAGGGGATGATGGACGGAACGTTTGAGCCAATCAAACACTCACCCCCAGTCAACTGATCTGGGTTTAAACCATCATCATTCTTTAGCTCACTCCACCACCCCAGTTCAGACATGGCCATATGCAAATCAGTCTGACCCTGTGCCTCATGGGAACAGTCCAGCCCGAACTGCCAAGCCATGTCTTTCCTGGACCGGAAACAAGCATCCTAGGACCGGTTTCTGGCAGTTCAGCCGTCATCAGCCAGGCTTGCTTGAATCCAGTGGCAAAGTGAGCAAGGGACCCACGTCTGGGCATACCCCGCCAACTTAGGGCGACCAAGCGATACAAAAGGGGATGATGGACGGAACGTTTGAGCCAATCAAACACTCACCCCCAGTCAACTGATCTGGGTTTAATCCATCATCATTCTTTAGCTCACTCCACCACCCCAGTTCAGACATGGCCATATGCAAATCAGTCTGACCCTGTGCCTCATGGGAACAGTCCAGCCCGAACTGCCAAGCCATGTCTTCCCTGGACCGGAAACAAGCATCCTAGGACCGGTTTCTGGCATTTCAGCCGTCATCAGCCAGGCTTGCTTGAATCCAGTGGCAAAGTGAGCAAGGGACCCACGTCTGGGCATTCCCCCGCCAACTTAGGGCGACCAAAGCGATACAAAAGGGGATGATGGACGGAACGTTTGAGCCAATCAAACACTCACCCCCAGTCAACTGATCTGGGTTTAATCCATCATCATTCTTTAGCTCACTCCACCACCCCAGTTCAGACATGGCCATATGCAAATCAGTCTGACCCTGTGCCTCATGGGAACAGTCCAGCCCGAACTGCCAAGCCATGTCTTCCCTGGACCGGAAACAAGCATCCTGGGACCGGTTTCTGGCATTTCAGCCGTCATCAGCCAGGCTTGCTTGAATCCAGTGGCAAAGTGAGCAAGGGACCCACGTCTGGGCATACCCCCGCCAACTTAGGGCGACCAAGCGATACAAAAGGGGATGATGGACGGAACGTTTGAGCCAATCAAACACTCACCCCCAGTCAACTGATCTGGGTTTAATCCATCATCATTCTTTAGCTCACTCCACCACCCCAGTTCAGACATGGCCATATGCAAATCAGTCTGACCCTGTGCCTCATGGGAACAGTCCAGCCCGAACTGCCAAGCCATGTCTTCCTGGACCGGAAACAAGCATCCTAGGACCGGTTTCTGGCATTTCAGCCATCATCAGCCAGGCTTGCTTGAATCCAGTGGCAAAGTGAGCAAGGGACCCACGTCTGGGCATACCCCCGCCAACTTAGGGCGACCAAGCGATACAAAAGGGGATGATGGACGGAACGTTTGAGCCAATCAAACACTCACCCCCAGTCAACTGATCTGGGTTTAATCCATCATCATTCTTTAGCTCACTCCACCTCCCCAGTTCAGACATGGCCATATGCAAATCAGTCTGACCCTGTGCCTCATGGGAACAGTCCAGCCCGAACTGCCAAGCCATGTCTTCCCTGGACCGGAAACAAGCATCCTAGGACCGGTTTCTGGCATTTCAGCCGTCATCAGCCAGGCTTGCTTGAATCCAGTGGCAAAGTGACGGGGTTATGCCCAGACGTGGGTCCCTTGCTCACTTTGCCACTGGATTCAAGCAAGCCTGGCTGATGACGGCTGAAATGCCAGAAACCGGTCTTAGGATGCTTGTTTCCGGTCCAGGGAAGACATGGCTTGGCAGTTCAGGCTGGACTGTTCCCATGAGGCACAGGGTCAGACTGATTTGCATATGGCCATGTCTGAACTGGGGTGGTGGAGTGAGCTAAGAATGATGATGGATTAAACCCAGATCAGTTGACTGGGGTGAGTGTTTGATTGGCTCAAACGTTCCGTCCATCATCCCCTTTGTATCGCTTTGGTCGCCCTAAGTTGGCGGTATGCCTAGACGTGGGTCCCTTGCTCACTTTGCCACTGGATTCAAGCAAGCCTGGCTGATGACGGCTGAAATGCCAGAAACCGGTCTTACGATGCTTGTTTCCGGTCCAGGGAAGACATGGCTTGGCAGTTCGGGCTGGACTGTTCCCATGAGGCACAGGGTCAGACTGATTTGCATATGGCCATGTCTGAACTGGGGTGGTGGAGTGAGCTAAAGAATGATGATGGATTAAACCCAGATCAGTTGACTGGGGGTGAGTGTTTGATTGGCTCAAACGTTCCGTCCATCATCCCCTTTTGTATCGCTTAGACTGCCCTAAGTTGGCAGGGTATGCCCAGACGTGGGTCCCTTGCTCACTTTGCCACTGGATTCAAGCAAGCCTGGCTGATGACGGCTGATATGCCAGAAACCGGTCTTAGATGCTTGTTTCGGTCCAGGGAAGACATGGCTTGGCAGTTCGGGCTGGACTGTTCCCATGAGGCACAGAGTCAGACTGATTTGCATATGGCCATGTCTGAACTGGAGTGGTGGAGTGAGCTAAAGAATGATGATGGATTAAACCCAGATCAGTTGACTGGGGGTGAGTGTTTGATTGGCTCAAACGTTCCGTCCATCATCCCCTTTTGTATCGCTCACCACACTTGGGGCACTTCTTGACCGCCTGAGATCCCAGCTTGGAAAGTCTCCATGGTGTCCAATAAGCCTTGTGGACAGTAAAGAGATCGTTCTTCCTGAGTGGGGCAGACTTCACATATAACCACAAATGAGACATAGGGGCATATTAGCAAGACCCACGTTAAAATTATCGCCGTTTTAGCGGCAGGAAACTGCCGCTAAAACGGCGATAATGGGCTTGCTAATATGCGTTATGGAATTCCAATAGAAGCCCAGGTTAGATGTGCAGGACATCTAACCTGGGCTTCTATTGGAATTCTATAACGAATATTAGCAAGCCCATTATCGCCGTTTTAGCGGCAGTTTCCTGCCGCTAAAACAGCGATAATTTTAACGTGGGTCTTGCTAATATGCCCCATAGATACTTGCCATAACAATCCGAGGTCTTGGGCCGGCAGTTCCCTTCTCCAGGTCTCCATCAATAAGTATTGCACCTCTTCCGTGGCCTGGATCAACATCCAGTTCCATTCTGCCACTTCTTTCCGCAAAAGAGGTCATGAGCATTTCCTGGACTCCCAGAACTGATTCCCCTTTCTGTCCTTCCCCAACGTTTTTGCCCATCTTGCTAACTGATAATATTTAAATTTACAAACCAAACCCTCTGAGATCTCCAGCAAACACTGCCATGAGATTAATTGGGCATCCTCTATAAGTTGACCCTATCTGAGAATGCCACACTCCCTTAAAGTGGTTGTGAGTGAGTCGAAAAGGCAGGCTGGGGTGCCAGGTGAGTTCCAGATAGGGGCTAACTCGCTAAAGTACGGTATTTGTAGAGATGATCTTATTTGGTGCCAAATCTTACATGCACCCAATAAGACCTTAATCCTGACTTTTTTTTAAAATTTGGGGTGGCCGAATTTAAAAAGGAAGAAGTCTGTTTGATCTGGGGTGCCAGCCATAAGGGTTCTAAACACTGGGGACAAAGCGGAGGTAGCTTTCAAAAGCTGTCAGAAGGTCTTCAAGTGAAAGGCACAATAATATTGGTAAAGGTCTGGACTGGGATACCACCACATTCCTTTTTCTCTCGAAGTTTCTTCCAAGCAATTCTAGACCTTTTATTTCCCCAGATAAAGCTGGTAAACTCCCCTTGTATTTCTTGAAACACTCCTTCTTGAATTCTAGGGGGATGGCATTAAACAAAAAAGTAAATTTAGGAAGGATAGACATTTTCAGAAGATTGGATCTACCTAAAAAAGATAGAGGGAGGGCTCCCCAGGCCTGTAATTGTTTTCTCATGCTGGATGCTAAATTATCAAAATTTGCTTGTGCTAATTTCTCCAAGTTATGCACTACTTGGATACCTAGATATCTTATATTTTGTCTTATTAGGTCACTTGAGTAATGGGTATTCCACTGCATTATCTCTGTTTTTTGCTGATTTATGGCATAGCCGGATACCCTGCCAAAACCCTCAAGCGTTTCCCAAATTGCAGGGAGAGACAGAGGCAGGTCTCCTGTAAAAATCATCAGATCGTCCGCGTACAACCCAAGCTTTTTTTCCCAACCGTTACAGACAAAAGAAAAGATGTTCCGGAACATGGCGGCCGACAAGTAGTGCTGGTCGCGAGCTCTCTCGCCCGTTCCGCAGTATTGAGTGCGTGACGTACCTGTGCTTTGGTTCTCGAGTTTGCAGTGGGTACAGTCGGTGGTCGAGGAGTTGCGGGCTATCCGGGGGGGTCATAGTGCGGCCCCGAAAGTCACCTTGTCGGTTCAGCCTGGCTCAGCTATGGCGACGAAGCCGCAAGGAGGCGTGTGGGCAGAAGCTGCTGCGTGGCTCAGCTGGGGCCGACGCACTGCCGCTAAAGTCGGTTTCCATGGGAGCGAGAACAGCACACTTGCAGCCCAGGCTCATGGTCGCATCTTTAGCCAATGGTCAGAGATGGTAGATGTTACCCAGGGACCCCTGATGACCCCAGTAAGGAGAAGGGATAGGGTCCCTGTTGGTGTTGGTGCCGGAGCTGGTATAGGTGGGTCCCCCAAGCATAAGGAGGCAGGCCCCTTAGATAACGGAGACTCCAGGGAAGCGGCTGTGTGCTCCATAAATAGATACACGTTGAGAAGCAGGGACATTTGGGGGAAAGGGGAGACCTTTCTAGGCGTTCCTGTTGTAAAAAAGAACCCCTGCCGGTTCTGCCGGTCCCACAGAAAGTTACAAACAACAGAGCTTCTCGTGCTCCTCTCCAGGCCCCCCAATCTCCACAGCTAAAAGAATACCCTTGGAATAACCACACGCTGAGGTCAGGAAGTCGGCACTCTAAAAGAAAAACGGACAGTGTGAAAATTACACCTTTGCTCCGCTCTTACTTCAAGGTCCAAGCCAGGGAACTCTGGCCTCCCCTTCTCGCGTAACTTTGCCCCTGGTTTCTGAAATCAGAGGGCTCTCAAAGATTTTGGAGGATACTGCCACCACCAAAGCAGGGAAAGACGCACTACGATTAGAAAATAGATTTGGCCCCCTAGCAGAGGATAATCTGTCGCTGGAGCAGGACAGCCCCAGCTCCATGACCTCGGAGAATCACTCCCAGGCCCAGGAAAGGTCACCCATCGTAGCCGTAGGTCAGACTGAGAAATCCGATATGGAGATACTCCTATCCACCCAGTTAACAGAGGTCAGGGAAAAGTTTGAAATCTCCGAATTAAATCAACAAAAGATCCAGGGGACATGTGAGGCCTTGGAAGATAAGATCATCAACTTGGTAGAAAAAGTTGGGGCTATAGAGGTCTCCTTAGACGATCTCTCCAAAAAGGTTAATGCTAACAAAGAGGAGATTCAGAAGCTCAAACACGGCGATAAAGATCTCAGCGATAAACTGGAAGCCCTTGAGAACAGCGCAAGAAGGAACAATAGCAGAATTTTGAATGTCCCAGAGGGTCTCGAGGGAGAAGATATAAGGGGTTTTGTGATTAACCTCTTGAGAGAATTTAACATGGAGATTGAAGAACGCAGTTCAGAGGAGGACATACAAAGAGTCCACCGCGACCCATTTACGAGAAGGCCAGGAAAGAAAACCCAAGAAGGATCCTAGTGAATTTCAAGTCATACACCTTAAAGGAGAAAATTCTTGCCGGGGCCCTTAAAGCAGGAACCTATAAAAAAGATGACTGGTTTTTCCGCATTAGGTCGGATATCTCGCGCACCACTCAAGACAGGCAATGGGAATTAGGGAAGTATATTCAAGAATTGAGGGGGCTGGGGGCCACCGCCAATATTCGTTTCCCTGCTTCTCTGAGGGTGATGCAGAATAATAAAATGCATAACTTCAGAGACCCCGACGAGGTCAGTGCGTTCATAGAGCAGATCGAGGCACATAAAATTTTATCTGATGCTTACTGCTGTAAAGTAGCGAGAGAGCTCAAATGAGGTAGACATCGGAATACCTCTGGTTTGTAGGGAGGGTTCCCCGGTGTGGGGTGGGGGGGTCACTTGCAAAAAAAAGAAATCACAAAAAAATTCACAAAGTGTTTTTTTACTGGGTGGGGAGCATGGGGGTAAAAAATAAAAAAAAGTCCTCATTTGTTAATATGGGCCAAGACCCTTTTTCAATTACTTTAGGCCCCCAGGCCTGCTTAGAAGTCTTAGGTCACACGTATCTGCTTTTCTTATTTTATGGCAAGTTCAGATAAATCTAGACATCTGAAAATTCTATCCTGGAATGTCAATGGCCTCAGGGTTGCCTCGAGAGGAGTAAGACAATTCAGGAATATCTGAGACTCGTAAATATTGATGTCTTTTTTATCCAGGAATCTCACATGCTCAAAGAAGAATGGCTTGAGATACTAAAAGGTCAACAATGGATCGAGCATTGTGTATGTACTTCTCAGTCGTGCACGGTGAAGGGGGTTGGCCTTCTTTTCAAGAAATCTATCCAAGCCATATTGGGGGAGTGTGTGGTAGACTCTTTGGGTAGATGGGCAATAGCCAAGGTCAGAATTTATGGTGTTTGGTCGACTTTCGTTGGATATTATGGCCCCAATCTAGACGACCCTGCACCTTTACGTGCCTTACTCTTGCAGTTAGTCGACATAAGTGAACCTATCATACTGGGAGGAGATTTTAATGTCGTTCTAGACCCAGTTCAAGATACAACCTCCAAGAGGGCAGCCGCGGCAACCCCCAACATGAGATTGGCTTTGAAACAACTGATGGCTGATATAGGCCTTATTGATATTTGGAAATTCATGGGAGACAGGGATGGGACAGAAGGGGGAAACTTCACTTTCCATAACAAAAACCATGGTCACCGTTCCAGGATAGACTTTTTTCTTGTAGATTCAGTTACCAGCAAAAATACTAGCAAAGTCACACACGTTCCTGAACATCTATCTGATCACTTGTCAGTTATTCTTGAGATTACTCTCAGGAACAGATCCTCTTTGCGGAGATGGACTTTAAATCGCACACTACCACAAGTAGTGGTGAATCTGAAAGCTGCCACAAATGAGTTCTTCCTTTCTAACTTTGAGTCAGCCCCCCTGAATATTGTTTGGGACACTTATAAGGTGTTCTTAAGAGGCATTTTAACTAGTCTAAATGCAGCACAAAATAGGAAGGTCAGGGGGGACATCAATACTCTTGAAGCCTCAGTAAACATCCTTCAGAGAGCTCTGGAACAGGCCCCCAACGCCTCTAATATATTTCAAACTGAGCGGAAACTGCAACTAGCAAGATCTGAGCTTGCTGACTATTTGGAGGCTATAGTCAGGAGGAAATGGGAAGCCAGTAGGCTGTCTCACCAAGAATATGTAGAGGGATGTGGCAAATTGCTTGCCTAGAAGACTAAAGCCAATCAGACAAAGAACCTGATGAAGGACCTTAGATGCCAAAATTCAGGCAACATAATTACAGACGACATTGTGATTGAAAATGCCTTCGTACAGTTCTTTCAAGATCTTTATAAGGAAGACTTGATTTTAGACGGGGAACAAACTGAGAACTTTCTCCAAGATCTAAATCTCCCATCCCTTCAGGGGGCCGCAAGAGATGACCTGAATAGTCCCATCTGCATTGAGGAGATCGCCAAAGCCATAGGCAGCCTAAAAAAAGGAAAAGCTGCTGGCCCCGATGTTCTCCCCAATGAGATTTACATGCTATTAAAAGAGGCAAGTGCTCCCATTTGGCTCCAACTCTTTAACTCAGCTTTTACTCTTAACCAAGACTTGCCATCTTCTTGTGATGCCACCACCATAACTATACTTCTCAAACCTAATAAGAATCCCAGGGCTTGCGAGTCGTACAGACCCATCTCACTCCTTAACAGTGAATATAAAATCTATTAGCAGCCATTAAGTCATTAAAGGCGCCCGGACCCGATAGGATACCAGGGGACTTATTAAAACATGTCCCTGAAGTGTGGGTGCCATACACTAATGTATTATGCAATGCAGTTGCCAGGGGACAGCCCATTCCAGGATCCTGGAAGGGCGCAGAAATAGCCCCTATCTACAAAAAGGCAGCAGAGATGATCCTGCAAACTACAGGCCCATAAGCCTGATAGACATCCTGCAGAAAGTCTATGCAAAGCAAATTCGGTCTAAGTTAACTGACTGGATCACAGAAAAAGATGTACTCTCACCTTGCCAGGCTGGTTTTAGAAGGAAAACAAGTACAATTGACCAAGTTTTTAGACTTTTAATTCTAGCCTGGAACTATACAAGGTTGAGAGCTGGTCTCTTGTATGTTGCTTTTATTGATTTAAAGGCAGCATTTGATTTGATTCCAAGGGTTCAGCTATGGAAAAACCTACACCAACGTACCTGATGAGATTCTAAACCAAATCATAAGGTTACACAAGGGTAACTTTGCCAAGGTACGTTGGGGCAAAGGAGGGGAGTTCACCAATGAGATTCCAGTGAGGAGGGGTGTGCGCCAGGGCTGTGTACTGGCGCAACCTTGTTTCTTTTATATGTAAATGATCTGGTTGAACATTTGCAAAAATACTCCCATGACTCACCCAGGTTTGGAGGGAACCATATCTGTGCTTTAACATTTGCGGACGACACAATTTTACTGTATCAAACTCCCAGGGGTTTACAAAATCTACTTGACAGCCTTAACAAATATTGCAATGCAAAAGGATTAGAAATAAACCCAATCAAAACTAAATACATGACTTTGCTGTTTGCTGTTGGTGCATTTGCAAAATTGTCAAAGTTTCGGTTCCATTTGATATTGAGAGTCAATCGTTGAGATGCGGAAGCAGGATGTCTCCGACGGTTTGAGGAGCACGCAAACTTGCTTCAAGAAATTTGTTTAATGGACACATGAACTATGTTGGCTCCTTCGTCTAAACCGCTTAATGACTCCTGATCGACTCGCAATATCAAATGGAACCGAAACTTTGACAATTTCGCAGATGCACCTACATCTTTTAAGAAACAACTGAGTTGAAGACACTAAAAGGACATTTGGATTTGTACCAGGAACACGGCGTGTTTCGTAATGAATAATTCTCATTAGACACTATTTTGAGTGCCCTGAAGAAGCCCTTGGTGTTGGGCAAAACGTGTTGGCTGCGCCTGTATGTCTAACTAAGAAGAAATTGAATAAAGAATTTTCCTGCTTACACTGGGAGCTGTGGAACTGAAATTTTTGAAACCCAAATTCCAAATTTCTGTGATTGTATTGCCTCTCATTCTGTTGTTAAACTTGTATCTGATTTATCGCCTTGTGGCAGCTGATCATTTGAGGTGGGCAATATACCTTTTTGGTGATTTTATGTGACTATACTGGGTGGTGCGGTAGTGTGTGCCTAGCTGCCATTCTTTGTTCTCAATCGGCATACCAAATCCTCTTCATTCAATCTGGGGCGATCAGAATGAGTTGAGTTCGATCTTGCATCTTTCTGTAGAACTCTCAAGAGAAGAAGAACTGGAAGAAATGTGCAAAGAAGGTCCGGTGACCAGCTGAATCTGGAGGCATCACCCAGCGAGCCAGTTCGAGGAAAGTGTACAGCACAAAACAGAAGTGCCCTCTTGTTCTGATTATCATGTTTTTCTTTTCTAGGTTTCCCCTTTTGGATTGCGCTTGATAATCACTTAGAAGTAAAAGTGTGTGATTAATTTAGAATGCACATATATTTCTAAATCATTTTTATTTGTCTCGTTATAGTCAAGTCTGCTTGAATATTGTAAAAAAAATGGTTTATTAGTTGAGAGGGGTGAGACCCCCACTCAAATAATAAATAAAAATCCTTGTCAGGGTGAACCTCATAGGACACTATATAAACCTGTGCTTAACCCTTTTTTAGTTTGACATAAAACTGGCTTAACTGAGAGGCAATGTGTAAAGTATATATGCAGCACTTAAATAATAATATAGTGAAAACAAAACACAAGAAAATATAGAATCATGGTTAAGGCATAAAATGACACCAAAACAAGAAAAATCTAATAAGTAGAACTGGAGTTGTGAATCTTTAAAGTTGCTGTTGAAAATAGCACCAAATAGCACAAAGCACCGCTCATGCTTATCTGGTCTTACTGGAATGGGTCAAAGTCACAAGTTCAGGCTGATTGCAATGGAGCCCAGGTCAGATACAGGAACCCTGTTCGTCTCAGTGAGGAGTTTACCTTCTCAAATTCCAAGTTCATGTGAGTAGTCTCAGCTGGAGTTTTGTGTTGATAAGGACCACAAGGAGATTGTTGTTGGTATGATGAACAGGTTGTTGCTGGAGCTTCACGTTAGAGCAGGGGTCTTCAAACTGTGGGGCGCGACCCCCAGGGGGGCCGTGGAGCGATGCAAAGGGGGTCGCGCCTTCCCAGTCACACTTCTGCCGGGGCCCAAGGGCTTCAGCCCCCCCTCTTCCCCCGTCTCAGCCCGGGCTGCTGCAGTGCAACTCGAGCTGCTCCGGGGGGGCTCAGCTGGGCAGTGTCTGGAGTCTTATCTCCAGCACGCCCGAGTTTTTCACAGGTCTTTAAAGACCATTTGCATGTTTACATGCCTTTGTAAACTGGTTACAGAGGCTTAGTTTTTTTCCTGGTTCCAGTCAGGGGCGTAACACAGGCCCCCCGCAGCCCCCGCGGTGCGGGGGGGCCCCCAAGTACTCTCACTCTGGATGGGGCCCCCATCCACTTCCGAAGCCTTCTCGCAAAGGCTGCAGGAAAATACACAGGAGCTGCTGCCTGGCTGAAGCCTACTGTACGGGATGGGATATCCCAGCAGAGTGAAATATATTTATCAAACTTTCAAAATCAATTGTTGGCAGAGGAGGCCCCAGGGAAAACGGGCCTCCATGTCTCTTTATGTCAGTGGAAGGAAACACCTGCAGAGCCCAGGGCGAGAGTCAGAGGCATTTATTTTGGGTATTTCTTTTACCATACTCTTTCCATTTATGACTTTAATTTTTATTGCCAGACTTCTTCGTAAAAGGCCATCTCTCCTGTTTCATCTGGAAACAATGTAGCATGATAGCCCGTTTCCAAGGGCGATAATGGTTGGTAAAAGCCCAGACTCGGGGTCTGTAACGAGGGTGAGGGTTTTTAACATCCTATATATCCTGGGACGGAAGGGCTATAATGCTGCTAGAACATACCAGCCTCAAGGGTAGAATGTTCCAAATTCAAAGGGAGAAACGTAAACCAAGCGTTTGAATGTTTGACCAGAAGGCCTATATCAGCCATTATCGTCCCTCAACCATTCCACTGTCCTCAATGCGGCTCCCAACGTTCCAATAATAATTATGCATATATGTAGCACTAAACAACAGCACTAACAAAGCAATAGGTGTAGCAGTCAGTGTGTCCAAATCTATGCTACTCTCGTCTCTACTTTGGAAGTATGAACGGCTGAGTCAGTCTTGTTTAGTTTTCCGCAGGTGGCACACTATTAAAGTAAAATAATTTACATACATTTTTTTCTATTATGTCACGTCATGCATGCGAATACTACAGTTTACCTGCCAGGTGGATGGCAAGCAGCCCGAAGCCCAAGGGAAAGAGGCAGAGGTGCTGCCTTCAGCCGCCTCTCTTCATGTTGGCACGGCGCCCCTCAGCTCCTAGGACCCATGCCTCGATGGCAGCCGTCTGCTGTGGGGCACTGATGACAGGCGGTGAAGCCCTTCCATAGACACAGCCCAATGTGTTGTGAAGTAGTGCTGTTGGCTAGCAGAGGTGCTGGTAGGGCTGGGGCCGTTTCAGTCGCAAGTCGGACTCCACACAGCAGTCTTACAGAGGCACGTGGCAGCTATGAAATCACTTCTTTTTGCTAGAGGCAGTCCACCATTACCCTTTCACACTTCTGACTGATATTCCACTTTGCATTGTAATTGTAATTGCATTTATATAGCGATTACTACCCCTGACGAGGCGCCCCAAGAGTAATATTTAAAGTATACTGGTGGATCCGGGCAGTGAGGACCAGCTATTCAGGATAACAAACCGGATTTTACATCATCAGACTTTGCCCCGGGGCTTAAAATGGAAATATAGAAGTGTAGGTACTCACTCTCCGAGAGTACCTGTTTCCTACATAGATAAGTGCTGATGCTCTCATATTAAAAGTGTTGGACATCTGCTGAGAAGTGCAGGTGGGTGCTTGCACTTTAAAATGAAGGAAGTGCAGGTACTCGGGGGCTTATTTTTGAGCCCCTTGCTACACTTTTGCACCGCCGTTGCATCACTTTTCGTGACGCAGCGGCAGTGTAAATAAGGCGCCACGTTGCGCCATATTTACAAAGTGACGCATCAGGCGGATGCGTCACTTTGTAAACTCCTGCGCCACATTAAACCTGCCTATAAGGGATTTGTTTATATAATTAATTTGGACTGATTCTTGCTTTTTACTTAACGCAAGCTCTTATATATTGCTTGCAAATTAATTTCTTTATAAATAGTTTAAATTGTTCATGCACAAACAACTCATATACAATTTTAGTTTTCTAATGAAATATGAAAACATCAGATTATATCAGAATTTGTCAGAAAATGTCAGAAACATCCTGGCTCGAGCTTTCAGCAGCTTGCCCACCTCCAGAAAGAGGGAATCAGACTTTACAGCAGGTAAGGAGCTTTGAGGCAAAGCTGTGCCATCAAGGAGGGGCTGGGTGATGTC
This sequence comes from Calotriton arnoldi, assembly GCA_963921515.1. Classification (NCBI taxonomy): domain Eukaryota; kingdom Metazoa; phylum Chordata; class Amphibia; order Caudata; family Salamandridae; genus Calotriton; species Calotriton arnoldi. The sequence goes on from CAWUFW010017840.1 coordinate 146,096, forward strand.
TGCTAGGTGGCAATGAGACAAGAGGGTTAACCATTGTTAAACATTTTCAAAAATGTTAAGGAAAATAGCTTTTGCAAGTAATATGTGATTTAGGGTTTGTACCATGAGAAGCCCACTTTCATATTAAATGTACCCTTTTGTACGTATAAGGACAAAAGGAATACGCAAAATACACCAGAAATGCATCAGTATTGTTATGCACATCTGCACACCAATTAAATCTCAATCAAATTAAATGTGTGCCCCTGGTAGGAGTCCCTAGCACTGTCCCCAGACCCCACCCCCTAGTCCACATCTCAATTTGGTGAGTAACTGCACTTAGTTTTTTCCATTTAAAGCACTGGACTTGAGGCGCCTCTGGCATTTATCAGTGCCGGTAGCAGGCTCCCAAGAAAAATGTTGGGTCCCTACTGGACTAACCCAGTGGCAGAAACACAGGCCCCCACAGCCCACCGCGGTGTGGGGGGGGCCAAGCTTCAGGGTCCCCCCTCAGCACGGTACCCTGGCCGGAGAGCTCCTGATCCTGTCCGGAGGGGGCCCCTCCACGTACCTTGCAGGGGGGCCCCCTCAAGTTTCGTTACGCCACTGGTTCCAGTACCCCCTGGGCCCCCACTCTGCCTATTCCTTACATTTGTATTTTACCTTTACTGCTGCAGTGTGAGAATGCATTTCATGAAAAGGAATATAAAGTAGGGTTGCCAAAAGAAAAATGCCTGCCGTGTTTTGTTTAAAGAGCCTGCAAAGACCTCCTCTTGACACTAAATAGACTTATAAATAAAAAAGTATGTATGCATTCGTTATGTGACTTTTCTGTCTTTGTTCTCTTTAATTATCAGTCATGGATCATTGAGGCAGCCCTAGAACACAATTAAAAGTGCTTTCTATTTATATTTGCTGTTCGAAGTATGCACAGATAAGTGCTTAAAATACAGCTTTAGGTGACTGCTTATTTTTGTACCGACTGGGCCATCAAAATAATCTGCTGGCAACCCTAACCATAGGACTGGAAGTTTGTTGCAGGATCAGCACATTATTTATTTCCTCGATCCCCGATTAATGCCATAATAGCAATAGTTTAACTTGGATCTTAAACCCTACGCCGCCGTCCATAACATGCTGAGTTACTTCAAGTGTCTGGGAATGCACTCTGCATTCAGACAACTCACTCGTCATTCTCGCCCTTCACTTTCACGCTCACCCTGCATTCACAGCGATCACAATGCACTCACACCATTCACCCGCTCACCCTGCACTCACAGTGATCACTCTGCACTCACAATGCACTTGCGCTGTTCATCCTATACCTCACCCTGCAGCCACACGAGTACACTACTCATCCTGCACTCATGTGACACTTCACTCACCTGTCCCCCTCACTGCTCAATATGCAACTCACTCAAACAAGCCCATCAGTAATCATACACTCATTCGTCCCATTCTGAACTTGCATCCGCACCTAAATTCATAAGCCACCTCACTCACCCTGCAGTCACTCCTCTTACCCTACTCTCACACTGTTGCATCGCTCACCGTGCACTCACATGGGCACTCTTGTCACCCACACAGTGCAGAGGGTTAACGTTCCTGCTACAAAGAATATGTACCATGCAGATTACAGAAATGAGTGTGAGTAAACTATGAGTAGCGCTATAAAAAAATGAAATGTTTGTCAGAAAGGTGCTATAGAGAGATGAGGTGAATTGTTGGTGAGTGGCAGTGAAGGAATTCATGGAGAAGGAGGAAACGGGGGTGGGGCACCAAAAAAGACTGTTGCACCGTGTGCGACCAGTGTTAGGGCCAGCCTGGCTGGGAGTGTTAAAGGTGAAGTGAGAGGTTGAATGGGGAGAGTTCAGAAGTTGTAAAAAGGGGTGAAATAAAATGGCCTGCAAAGTGAGAGAGGGATCCGGGGTTAGGAGAGGACAGAGGGATGGAAGGGAGTGGGTGAGAGGAAAGCTGCATGGGTAAACTGCTTAACTCTGCACAAAACCGCCAGGGTTTTAAGGGACCCCTGCTTCTCCCGGCCAGGGCCAAGTGAGCTTCTAATGTGGCAGCATGTATTCCTGCGGAGTGGAAGGCCCTTCACAAAGGTTGACTAGAAATCTTTCTGATGTTAATTGCTGTATTTTGGTTATACACTGGTACTGATGGGGTGAAATCTTTCCTCAGTGTTACTGTGTACGCGGCATCACATAACATCATTTACCTTTTCTTCCCACACAATTTAGTCAAGCCTGTCACATAATTTGGTCCTCACCTGCCTCATAATTCCAGTAGCCCTGCCTACAGGTTTAGAAATTTTTGTCAGGAGGGGGTCCTTACGCCTCAAAATGTTGACAGGGGGGTCTCGGCATCCAAAAGTTTGAAGACCTCTGCGTTAGAGGGAGACATGGGCGGTTGCTTTTTGGCAAAAAGAGAAGGTCGCCTTCTGAACTTCGAGTTGGCGGGCGATATGAGGATCGTTGCTGGTCCAAAGAGCCCGCTCGTGATTGCAAAGATCTCAAAACTTCTGGATTTACACCTGGGGTTCAGTTTTGCAGCAGGAGGAGGACACTCTGATGCCAGCCAAGGGTCCAGGACCTGAGGGTCACCTCTTGGGGATCAGGACTCACTCCAGCAGCGGCCAGCAGCAGGCCTCAGGCAGGTCCAATTTGTTTTGGTCAGTTGCAGGGAAGGCCTCTAGAAGCTGTTGTATCCCTATAGCTCAAACAAAAGGTCAGCCAACTGACCCTTAGAGTAATTTCTGGGGATCCTGGGTTGAAGATGAGCAGGTCCAGTCTTCCTTCTTCAGACGGCAGGACAGTCCTTCTTCTGAATCGTCCACAAATCCAGGAGTGTTCTCATGAGAGGTTCTGAGGGTGCCACTTTTATAGCCAGTGCCAGCTTGTGTGTGTGGGACCCTCTCTTAGTCTACCCCTAAACTGATTCTGGTCAGTTCTTCCCCTTCCCTTGGGTTTGTCTCTAAGCTATTTATGGTAACAAAGGGTAGGCAGGCCCAGGTGTCCGCTGAATATGCCAGTGACACACCAGGCAGCCTCAGAAGTTGCGAAGGGGATGGGCACAGCTCTCAGGCTAGCCGTTGAAGCTCAAGAAGGGCTGAGTACAACCCCCAGGACATCCTGCTCAGGAGAGGAGCACCCTGCTCCACACAGATCTTTTTTTCCCTCTATGGAAGGCATACCCTTCACACCACAGGAGAGGCATTTCAATCATGTGACTCTGGACATTGGCAGAAAGGTACATTTGGTTTAGGGAGGTAAATGCCAACTTTCTAATGCTAATTTATAATCTGGCTTTCCCATTAAGAGGATTTTAAATTACAATTCACATGAGTGGAATAAGTGTTTCTCTATCTGTTCCCAAACTGAAGTAATCACTTATTAAATGTAATAAGGTAACCCAGTGTTTGTCTGTGGGAGATAAAGCCAAATCTCATTATGCATTGATATACTCTCCATGAAGACAATGATAGTCCGCTGGTCCAACCTACCTGAAGCAAAATCTTTTCTGTCCCTTGATTCAAGCCTTTAAAATTAATGATCCAGAGGAGCGGTCTGAAATACATGCAGATTCAGTCTGGGTGATGAAGCTTTACCCACCAAACTCTATGGTGAAAGTGTGTTGACAAGAAGTTTGAACCTGAAGGCACTTGACGATGGCACATAGAAATATGCCTATAAACTCCTGGCCTAGGGTTCCTCCCAAGCAAAACAAACAAAATAAACAAGCTCCAAGAGCTCTATTCAATCATTAATTCAAGGATTAAAATCAAAACCATTGATAGTCAAAGCTTTTAAAATATACCACCTTTGACTATTGATGATTTTATTTTTAATCCCTGAATTCATAATTTAAAAATGGGCATATAAAATGGCAGAAACATGTAGGCAACATAATTACGGATTTATGAAGCATTATTTTTCTATGGATATCCAAAATGACCCCTTTTTAACCATACCCAGAGTACCCTTAGAATAAAGGAGATTTATTTTGGGTATACCATGCAGTATTTTAAAAAGTAGCTGGATCCCTGTTTCTTTCCAAAGTAAAAATAAATCATAATGAACTCCCAACAGTGGTTGAGTCCATCCGTGTGGGTACTATCCTACTCGGCTGAGCAGAAGGCACCAATTATGAAGCAAGCCACTATTAAACCATATACACTGCATGGACGGGACTTGACTAGGGAGAATGTGTGTGGGTTTCACATATCTCTCTTTCTCTTTATGGGTGAGAAAGACAACTAAACGTATCAGGCACTCCATAGCAAGTATTATCATATTGCAAATCATCTATGACCAAAGTTTCTCAAAGGGGATAATCAGCATTGTAAGCCTCACCCATGTAATCTGTGAGATTCCATGTAACAAAATATAATTCTATATGCTTTAACATGTTGTAATAGCAATGCACACTTAAAAACCTACTTGCTTTGACATATGCTTTTCACAATAAATAAGCCAGCCCTACAGGCCTACTGCCTTTATCATGTTTTGTCATAATAACACATGGTATCCGATGTAATTGTTCCCAGTGAACCAACGTGGCCCATAGTCTTTGCCATTAGCTTTTTTCTGTAACCATCCCAGGCACACTGCATTGAACATAAGCTTTTCCAAAAGACATTCATCAGCCATACAATCAAAAAACTTGAAAGTGTATACAAATGTACTGTTGGCAAAAAAATATAGAATCCCTTCATAAAGGATCTAACAACAATTTTCAAAGTGCAAGTCTTCTAACCCCATTGTGCTTCAAAGTGGGTAGCACAAAAACACAACAAGATCCCCTAGACCAAGGACATATTAAAAAGTGCAAAGAACAAATTAGAAAAATGTGCAACTTTGCAAAAATAAACATATAAAACATCAACCTACAAATATACATTATTTTTAGTATTTGTAATCCCTTTAAATTAAAAAAACAAAGAAGACAAGACAATTTATCTATATATTCAAGAATAAACTAACATATAAAATAGCATCAAAATTGATCAACAATCAAAAGTGATAGAAAATGTGCAAAATATGCTTGTCGCTTCAGAGTGGGTAACCAACACCGAAATCCTTGCCTAGAACAGTAATTTGTGAGCTTCATGTAACAAAATACCTGTCTACAGTCTTTAATACAAATCCACCAATAAAGGCCTATTGGCTTTAACAAATGATTTTCACAATAAATAGTCAAGTATACTGCCAGTGTCGTAATGTTTCGGAACAGATCAGCTATGGCCTTTAACACTGGCTTGTCAGCTTCACCAACTCAGGCCTACTGTCTTGAGTAGGAACCTTCCCACAAGTCAATCTTAAGGCACACAGAGATAACATTTCAAACATATAGAATACAGCTGACAAAACAAAACACTAACCCTCCTACAAACCCTAACTAGAATTATCACAATGCAAATCTTCTATCCTAAGGGGCAGATTTACAAGAACTGACGCATCTCTGCATATTAGCAGAGATGCGTCAGTTAATTTGCGTCACGCAAAAAACCCTTGCGCCACCATGGATGCATCGCATTTACAATGCGGCGCAACGTGCGCAAGGATTGACAGATGCATGACGCATCTATTGGTGTAAAGGCAACGCATTGCTGGAGTCGTGTCGCAAGCACGACGCAACCCCAGCAATGCTTCGGAATGCCTATTTCTATTATGCTGCGTCACTCCTTACGCCTGCTTCAAGCAGGCGTTAGGTTTTGACGCAGTGCTGTCGTAAAAGTGACTCAGTGAAATCTTGTAGATTTCACTGCGTCACTTTTACGAGGCTTTTGTGCGTCGGAACGCCCACCCTGCATACATTATACTTGACGCAAGTATAATGTGATGCAGGGCTTTACAACATGACGCATCTCCATACATGCGTCACGTTGTAAATGTGTTGCAACGTGGAGCATTGTTTACAACGCCGCTGCGTCACAAAAGTGACGCAACGGCGGCGTAAAAGTGTCGCAAGGGGCTTGTAAATCTGCTCCTAAGTCTTTTTCATAGTGTAATAGCAAACACCAAAACCATTGCCTACTACAGTAATCTGTGAGAGTCTATGTAATAAAATACCTACGTACAGCCAGTAACACAGTGAATTATTAATGCACCCTTATTGGCATATTGGCTTTACCATCTGCTCTTCTAAGAGACATAATTCAGGCCTATTGTGTGTTAAATCTCACCTGTAGTTTTCGCAGGAGCGACATGCAAGTTTCGAAGAAAAGGTCCCAACCTCCCCTGGCCACCAAACATGCCCGACAAGGTCAAAGCAAGACTGGTAAGCAGGGGGAAGAGGGGAAACAATCGAAAAGAAAGACACATGTCCCACTGCGTATTTCAGTGCGGAAGGTAAGTTTCAGGATATTCCTATGTGTTCCCTGCATGTAAAGAACAGAATAAGAACATTAGGGTTGTGTGCCAGAATTCTATTATTACACACAACGTATGTATAGGTATCCATGTAGAAATTGCGTTCGCTACCTGTTAAACTCCCCTCTTCCACATATAATTCAGCGGCTGTATCTATAGGAGCAGTGTGCCTTATATAAAATAGAAAAAATAAATATTTTGTGTACCCAGCACAGTAGAATAAACAGAGGGGTGGAAATAAATGTAACAATGTAAACACCCACCTAAAATCAGGATATAGCAGAGAAACAATAATGGCTCATAAAGGTCAACAAATCCATAAGAGGAACAGAATGCAGTAAATAGTACTTGAGTTATTCCTCTTATTTAAACAAAAGAAAACATGCAAAATATGCAGGGCTATGTGATATACATCTCCTTATATCCTCAGGAGACACTTGATGAGCTGCTTTCTTTATTACAGCTTCTACTACAATGCACACAAAGAAAATGGGATCTCCAAAGCCGTGAGGACTGTGATCAGATAAATAGCACATAGAATATATATATATAGAGATAAGCACAACAGCGCGTTACCCCATTACCGCACGAAGCAATACTTTATTTGTTGTTTTATCTTTCGCAGGATGTTGTCCAATGTATGTGAACGGAGTTATAGAGTTTGATCACATACCGAACAACAGAAACCAAGCAAAGTCACCGAGCCAGGATCCCAATGAGGGATGTTGACTGCTACGCGTCGCGACCCGGAAGGAACAGGTAAGTGACCAGGAAGCAGAAGAGACACACACGTCAGCTAGAACTCGGAGCACCCTCCCGTTGGGATAGAACGGCTTTATGCCTGTACCACTCCACCTCCGCCACACAACAAGCTGGAGGCGGAGCAAGCCCGACATTGTGATAGTCTTTTTCATGGTTTTTGATAATAAATAGATCAGACCTATGGCATTTAACACAACTTTTCTCAATGAACCAATGAGGCCTACAGCTTTTATCATTGGGTTGTCTCCATAACCAACTCAGGGCAATTGCACTGATTGTAAGCTTTCCCTTAAGGTAACCATCAGGTTATAATCATAAAATGGTAAATATATGCAAAACTAGAGTTACAGCCCTTACAAAACAATATATAACCCTTTCTAAGAGGGGTTAACAAGGATGATTAAAGTGCAAATCTTCTAACCCCAGGATTTGTCTAAGGGGGTTACCAACAACAAAATGAAATGCTTACTAAGGTAATCTGGGAGATTCCATGCCACAAAATAATGCCACAATGTAAGAATCCACTTGTAGATGCCTAATGGCTTTAACATATGCTTTCCAAAGCAAATAAGTCGGGTGTGCTGCCTTTGCTGTAATTTTTCATACGCAGATCAGGCCTAAAGCATTTCAGTCATATAGCCATGCTCCTTGGCTGGTCACCATAACTAACCCAGTCCTGCTTTCCTAGCCATAAGCATTCCTGCATTGTGCTGAATCTTTCTCCATTCGGAGAACACATTCCCTAAAACACTGCAGCTCAATGCTGACTCACAGTCCTCCAAGAGATTCCTGCTTGGCTCATCAGCATGTCCATAACAAGAGCCCTCTATATTGAATGCAGTGATATGGAGGTCTTGAAGCCGAAAACAGCACCAAGACCTTTGGTCTGATTTTGTGAGTGGCCTGTATTTTGTTCACCCCTTTTTATTTAGGTAATTCAGTATAGTGATAGTGTCTGTTTGCATCTAAATGGAGTGTGATGTTAAGTTGGCAAGTAATGACTTTTGAGCCAGATAGACTGCTCTCAAGTCCAGCATGTCTTTGTGATTCAACTTTTCTATTGTTGTCACTTGCCCTGCATTTTCATCTGTTGTAGGTTAGCATGTGAACCCAGCATTATGATGTCTACCATGACTAACTCGAGGAGTACAGATGATGAAGAATGAAATTTGTTAAGCGCCACAGGGGCCCAAAGGGTATGCCCGCGCTGGGAAGGGCCCACTCAGCAAGTTCACTCTAGCGGCACCACAACAGCCAAAGATTTCAACTAATATGGGTGTTATTATGCATCTGGGAGAGTTGTGTGCTCCCTTTTGTCAAGAACTCAAGAGTGTAAGAGTAACTGGAAGGTAAATCTGACCTCCCAGTCTCCTGTTCCCTGGCGCTACTGGTTTTATAGGCTGTCATGTAGAATTTTCCCAAAGAGTCTGAGATTCAGGACAATTTAACTATGATGACATGGAGCCCAGAACCAAGAAGATCTGTTTTGCTACTAGATGAGGAATATTCACAAGATGAAGATGTTTTCGTGAAGAGGAGAGAGTCCTCCGTCCGAAGGACACACTTTTGTAGTTGTTTTACACAGAACTGTGCCAACATGCTGGATTACCTGAACTGACATGGTTACCTTCAACACTTTCAGATGACTGTTCACTTCAATGAACTGGTCATTTAAGTTTGAATATATTAATATTTTCTGATGCCTATGGTTCTTACAGATTCATAGGTTAACTACAATCACTTTGAAATCAATAGTTTCTGTTGTGGGTTGAGGGTGGTTAGTGTAGGATATGCCTCACCATCCTTGTCATTGATTGGTTATACTCTGGGTTGCAACTGACTTCATGATTATTGGTCCTTTTTTCCTCACATGTTGGACCCCTAATTGTGAATAGCAATATCCACCAAGGTAAGCATCATTCTGGTGTAAATGTTTCCCCGGACTGGACTATCCATATTCCTTCACTCACATGTTTCCCATATTTAGCATTTTCAAGGTGCTACTTCAATTCTCGACTGAATCCCCTTTGTACTGATAAAGACCACTGTCTATTTCCTCAAAACAGTGACACAATGTCATCAACAATAATTCCAATAAGTAAGAAAAGACCATTAGATACTGGCATTCCCTTTTGACGCACCTTGTTATGCAGCCATGTTTCATTAAGGGGCAGAGAACTCTGCACATAAAAAGATAGGACAGGCCCATCTTTTTTCAGGTGTGGAGATCTCTGCCCTGACTGCGGAGTCTCCACAGTCATAAAATTACTATTAAATCAAGTTTGTGAATACCGAAAAAGAGTAAACTTACACCAAAGTGTAAGTTTAGTTTTGTGAATCAGGCCCAAAAGGTCTAGCCTAAGAGAGAGCTATTGACTTTGTCAATGTTTTTTTGTTATTCAGCTGAAAGAAAAAAAGAGCTATGATGATTTCTGAGCAGAACTGTTGAACTTCGGGTGTTGCCACCATTGCATAAGTGAACCCCAAGCCATATCACCCTGTCTAAGGTACCTTAAATGTAGTTAGCTGCTGTACTTCTGGCATGGCAGGAGTGGCGCTGCCCAGCAGGACTCTAAACGTTATAGTTGTGCAGTTGCTTTGTCACATGACTGTTTTTTTCAGAATTTTATGCGAAACAGAGTGCACCCAGGAATGTCGATGTAATTTGAGTCATATGATCATACTCTGTTTATGCGATGCACATATAGGCTATCGTCGTTTTTATCATTTCTTTTGGATCATATGTTTGGGTTGTTTGTTAAACTTGCTACAGTATGTGTTCACTTTTAGCACTGAGCACGTTCAGCTCCCTTGCTTTAAGTAGTTATTTATGTCATATGATATGCAAAAAAAGAAAAAGAAAACATTTTACTCATACTTTGTTCTTTTCTTTATTTTTATTTATATGTTCAAATTATTTCGCTTCTTTTCTCTTGTGTCATTAATGTGTTTTGGATATATGAGATATATTTCTCTTGAAAGTGTATGATATTTTCTTTAAATAATACCTTTAAATAATGCCTAGCTGGACATTGCGGTACTGATATAGCTATCCCTACGTCCACCATAGATCTTGGGGTCTTCATGTGGTTTATAACTACTGCTTTATGTGGACAACCATAACTCTGTGAACAGCTATATTATACTAGCTGCTGCATGGCACTTAGCTCAAGGCAATTATTTTTTACACAGTAATACTTCAAGACGTTGGCAGCATATGTAAAACGTGTAAGTATGTGTATGAGTAAGTTTACCTTTGTGAATCAGACCCATAGAGTGTGTCTGAGTCAGAAATATCCAACTATTACAGTGCCACAAAAATGCATAATCATGATCTGGTATCATTTGCTATAGCAAAAAAAAGGTATTTGTGATCATAAAAATATTATAACATTTATTAGAATGCCACTTTGCATCAGCATGTTGTCTTGAAACTGTATTTAAAATGTATTCTTATGTTGTACTAGGATGTATGTACTACGATAGGCTTTCTTGGTTGGGAGGGACTACACTTCGTTTTCACCCTGGCACTTGTAAACAAGAATGGCGGATCCTTGTTAGCTCAACAGAAAAGCTACTGCCCTGTGTCTTAGTTTCAAGGTCTTTCAAGGCCTTCCAACTGTTTCTCATGAAAACGAGGGCAGGTTTTACAGCTCCTGTTATCAGTAGTTTTACTTTCTGTCATGTGACGCCTTCCTTTGCGTGTGCCAAGAAAATATCTAAAAGTAATGAATTATGAGATGTGTGAGCTTCATATACTCAATAACATTGCAAGGGAGAAGCTACGGTGGTTTGTTTCGTGATTACTAACTTGTTAGCTTTTCCTTATTAAACATGTTTCAGACTTTGCGTAGGCTGAGCGATGCATTTTTATTTAACATTTTGAATTACCTTTCTTTTTTGTTTCCTCGCGATAACTTAAATTATTCATTAACAGAGTCTGAGAGATTTATACCTTGTAAGTAAATATCGCTCCACAACTCCTGAAAACACCCTGCAAAGGAATTTTCGATTTGTGGGTAAAAGACTCTCTTTCTTTATCTTCCTAAATCTCTGGCAACATCTAATGGTTGCAAGGTTTTGAAACTTTGGACAAGAGTCAACAACAACTGCCTGCCTTCAAGACAGACTCGAATAGATCTTCAGATCTTTACCATACATTAACACTATCCAAAACAAGATTCTCAGAGACGGGGGACGTAATGCAGCTATCACAATTGTGTTTCAGATAAACACACAACTGAAACCCATCTCATCTCTTAAGGGACTGTTCAATAACATCCAACAAACTCACAGACTCATTCTGTATCTAAGGACAAACTTTGGGTCTGATTCAGAGTTTGGCGGGCGGAGATACAGTCCGTCAGGGTGGTGGAGGACATTGCCTCCGCCATCCTGATGGACTACTGTCCTCCAAATGTAGCGGTGACCGCCAACCACGTGGTCTTCTCTGCACATTGAATGGAACTGCCATCAGGGCATTCAATGTACTAAAGGTTTGGTGGACACAACTGGGTTTTGACGGCCATCCATCAAGCATTTAACTTTTAAAGCGGGAGTGCGTTTTTGAAAAAAACACAAAAAAAGCTAATGACCCCCCATACCATGGGAGTTTTCTCCCAGGGTTTGAAGGTCATTATGGTATCATTCTTGTCCCTCACCACCAGCTATTCCAGCAGTGACAGACAGGAAAAAAGGACATTATACTGTCCACCCTAAATAGAGCAGGCGTGTAATGTCCTTAGTTTTGACAGCACTACTCCATTAGGGGTCGGAGGAAGTAGTCTGTTAATATAGCCAACGGCGGCTCTGTCAACAGAATACGTATGGTCTGCCCATCTTTAAATGAGGAGGGTGGATCAAGAATTTGGCTGGGTACACCATCACATTTGCAACCGAATACCCTGTGTGCCAAACTCCAATTCAAGGCCTTTGTAGCTTGTATAATGCAACTAAGGAAAAAAATCAATTTTGTGCACAATCGATGTACTGCATTAGAACATAGCAGTAACGAAATAATAACCAATTGATCAAATATGTTAAATGAATTAATGATGTCATGGTTGTCCCCCGTAGGAAGGGTCCTGAGAGGGGTGGCACACACACATCGACATATCCTACCTTTACAACCCTTATCTATCATCGTATGACTGGGGTGTGAATGCTGCTTGAATGTAATTCCATCAAGAAAAGAAAGCTAAACTACATATCCCAGAAGTCATCAGGACGATTGAACCAAGCCTGTACTGAACTCTGCACGTAATGAACTTCACCTATATAAGCCACTCCCTCGGTAGAGTCCAGTGCTTCACAATCCGGTCCTGCGTTCCGTTGTTCTTGCCGAACACCTACCTAAAGGTTCATTCTGTTCACGAAAGGCCCAGGAAAGGGCGTTGTACATGTCCTGAAGTGAAGGGCACTTCAGTATTTTCTAGGACTTGGGTACTCGCAAACATTTGCCCAGGGGGCACAAAGTACGGTCTGTGGTGTGACCGAGGGCCATACTTATGCCAGCAGGGTGGTGGTAGGGGGTCTGGGTGGGTCAGGAATTGTGTATGAAGGTCTAAAAAAATGTTAAATAAACGGGTAAGCATTTATTTGCAGGTTAATAAATGCTTGCTCATTTATACCAAAAATGTTATTTGAATATTAATACTCAGCAACTAAACAGCAGCTTGTGCTGCTGTTCACCAGGGGGGCCGCATGTAAAGGTCAAGAGGGCCGCAAGCCCGAAGAGTGAGTTGTAGTCTCACTCTTTGAGAGTTTACACGAGGGGGAGTGGGTGGACAGTCATTGCACCGTCGCCCCCGGTGGTTGGTTCTTGAATGTCAGTAGCGTTTTCAATCTGACATAGCCTGACACACGAGTAATTCATTGTTAATTTAGAAATGATCACTGTTGGGGTGCCAAGTGTCCACAGAATACAGTTTGGACTATCGCAGTACTCAATCTCAACAAACACTGACAAAGTCACTGGCTACGGCTTTTACATATCGAGTATGCACATGGATGTGAGTACGTGTACTCAGACCAACAGACAGTCACTCCTGCACGCAGAACAACATGTATACAGGAATTCACACACAATCATCACATATATGCAGACAGCCATGATACCCATGTAAACAGACATAGAAAATAGAAGCAACCCTACACAGAATCTAGCAGCCATGCAGCAGGGGGCACAGGATGATATGCAGCAGAGCAGCTAAGGGAACGGTCTCTCAGTGGTGCACTGGGAGTGTGTGCCTCAGGGGAGCACTGGCAAATGTTCCTTAGGAGAACACTGCAAATGTTCCTCAGGGGAACACTGGCAAATGTTCCTTAGGAGAACACTGCAAATGTTCCTCAGGAGAACACTGGCAAATGTTCCTTAGGAGAACACTGCAAATGTTCCTCAGGGGAACACTGGCAAATGTTCCTTAGGAGAACACTGCAAATGTTCCTTAGGAGAAGACTGCAAATGTTCCTCAGGGGAACACTGGCAAATGTTCCTTAGGAGAACACTGGCAAATGTTCCTCAGGGGAACACTGGCAAATGTTCCTCAGGGGAACACTGGCAAAGGAGAACACTGCAAATGTTCCTCAGGGGAACACTGGCAAATGTTCCTTAGGAGAACACTGGCAAATGTTCCTTAGGAGAACACTGCAAATGTTCCTCAGGGGAACACTGGCAAATGTTCCTCACGGGAACACTGGCAAATGTTCCTCACGGGAACACTGGCAAATGTTCCTTAGGAGAACACTGGCAAATGTGCCTCAGGGGAACACTGGCAAATGTGCCTCAGGGGAACACTGGCAAATGTGCCTCAGGGGAACACTTGCAAATGTTCCTCAGGGGAACACTGGCAAATGCGCCTCAGGGGAACACTTGCAAATGTTCCTCAGGAGAACACTGGCAAATGTTCCTTAGGAGAACACTGCAAATGTTCCTTAGGAGAACATGTAAATGTTCCTCAGGGGAACACTGGCAAAGGAGAACACTACAAATGTTCCTCAGGGGAACACTGGCAAATGTTCCTCAGGGGAACACTGGCAAATGTTCCTTTGGAGAACACTGCAAATGTTCCTTAGGAGAACATGTAAATGTTCCTCAGGGGAACACTGGCAAAGGAGAACACTGCAAATGTTCCTCAGGGGAACACTGGCAAATGTTCCTCAGGGGAACACTGGCAAAGGAGAACACTGCAAATGTTCCTCAGGGGAACACTGGCAAAGGAGAACACTGCAAATGTTCCTTAGGAGAACAGTGGCAAATGTGCCTCAGGGGAACACTGGCAAATGTGCCTCAGGGGTACACTTGCAAATGTGCCTCAGGGGAACACTTGCAAATGTTCCTCAGGGGAACACTGGCAAATGTGCCTCAGGGGAACACTGGAAAATGTTCCTCAGGAGAACACTGGCAAATGTTCCTCAGGAGAACACTGGCAAATGTGCCTCAGGGGAACACTTGCAAATGTTCCTCAGGAGAACACTGGCAAATGTTCTTTAGGAGAACACTGCAAATGTTCCTTAGGAGAACATGTAAATGTTCCTCAGGGGAACACTGGCAAAGGAGAACACTGCAAATGTTCCTCAGGGGAACACTGGCAAATGTTCCTCAGGGGAACACTGGCAAAGGAGAACACTGCAAATGTTCCTCAGGGGAACACTGGCAAATGTTCCTCAGGGGAACACTGGCAAATGTTCCTTAGGAGAACACTGCAAATGTTCCTTAGGAGAACATGTAAATGTTCCTCAGGGGAACACTGTCAAAGGAGAACACTGCAAATGTTCCTCAGGGGAACACTGGCAAATGTTCCTCAGGGGAACACTGGCAAAGGAGAACACTGCAAATGTTCCTTAGGAGAACACTGGCAAATGTGCCTCAGGGGAACACTGGCAAATGTGCCTATGGGGAACACTTGCAAATGTTCCTCAGGAGAACACTGGCAAATGTTCCTTAGGAGAACACTGCAAATGTTCCTTAGGAGAACATGTAAATGTTCCTCAGGGGAACACTGGCAAAGGAGAACACTGCAAATGTTCCTCAGGGGAACACTGGCAAATGTTCCTCAGGGGAACACTGGCAAAGGAGAACACTGCAAATGTTCCTCAAGGGAACACTGGCAAATGTTCCTCAGGGGAACACTGGCAAAGGAGAACACTGCAAATGTTCCTTAGGAGAACACTGGCAAATGTGCCTCAGGGGAACACTGGCAAATGTGCCTCAGGGGAACACTTGCAAATGTTCCTCAGGAGAACACTGGCAAATGTTTCTCAGGAGAACACTGGCAAATGTTCCTCAGGAGAACACTGACAAATGTTCCTCAGGAGAACACTGGCAAATGTTCCTCAGGAGAACACTGGCAAATGTGCCTCAGGGGAACACTGGCAAATGTGCCTCAGGGGAACACTGGCAAATGTGCCTCAGGGGAACACTGTCAAATGTGCCTCAGGGGAACACTTGCAAATGTACCTCAGGAAAACACTGGCAAATGTGTTCCAGATGAGCATTCGGTTACATGTCTCAGGGAAGCTGCAAGTGATGTGTGCATCAGGAGAACACTGGCAAATGTTCCTCAGGGGAACACTGGCAAATGTGTTCCAGATGAGCATTCGGTTACATGTCTCAGGGAAGCTGCAAGTGATGTGTGCATCAGGGAAGCAGCCATTGAGGCGCATCAGGTGAGGAGCAACTGAGTGGTGTGCAGCCTGAGTGGTGTTCAGCAAGAGGCACATGGCAATGTGCATGGCACCTGGGGTGGTACAGAAACACGGAGGAGGACAATGTGCCACAGCAGGCACTCCTGAATGTGGCTGCAATGTGGCTGCAATTTCCCTTTCTTCATATCATGCTTTCCAAAGTTTACATTTTTTACGTAAAAACTTTGAGGCTTATAATATTGACATTTCTGCTAGCTTGTCTTTTTCTTTTCTGAAATGAATTACACGTTTTGTATTGCCATTTTACGAGACACACAGTGTGCACTGCACACAAATTATTATAGCAAATTACTGTATCAAAAAGAGTTTATTTAAAAACAGGGATTGTAATAACAATGCCACCAAATACAACAGGAGAGGTTTCATCAAAAAGCATTTGTAAATGCATTAGGTTTCGCTATGTGATTAATAATAAGCTGTTTTTTGTTGTCATTTGTAGCTTGCTGAGTAGTTGTACAATATAAGTTACAGAGAATCTGTTAAAGTGTAATGACTTGTTTATGTACAAAAAGGCAATATATTGTGTTGATCCTAGTGGTATAGTGCGGGTAAGTAATAGCAAAATTGTGAAAAATGAAATGAAAGAGGGAAATAATAGAATTAATTGATGTAATAGCAATATTATGTGTTTAGAGGAGTTTTGGGCCTGGTGCCACTGCACCTGCTGCATCTTTCAAACCATGACCCTATTGCCTGTAAGGTAACTGCGCTTGGGAATGCCTGTTTAGTAGTTAAATATAGCAATATTTGGTGTTTAGAGGAGTTCTGACAACGTCTGGCCCTGGTGCCACTGCACCTGCAGCACCATTGAAATCATGGCCCTAGTGCCTGCTAGATAACTGCTCTTGCGACTGCCTGTTAAGTAGTAACATTTTGCAATATTCTGCATTTAGTGGGGTTCCTAAAGCTTTTGGCACCAGTGCCACTGCACCTGCTGCACCATTCAAATCAAGCCCCTTTTAACTGAAAGATAACTGCAAGTGTGTCTGCCTGTATAGTAGTAAAATATAGCAATATTAGGTGTTTAGAGGAGTTCTGACAACTTTTGGTTGTTGGGCCACTGCATCTGCTGCTCCATTCAAATTATGACCCTGTTGTCTGCAAGGTAACTGCACTTGTGACTGCCTGTTTAGTAGTAAAATATAGCAATATTAGGTGTTTAGCTGAGTGCCTAGAGAGTTTGGTCCCAGTGCTACGGCACCTGCTGCACCATTCAAATCATGACATATTGCCTGCTAGATAAATGCACTTGTAACTGTCTTATTTAGTGTTAGAATTTAGCAATAATCTGGGTTTAGTGGGGTCCCTAGAGCTTTTGGCCCCAGTGCCACTGCACCTGCTGCACCATTCACATCAAGTCCCTTTTAACTGCAAGCAAATGTGAATGCCTGTTTAGTAGTCAAGCATAGCAATATTAGGGGTTTAGAGGACTTTTCGGCCCAGAACCTCTTCACCTGCTGCACTATTCAAATAATGGCCCTGTTGACTGCAAGATAACTGCACTTGTGGCTACCTGTTGTTCAGTAGTAACATATAGCACAACTCTTGTATTTCAACTTTATTTTTAACATGCAATGTTTATTATAACATTTAGAATTTGATCATAATGACCAAATAGATTAAGTTGAAAAAATCAATTTGATAATACCTACAAAGTGCAAAGAAAGGCACTGAGGCATGAATAGGAAATGCCACAAACGTTCTAAGGCTAAAGCATCTGCTTTACACAACTAAGTAATAAAAAGTAAGCATTCCAGCATACTGTTAGAAGCTTTTTATGCAAGGGGTATGAGAGGCAACATGTAAATACAAACAATTACAGAGTCTGTGTTTCAAAAAGATTTTTAAATCCACGTTGTTGTTTCCAGCCTTGATGTGTCTTTATTAAGCAAGTGCCAGATTTTCATAAATGCACAGCCAACGCGTTTCGCCCAAACATGGGCTTCTTCAGGGCGATAGATGGGTGCTGTACTCTCGCCAAGGTCATAAAATGAGATCCGCAAATCATTCAGGTCCGTGCCAGGACATAAAGATAAAAAGAAGACGTTCCCTTAAGTTAAGGGTAACCAATGGTCCGAAGAGAGTCAACGACCAAGGTGCTCTGTCTCTGCCGTGATTGGTCCGTATCAGAGACAAGTGGTAATAGTTAGTAACGATGAGTCCGCGATCCGTTTTCTATGGCATCGGTGTCAAGCCCGGCGAGGTAAAGTCCAGAAGGGTAGTGACTAGTCTGGGCAGTGCAATCCTCTTGAAAACCCGGCTGCCTTTTTCATTAGTAGTACTGTTAGAAGCTGTCTGCCTTTTCAGTGGGAAGAGATCTTATCTTGACGGTGAATGTAAACAGTGTGAACAGCTTTAGTAGAAGTATCATGAATGCGTGCAGCCAGGAGATGTTAGCAAAAAAAAAGTTCCACAAAAAGCGAATGAACACAGTAATTCGGCTATGGGAATTGATAAGAGCCCCCTTTTAGAATATATTAAATACAAGAGATTGCACAAGCACAGCACAAGCGCTGTGCAGGTGAAACCTAAAAAGGAGCAGAAGTTAATCTCTATCTATTCTTAAAGAAGGAAGTGACCATATCTTCCTTTCTTGGTGAATCGTAAAGTCGGTAATTTTTTGGTTTCAAACCAATTTGGCATGAATAAACAACATAATTGGCAATCGCTAAGCAAGAGCTTAAAAAGCTCTGATAAATCAAATAGGTCTGGGTTTTCTATAAAACATGCTCACAATATATGGGCTTTCATAGAGACATACAGCCTGCAGACATGCTCACTGACCAGCACAACTACAGACTCTCATTCATGCAGACAGATGAACAGACATCAAGCACCTGTACAAACCAACATGCATACACAGAAGAGAAACATTTGCTCATTTAACCCTTTCAGGCAGACCAATACTCCTATGCAATGACCCAAGACGTTTGATCAGAGCATTGGTTATCCCTGACATCTTTTAGCCCTTCTTGAACACCCTGGACGAGATAAAAAGGTGGCTGGCAGTCTTCTCTAATTTAATGGCTATTATCAGTATTCATTCCCAAAGTTCGAGCAGTCCTTCAGGACATCAGTCCACCAAGACTTTTCAAGATCCTCCTTTGAAGTAGCTCAGAAGGTTTAAAGAAACTGTCCTGTTCGATGCTTACATGGTTCTGGCACCATATCTCCCAAATTGGGGCAGTGTGAAAAACAGTTTTTGCCAAGTTGATAAATTAACTCTCTCTCTCATCCATTACTGTAATGCAACCTATGATTGGCTACCCTGTTCCCTCATTAAAAGGTGGCAATATGCCCTGAATACTGTCATCCAGCTTGTTGCAGGACCTCAGAAAAGCAGCTATGTTTCTGAAACCTGAAGATGACTTCACTGACTTCCGATTCAGGCCAAAATACAGTTCAGGCTTTCCTCCCTGGTCTTCAAATATACTCACAACGTGGCCAGTACTTACATAGGATCTCTTGTGTAGAGGTACTCATCTTACCTTTCCTCTGCACATTAGTCAGCTCTACTGACTCCACACTAAAGGAGGGCGCAGGTTTGGTGAATAGACTTGCAAACTTTTTATGCCCTACGAAAGAAATGAAGAGAATAGAGCCTCATCCAATGCTTTCACACGCTGCTTTGATCCACCCTCTTGCTTAGATTGCCCTGTCATGTAGTGCTCTTGCTCACCTGCCATGAAAGATGATTAGGTCAATGCCGAAAGACCCCACGGAGACAGTGGCACTGGAAGTAGGGGTGCTGCAGCACCCCCATATACTTTTGATGTAGTTCAGATGAATAATTAGGACTAAAGATGCCTTTATCTTGAAGCATTTACTGACCGTTCAAATACCGACTGTGTCATGACAGGCACCGTCGTTCAGTATTGCTATTTCTTTTAACCGCATGTTGAGGGTATTTTGAGATTTTATCTAGTGATCCCTTGCTGGAGTAATGGTGAAAAACAAAATACCACACTATTCCAGAGGTTTTGTAACATATAGATAAATACAGAAATGCACTAGTTTTATGCAAACTCTAGAACCATCCTCATTGACCTAGACACACACAACCTACAGCAACACGATCCACACACATTGCTGGACACACATTAGATCTCATTGTTGCCACCCCAAACCGAGTAACACTCCAAAGAATTACTACTGTTACGTGGTCAGACCACTTCCTCATTGCCTTCCAACACAAGACACCAAAACTCACCTCAACTAAAACCTTCCTATACTCTCAACTACATGCCGACCATAGAACAAGTTTAATTTGAGGGGAACTAGAAAATCTTCTTAAATCCAACACAGATCTGGTCACCATCAATTCTGTACAAATAATCTATGGATGGCTCCAGAGTGCTTTTGATCTCCTAATTCCTCTGAAAACATCTAAGCGTAACAATAGAAAACAAGCCCTTCGGATGAATGCAGAATTAAAAAAGATAAAACAACAAAATGCTAAGCTTCCATGAAACTAGCTCAAAACAAACAACCCTCAAGACAAGATAGGCCTATACAGACACAGCACAATATACAAGTCTACAATCAAAAAAGCAAAGAAACTATACTATTCAAACCGAATCCACAATGCAAATTGTGCCTACAAAGAATTCTAAAAAATACTCACCAAATTCCTTAAGCCAAAATGCACAGAATCTACCAATCCCATTTCTCACGATTTGTGTGACAGACTGGCTAACCATTACACATCCAAGGCAAATATGTTGGATACCTACTAAAACAACAAAAAAAACAACATCCCCAACCTTTTCCCACAATACCCTCCAGCCAAAGGCAAACACAGCAACTACACTCCGTCAAAGAACTATCACTAACTTAATTTCTGGATCTTGTCAAAGCAAGCAAGTCAGCTGGCTGCCCCTCTGACCTTTGTCCACCTCAAATCTTCAAAAACATCCTACTATCAACTTCAGCGGCCATCCCAGTAAGAACACTCATCAAAAACTCCATAACACAGGAGTTTTCCCAGAAGACCTTAAAAAGGCATACATACACCCTATTTTAAAAAAACCTAACCTGGACAATCAAGACCCCGACTGTAAAAAAATGGGTTACTGGTTGACTGGGGTGTGAGCCTTGGTCAAGCAGCAACCACAGTCATTGTCACCCCCTTGGTAGCTTGGCACAGGTAAGTCAGGCTTAACTTAGAGGCAACGTGTAAAGTATTTGTGCAACATTTCAAACAGTAAAACAGTGAAAACACCACACAAAAAGATCCTACATCAAGTTAAAAAAAAGAACAAAATATAATATATAAAACAAAACCAAAACGACAAAAATCCAATCTGTAGAACCAGCGATATTGAATTTTTAAAGTTTTTACAGAAAATAGCGCCAAAAGGTGTAAAGTGCCAATGGTGGATATCTGGTCGTACTGGACTAGGACAAAGTCACAAGTTCATGGCGACCGCGATGGAACACGGGCTGGCTACAGGGACCCAGTTAGGCCCACTGAAAAAAGTGCCTTAAATTCTGGGTTGCGGAACGTTGCATGGATCCGAGTCGAAGATGCATTGCCCAGCTGAAGCGATGCTTCAGTTCTGAGCTGCAGTGACGAAGCGGTGTGTGGTCCTGTCATGTCGAGGATCTCATCGACAGGGCTTGTGATGTGAAGTCCGGCGTCGGAGATGCAGTGCGCAGTCAGGGCGAGGCGTCGATTTCCGAAGAGCTGCAAGGCTGCGATCCGGAGTCCGTCATCATGGCTGCCATCAATAAGAGGTGCAAGGGCCTGTGCCAAGGAGTGTCTCACAGCGGCGGTTCCGAAGGTGATGTGGGCTGCGGCGGCAATGCAAGTCATTGTAACAGGTCCTATCCACACAGCAGCGGAGATCCGTCAGTTCTGCTCTGGGTTGTGCCACTCAGCAGAGCAGATGCGTTGGTTCCGCTGGATCCACAGAGGCTGGCAAAGCATCTTACGCCCACTTCCTGGAGCCCAGGACTGGTATGGCACCACTTGGCAGGGTAAACTCACAGATGGCAGCGTCCAGGTGCAGATTCAAGGTTGTTGGAAGCCTGTTATATCCCTGAGGATTCAGATCAGGAGGCCAACCAACTAGCCCTCGGAGTCACTCTGAGTTCTGGGATTAAGATATATAGGTCGAGTCCTTCTCACCAAGGCAAAAGGGCAGCAGGCATCATTTAAGATGTCATCAGTGATGTCACTGACCATTTCATGAGTGATGTAATATATGAGGTGTCATAAGCAGTGTATTTCAGGTGGCGTAAGTTATAGTTAGCGCAGGTAACTATAGCTGCTGAATTTCACTGGGTTTGTACGAGGGAAATCTGAGCCTAACTATAATGTCCCAGTAACCTTTATTTTTTTCAGTGAATTTCTACTGTTTGTGAATGTTATTTCCTAAATATAACATCCCTGTAACCTTTGTTTTTTTGTGAATTTCTATGTTTTTTAATGTTATTTCCTAACTAAAAAGTCCCTGTAATCTTTGTTTTTTTAAGTGAATTTTTAAGGTTTTTTTAATTTTATTTCCTAACTGCAACCTGTAACCTTTGACAGTGAGTGTGTGAGTGGCTGTATAGGTTGGTGAGTGGGTGTGCGAGTGGCTGTATAGTCTTTGAGTGGGTGTGAGAGTGTCTTTGGGGGTCTGTGGCTGGGTGGGTGAGTTTCTATGTGGGTCTGTGAGTGGGTGTATGAGTGTCTGCGTGGGTCTGTGAGTGGGTGCATGAGTATCTGAGTGCATCTGTGAGCGGATGTGTGGTTGTCTAACTAAGTAGGTGAGTGGGTGTGTGAGTGTCTCAGTGGGTGTATGAGTGGGTATGTCAGTGTCTCAGTGGGTGTGTGAATGAATGCATGAGTGTCTCAGTGGGTGTGTGTGTTTCAATGGGTGTGTGAGTGAGTGTCTCAGTGGGTCTGGGAATGGGAACATAAGTGTCTCAATGGGTATGTGAGTGGGTGCGTGAGTGTCTGAGTGGGTCTGTGAGTTGGTGTATGAGTGTCTGAGGGGGGCTTTGAGTGGGTATGTAAGTGTCTGAGTAGGTGTCTGAGTGGGTGTGTGAGTGGGTGTGAGAGTGGGTTGGTGAGTGCCTGAATGAGTGTGTGAGTCAGTATGTGAGTGAGAGCATGAGTGTCTGAATGAGTCCATGAGTGGGTGCGTGACTCTGAATAGGTCTGTGAGCTGCCGCGGCCCATGCAGGTAAGAGCAGTGGGGCCAGGTGGGAGGATTTCGACAGACAACCACGAGGGAAAATTAATTATTTATTTAATTTCCCCTCATGGTCATCTGTTGAATCCCCCCAACTCGGCCCCACCACCCCACCCCTCTTACCTGCAAGGGCCACGGCTGTCTATGAGTGGGTGTGTGTCTCTGAGTGGGTCTGTGAGTGGGTGTGTGAGTCTCTGAGTGGGTCTGTGAGGCTGTGCATGAGTCTCTAAGTAGGTCTGTGAGTGGATGTACATACCTGAGTGGGTCTGTGAGTGGGTGCATGAGTGTCTGAATGGGCCTGTGAGAGGCTGTGAGAGTGTCTGAGTGCATCTGTTAGTGGGTGCATGAGTGTCCAAGTAGGTCTATGAGTGCGTGTGAGAGTGTCTGAGTAGGTCTGTGAATGGGTGTATATGTCTGAGTGGGTCTGTGAGTGGGTGTATCAGTGTCTGAGTGTGTCTGTCAGTGGGTGGTGAGTGCCTGAGTGTGTGAATGGGTGTCTAAGTGTCTGTGTGGGTGTGTCAGTAGCTCTGTGAGTGACTGGGTCACAAAAGAACCGTACAACCGTACCTGCACCTTTATCCAACAAGAGTCCACAGTTTTACAAATAATATCTACACTACAGCTACATAATGGACCACAAAGAAATGTCACCAGTGACCCTGTGTGCGTTTTGGCAATTTGATTGTTCCTCATGCGTCTTTATCTGGAAATCTGTGATAGCATGAATCTTCCTATAGAGGAGACTACAAATAGGTAATTCTCCACCATACAAGGGTCCTTCTTCTTAACTATATGAAGTAAGTGCTTCTTTGTTTGGTGGCGATTTCTTCATATTCCTTTTCATAAAGAATGCCTCACCAAAATCAGCGGGAAACGCGCTGGGGTGCCTCTTGTTAAGCTGTTCATCATCCTGGCAAAAGGCGGGAAGACCTTTGCATACTACTAAGGTGGGAAGCGCCAAACGGGTGAAGCTTCCAAGTGGTTTGCATATTTGCATACTCGTAGTAATTTATAAGGAGAACCAATGACTCTGTTCTCACCAGGAGAGGCCAAGAAAGAACCCACTTGTCACAGTTACTACAGATTGCGCTGCAATAGATCAACGATGCATTCACCTCCACGCAGGATTTCAGATCGTTTTTCAATGTGGAATTACAGAGAAAACTGACTTGCTTTACCTTCGCCAAGCCAAGGAAGTTAGGATCATTTATATTTTATAGAATGGTGGTACGCACGTCCCCACTTCCTAGGCCGATTTTGGCTCCAGGGACCCGGTCCCCCAGGGCCTGGCCATGAATTAATGGGGGAGAGGGGCCATGCAGCTCCCCTCCCCAGACAGATTTTTGCCCCGGGGATCCCGTCCCCTGGGGCCTGGCAAATTATTGGAAGGGGAGGGGGGACCCCTGCCCGGGCCGATTTTGGTCCTAGGGACCCCATCCCCAGGGCCTGGCCAATTACTGGAAGGGGATGGGGGCCACTTGGCCCCCATCCCCGGACAAATTTCAGCCCCAGGGACCACTTTCCCCGGGGCCTAGCCAAGAATTAATTGGGGAGGGGGGCCCCACAGCCCCCCTCCCTAGGCCGATGTTGGCCCCAGGGAACCTGTCCTCCGGGGCCGAGCCAGTTATTGGAAGGGGAGGGGGGCCCCTCCCCATGCCAATTTTGGCCCCCAGAGACCCCATCCCCCAGGGCCCAGCCAATTATTGGAAGTGGAGGGGGGCCACGTGGCCCCCCTCCCCAGGCCTATTTCTGCCTCAGGGACCCCATCCCCCGGGCTTGTCCTCTTGCTCTTGGGTGCCCTGGAGCCCACCCAGGGCACCCAGTGTGCTAAGTTAGGGACCGCTGGGGAACCTCAATGCCCCGTGGTCCCTGCTCCCTTTTTTTTTTACTTTACGCTTTTTTTGGGACTTGGCTGAGGCCGAGTCCCAAAATGGCTGCCAACATTTCCTGGTTAAAGTGTTGCAAGCCAATCAGATCTCTGCACGAGATTTTCAATATTTTCAGAGGTATCGCGACCCTAGTTATACAAATTTGGATAATTTGTGAAAGTTACACTAAAATAATGGGTGTTGAACAAATCATGTGTTCCTAAGTAAATGTGTCACACATGGCAGTAAACTTGTATGTTGACCGAAGTATCAGGAGCAATAATGGAAGAAGTAGTTGTAAATTCTATTTATGCCATGCACTGTAAGTGTAACCTCAATTCATGTGTAAATGTCAAATCCAGGTACAAATGTGATAGCAAACATATGCCTCAGCCATTCTTACAGTATAGGTCCAAACATACACATAGCTATCAACCCACATTGACATACTTCATCAATGTGACAGATGACCTGTTTGGTGGCTCAAGGTGCCTACATTTCCAGCATCTCAATCCATCAATGAAAAACTGCCAAAGTCAATCAATATGCTGTCAAACAAGTCGTACACCAGTAAATAACATAGAATTAAATGCAACCAGGGTACTCAGGATCCCAAACTCAACGCTCTCTTGCCACATCAATGATGTCCTAATCAAGTCATATAAGTACTGATTTACCTTCAAGGTAAATTTACATATATGCATGTGAAATCTTAAAGTGTTGTGTATAGGTCTGTAGTAGAAAGTTACATTTATCTACATTAGTTTGTCCCACATAAGAAAGGCCTACATTGCCATACCTATGTGTCAATCTAAGTTCAGCATCACACCTTGCCGTACAAAAAATATTAGCTGTTGGTTGTGAAAAAAATATATAACTATCCATGTTCAAAATTCACTACATGTACTAAACAAATAGCCATGCTAAATTAAGTGCACAAATCAAGGGCTGTGCTAATGTAATGTAGGCAAGCAAGGACATCAGAGGTATCAAAAGGACAAACGTATGTGTGAGTGTCAAACATGTTGGCACTGTCCCAAACTACATAGGGCTGAATATATGTCAGAGAATCTGACCATAAGTTTGTAACTTTGCACATATAGTGAATGCAAATAACGTAGAGAAGGTAAGAACATTCCAAAATACTTATCATAGTAATCTACTGCTTAAACATGACAATCAGCATGTGGAAGTGTACTATGTCTCAGGACATGAACAATATGACACATAGAACTTGAAGATACATGTGTAAACCAATTGTCAACAGTATCAGATGAATATTGGTCTAGGCTGTAACAAATGTGTATGAATTTGCCAGCACACATAACACACATGGGCAGTTATGTCTCAGTAACAATGTGCAAAATGATTTATGTTGTAATTTTGTACTTTCAGGTGACCAAGGATATGGGTTGCACCCATGGGTCATGACCCCATTCACTAATCCCCAGTTGGAGGCTGAAAAATGATATAACACGGCACTCACTAAGACAAAGACTGTTGTTGAGAGGAGTTTTGGGGTCCTAAAGTCCAGGTTCAGATGCTGGAATATGTCAGGCTGAAGACTGTTGTACTCGTCCCTTATGGTGTGCAAAATAATCCTCGTCTGTGCTATATTGCACAACATCTGTGTAAAAACGAATCTCCAGTGGGACTATGAGGCACTAAATCCCGAGGAACTGGACGAGGATGAAGACAACAAAGGAGAGATCTAGCAGATAATGGCTGGTCGGCAGAGATGTGACCAGATCGTGAACAATTTTTTTAGTTAAACTGTAACACCTGATGGTAATTCTGACAGAAAATATGTCAACCTATAAACAAATTTTGGAATTCATTCATTGTGCTGTGTAGATGTGAAAGTCAATGTAAAAATCGAGTCACTCCTATCTTCTCAACTAGATGTAGGCCTCAACATGTAGCAATCATGTTGTCTGAACTGTTGATCAACATGGGGCCATAACACCAAAAATTAGAACAATCAACGCAGCAAGCCAATGTGATGCAGTGTACTGTATGAAAGTGACAGGCCAGGACTGTCACATATCTACATAGTAATGGGCCATTCCTGCGCTCACACACTTAAGCAGTGCAGCTCAGCAAACTATCTTGCTGTGTTCTGCAGCATCAAAGTTTGTTCCATATTGTACTCAGTGTATGATGGATCACAAATCTCACAAAAGGTAGTCCCTGAGGCAAATCCCTAATTCTAGTGTTTCCCACATCAGGACTAATGCACAGAAAACCAGCACTTTGCAGGATCAAAAGTCACAGTAGATACCATTACAGATCATGGGTGACAGTTGTCGTGGACAAAGGGCTAGTCTCAGCTGTAGATATCAAAATTACAGTTGTTAAGAATGGGTTCATGCATGTGTGGGGATCCACAAACCAAACCACATGTCACACCTTTCCTGGGCAGATTGATGTGAAAACCACATCTGCCCCCAGTTGACAAAATACACATCTACCTGTGTTAGACTTGGCATCTTTTGGCGTGTTTCCCCTGACTTTTTGCTTTCTGACCTCCCGGTTTTGACTCTGTTTTTGCTGGTGTAATGATTCTGCGCACTTTCCTCACTGCGGTCCAGTGGGAAAGTGCAAGTGCTCCTGTATAAAATGCGTTATGGATTGGTGTTTCCATGATTGGCCTATTTGGTTTATGTGTCAGTCCCTTGTAAAGTGCACTGCGAGTGCCAGGGCCTATAGACCAAATGCTGTTGGTGGGCTGCAGCACTGGATTGTGCCACCCACGCAAACAGCCCGTAAAGTGTAACTCGGGCCTGCCACCGCAGAGCCTGTGCGCAGCCTGGGGCTGCCATGACGACTTGGCAAGTGCACACACTTGCAAGTCCCTAAACCTTCCCTTTGCTACATGTTAGTCACCCCTAAGGTACCCCTGTGGGCAGGGTGCGTTGTACGCGAAAGGTAGGACATGCCCGGGTGTGTGCGGCATGTCCTGATAGTGAATTACAGCCTAGTTCGTTTTTCACTATTGCAAGGCTACCTGTTCCCCCTAGGCCAGAACGGGCAGTTTTGATTATTACAGCTTATAATCCTAACTGACCCCGGGAACATGGTAGAAATTCGAGTTTAGTATGCCTGGACTCAGAATGATAAAATGCATCTTTTAGTGAAGTTGGTTTTAACATTCTGTGTTTGAAAATACCACTTTTAGATAGTGGGTATTTTCTTGTCTAACCATCCAAGCCTGCCTCTGCGAGGTTGTGTATTCCTTGTCTGGAGTGTGAGTGACAGGGGCTGGGGGATGCCAGGAGACAGGGTGAGTCAGCACAGGGCTGAATAGCAAGATCTACATGTAGATGGGTGGGAGGGGTCGCACCTGGGCCCTGAATAGGACAGTGCCTTCCCTCCACAATGCTGGCTCCACCTCCTGTGGTGCGTCTGATGTCCCTGGCCTACTCACTGAAAGAAGGGACGGAGACTTGTCAACAAAGTGCTCCAGAACTGGTTTGGACTAGGCAAAGGCCTCTCTGCCTTCAGAGAACAAAGGAATTTGGGATATAAATATTGGGGCCCTGACCCCATGAATTTAGATCTCGCTGGAATCAAGAAACCTGCCAAGACGAAGAGCTGGAAGAGCTGCCAGGAGGAGTACTGCCCCTTTGCTGTGTTGTTGCTTTGTTGGGTTGGCCTGCAGTTGCTGCTTCTGTCTTGGGCAGTGAAAGGACTGGACTGAACTTTCTACAAACTTGTGCTGAGTATCTCAAGGGCCTGAAACCGAGCTGGCCTCCTGTTAAGAAGTCTCAGGGACTACAAAGACTTCACAAGCCTCTGGGTACCGCTTCTGGAACGCTGTTTCAGTCGCCACAGAGGAAGGGAACTGCAACCGACTCCGTCAACCAAATTCATCCCTGGCCGGTGACCTGTTTGCACCGCAGACCGCATCGCCCCGCTTCGTATCGCAACCCTGGTCTCACTGTGGGCGACGTCCAACGCCGCCAACATCGAGCCGCTGCTTGCACCGTGACCTGTGGGCACCGCAGTTCACATCGCATCGCTTCACTGAACCAACCGGACCCGACCGACGCTGTCGCTGCAACTGGCTCAAGAGTCGTGACCGCACCGCATTTGGGGCACCGCTCGCACGTCTGCGACGCACCGCTCCGACTCGCACCGCTGTCCGACGCCAGCTCCCGCACTCCGGCTTGGTCGCCTGCATCGCAACCTGTCAGCACCGCATCGAGCATCGTCTCACCCTGCATCGCACGCCTTGGACTCACCGACTCCGTCTGCACGACGCTCATCGAGCCGCTGCCTGCACCGCATCGAGGGACACCGCACCTTGCATCGCTCCGTCTTGCACCGCAACCGCGACGAACGCCGACCGGCTCGTACACTCCGTACCAGCCACAACGAGAAAGGTACTGTAACCGAGTCTGTTCATGACTCTGCTGGCCCGTATCGACGCGGTCGGCTGGAACTGTTAGACTCTGTGGTTTTCAGCATCACGGTAGGCTCGGACGGAGCTACCGACTCGTACGAACTTTGCTTTTGTGCTATTCCTGCAAAGAAGAAGTTACTGTATCAAGCATTCATTCGTAAAGCATAGTATTGTGGATTTTTGTCGTAATTGGTCTTGTCTTGAGTATATAAAATATTGGTTATTTTTCTAAACTGGTGTGGTGTCCGTTTGTAGTGCTTACACTGTATTACTGTTGGTTATGTGCAAATGCTTTACACACTGCCTCTGAATTAAGCCTGACTGCTCGTGCCAAGCTACCACGAGGGTGAGCAGGGGTTACTTCACGAGTGTAACAACCCTTACCCTGACTAGGAAGAAGGGTCCCTACTTGGACAAAGGTGCAAGCCCTTGCCAACTAGAGATCCCATTTCTAACATTGGTTGTCAGCGGTGAGGATAGGACTTGTGTTTGCACTTGACTTACAGTGATTGGTGTGCACTACTACCATATCGCAGACCATTACGTACCACATACTGGTTCTTTTTCTTTTGGCCTATTTTTGATCTTGCCAGTTTTCAACTCACGACTTTTGTCATGCCTGAATCAATTGCATCATCCGTTGCATCTCTGGAAGTTATCTTTGAGGAGGACAGGTTGGAATCCTACGCCGTAAAGGAGTTACGAGCGATTTGTAAAAACCTGAAAGTCCAAATTAAAGGCCTCACAAGGAAGGAGGAGCTACAGAAGGTGCTGAGGGCCTGGGTAGCAGCCAGACATGCCAATGGGCAGCCTGGTGATCTCAGTGAGGAGGTGGAGGAGCCTATTTCCAGGGTGGATGTGCTTTTGGGTAGGGGGGAACCCGCCAGGTCAGGCAGCAGCAGTCTGTCCCCAGAGGAGCTGGAGGACAGGCGGGAGGCAAGGCAGTTTGAGCTGCAGAAGCTCAGGCTGGAGAGTGAGCGGGAGGAGAAGAGATTGGCCATAGAGGAGAGGAAGATGCTCTTAGAGCATGAGAGAGAACTGAAGGAGCTAGAACTTAGGAGTAAGTCAGGCTCAGATGGTGGCAGCAATTCGTCCAGAAAGGCAGACAGGATTGTGCACATTCCCAAGAACGTAGGCAAGGAGTTCAAGAAGGGGGATGACATACAAAGGTGGTTTCAGGGTTATGAGGCAGCCATACACATGAATGGGGTCCCTGAGGAGAATTGGGGAGCAGGATTGTGGCCACTTTTCCCGGAAGAAGCAAGGGATGCTCTGATAGCTTTGGGTAAGGGGTATCACCTCACCTATGCTGACATGAAGGATGCCCTTCTCACGAAGTATGGTCTTACTCCTGAAAAGTACAGGGATCAGTTCAGGTCCAGTAAGAAGTCTGATGCCAACACTTGGTTGGAATGTGTGGATGTGTTCTGCAGGTCTCTGGATGGTTGGGTGAAGGGCAGTAGTGTAACAGATTTTCAGGGGCTCTACAACTTGATTGCATGGGAGCACTTGTCTAGTCTATGTTTTGCAGATCTGCGCCAGCACCTAGTTGATAGTAAGCTAACTGACCCCAGGAAGCTTGCTATGGAAGCGGACCGCTGAGTGAGTACCAGGGTCCACAAGAAAGCGTTTGGGGAGACTCAGCCAAAGGTGGGCAGGGTCCCCAGCAGAAAGGTGGGGGGGGACAAGGGTAAAGCACAGGAGTTCTCTAAAGGGCCCCAAACTAGTACCCAAGGTAAAGGTTCCCAGCCCCCCGGTGATAAGAAGAAAGGGGTCTCTACAGGGAAGCCTGTTGAGACCGGCCCCCGCAAGTGTTATGCATGTGACCAGGTAGGTCACTTTAAGGGGGACCCCAAGTGCCCGAAGGGGACACAGCCACCCACCGGTGGACAATCCAAAGTGTTGGCTAGTGTAGCGCTTGGGGAGGAGGGGTGCCCACAGGAGGGTGGGGATCCCGCAGAAATGACCCTTGTCTCACTAGGGGACAGTGAGATGGTCCCAGGAAACCAGGTGCCCCCTAACACAAAGAAATATAGCACCTGGGTGACCATTAATGGGAACAGGGTAGAGGCTCTCAGAGATACTGGAGCCAGTGTGACCTCAGTCCGGTGTCACCTGGTGTCTGAGAAGCAAGTAGTCCCAGGAGCATTCCACCAAGTAGTTGCTGTCGACAACTCAGAGCGCCAATGTATGGTGGCGCAGGTTCCCTTTGAATGGGGGGGGGGTCTCAGGTCCCTTGAGGGTGGTTGTGAGCCCTACCACATATGTTTCGGCCTGATGAGGATGTTGAGAAAAATTCTCCCTTTGCTCCCTTTTCAGGCGCAAAGGATTATGGTGCAAGCCCTTGTTTTGTCCCGCCTGGACTATGGTAACGCCCTGTATCTGGGCGCCCCTCAGGCTACCATTCAAAAATTACAGGTAATCCAGAACTGCGCGGCTCGCTTACTTCTCCATATTCCTCGGAGACAATCAGCAAGACACGCACTAAAGAAACTTCATTGGCTCCCAGTTAAGTCCCGAATTCAATTTAAGGCTATGTGTTTAGCGCACAGAGCCTTTTGGAA
The DNA here is from genome assembly GCA_963921515.1 of Calotriton arnoldi. Classification (NCBI taxonomy): domain Eukaryota; kingdom Metazoa; phylum Chordata; class Amphibia; order Caudata; family Salamandridae; genus Calotriton; species Calotriton arnoldi. The sequence continues at coordinate 177,938 of CAWUFW010017840.1, forward strand.
GACTGGCCCTGCCATCATCCAGCCCCTCATTACTCCGTACCACCCTCCTAGGAGTCTTCGTTCCAGCTCCGCTTTCCGTGCTACTACAAGGAAAGTACGTAGATCCAGCTGGGGCGGCCGTTCTTTTTCGTTCAATGCTGCTAATCTTTGGAATTCTCTTCCTTTTGCTCTCAGAAGGGAATCCAATATGCAGTCCTTCCGTAAACTCCTTAAGACCCATCTTTTTAGTACCACTCACTAACCTGTCATGACACTGTTTGCCATATCCTAAGCGCTACGAGGCCTCAGGGTAGTAACGCGCTATATAAAACTACTTTCATTCATTCATTCACCATGCCTGTAGATTGTCTGCTAGGAAACGACCTGGAGCAGTCCTCATGGAAGGAGGTTGAGCTCAGGTCTCACTTGGAGATGCTTGGGTTGCCAGAGTGGGCATGCGTGTCTACTCGGTCAATGGCAGCCAGAAAGGGTGATCAAGAGGACTTGGAGCCTGAAACAGTGACCCAAGTCCCTGCCAAGAGAAAGGGCAGGGGGCGCGGGAAACCGGCCCCCAAAGTTCCCACGGACCGGGAGGAGGCGGACCTCGAGGGGGACGCCCCGGTGCCTACAGGGGAGCAGGTAGCCGAACTGGGAGACATCTCTGAGCTGACCCATTGGCAGCAAGAAGGGGGTCCCACCAGGGAGGAGTTCTGCAGGGAGCAGAACGAGTGCCCTACTCTGGAGGGTCTGCGGCGGCAGGCTGCAGACCAGGCAGCTGGTAATCAGTCCGGGTCACATCTGATCTACTGGGAGAGTGGTCTCCTATACAGTGAGCCTAAGGTTGCTGAGCCTGGGTCAGCCCGTGTGCTGGTGGTACCCCAGCGCTTCAGGACCTTCCTACTGGGTCTGGCTCATGACGTGCCTTTGGCAGGACATTTGGGGCAGGACAAGACCTTTGACAGGCTTGTCACCCACTTCTTTTGTCCCCAAATGCGAAGGCAGTCAGATGCACACTGTAGGTCTTGCCAAACTTGCCAGGCAAGTGGTAAGAGTGGGAGGAAGGTCAAAGCTCCTCTCCAACCTTTTCCGGTTGTTGGAACACCCTTTGAAAGGGTAGGGATGGATATTGTGGGGCCACTGGATCCCAAGACAGCCATGGGCAACAGGTACATCCTGGTCTTGGTGGACCATGCCACCCGGTACCCGGAGGCAATCCCTCTCAGGACAACGACGGCGCCAGTGGTGGGCCGGGCGTTAATGGGGATCTTTTCCCGTGTGGGATTCCCCAGAGAGGTGGTTTCCGATAGGGGGACCAATTTCATATCGAAGTATATGACATCCCTGTGGAAGGAGTGTGGTGTAACCTACAAGTTCACCACTCCTTACCACCCACAAGGAAACGGTCTGGTGGAGAGATTCAACCAGACCTTGAAAGGCATGATCAAGGGTCTAACAGAACCCATGAGGCGTAAGTGGGATGTCCTCTTGCCATGCCTACTCTTTGCATACAGGGAGGTGCCTCAGAAGTCTCTTGGGTACAGCCCCTTTGAGCTCCTGTATGGCCACCCTGTCAGAGGACCTCTGAGTTTGGTAAAGGATGGCTGGGAGGCGGCTCCCAGGAAAACTCCCCAGGATGTATTTAGCTACATGCTGGCCTTTAGAAACCAAACTGCCCGCTTCAGGAAACTCGCTCAGGCGAACCTAGAAGCCAGCCAGGAAGAAATGAAGAGATGGTATGACCAGAACGCCATCTGGTCGAATTTCAACCTGGGCAAAAAGTGTGGGTCATGGCCCCAGTGGCACCTTGTGCCTTGCAGGACAAGTGGACTGGGCCATATGAGGTAAAGGAGCGCAAAAGTGACGTCACCTACCTGGTGGATTTGCAGGCTCCAAGGAACCCTTTGAGGGTCCTTCACGTGAACCGCCTCAAGCCCCACTTCGAGAGGTCCGAAGTGAGTATGCTCTTGGCGACAGATGATGGGGTGGAAGAGGAGAGCGAGCCTCTCCCTGACCTCCTGTCTACCAAGGAGCATGATGGGTCAGTAGAGGGTGTGATCCTCTCCCCTACTCTGACTCAGGAGCAGCAGGGGGACTGTCGCCAGTTGCTGGGACAGTTCGCCCCACTGTTCCTCTCTGACCCCGGTGTTACTCACTGGTGTACCCATGACGTGGACACCGGTGACAGCCATCCTGTGAAGCACAAGATTTACAGGTTGACTGACCGGGTCAGAGCCAGCATCAAGGAGGAGGTCTCTAAGATGTTGGCGTTAGGGGTGATTGAGCCCTCCCACAGTCCTTGGGCCAGCCCAGTGGTCTTGGTCCCAAAGGCTGCGGCACCCGGTGCCACTCCAGAACTCCGGTTTTGTGTGGACTACCGTGGGCTCAATGCCATCACCAGGACTGACGCTCACCCCATCCCTAGAGCTGATGAGCTCATTGATCGGTAGGGAGCTGCCCGGTTCCTCAGCACGTTTGATTTGACGTCTGGGTACTGGCAGATTGCCTTAACCGATGGGGCCAAGGAGAGATCAGCATTCTCAACCCCAGAAGGTCATTACCAATTCCGGGTGATGCCCTTTGGGTTGAAGAATGCCCCTGCCACCTTTCAGAGGTTGGTCAATCAGGTGTTGGCCGGGCTCGAGGATTTCAGTGCCGCCTACCTGGATGACATTGCTGTGTTCAGTTCCAGCTGGGAAGAACATTTACAGCACCTCGAGAAAGTGTTGAGGGCTCTGCAAGGTGCAGGCCTCACAATCAAGGCCAGTAAGTGCCAGATCGGGCAGGGTTCTGTGGTGTACTTGGGACACCAGGTAGGAAGCGGCCAGGTGGCGCCCCTACAACCCAAGATTGACACCATTCTGGCTTGGGAGCCCCCCAAGACCCAGACAGAGGTGAGAGCCTTCTTAGGTCTCACCGGTTACTATAGGAGATTTGTTAAGGGCTATGGCACCATCGTTGCCCCCTTAACAGAGCTGACCTCTAAGAGGCAGCCCAGGAAAGTGATCTGGACTGAGTCCTGCCAGAAAGCTTTTGATGCCCTGAAGGCAGCCATGTGCACGGCGCCCCTGCTCAAGGCACCTGACTTCTCCAAAGAATTTGTCGTGCAGACTGACGCTTCAGAGCATGGTGTGGAGCGGTGCTCTCACAACTGAACGAAGAGGGCCTGGATCAGCCTGTAGTCTTCCTTAGCAGGAGACTACTTCCCAGGGAACAGAGGTGGAGTGCCATAGAAAGGGAAGCTTTTGCTGTGGTCTGGGCACTGAAGAAGTTGAGACCATACCTGTTTGGGACTCACTTCCGGGTTCAGACAGACCACAGGCCCCTCAGATGGTTGATGCAAATGAGGGTGAGAATCCAAAACTGCTGAGGTGGTCCATCTCCCTACAGGGAATGGACTTTACGGTGGAACACCGTCCTGGTACAGAACACGCCAACGCAGATGGTCTGTCCAGGTTCTTCCGCCTTAGTGAAGAGAACTCCAATGGGGTTGGGTAGTTCTCCCTACTTTCAGCTGGAGGGGACATGTGTTAGACTTGGCATCTTTTGGCGTGTTTCCCCTGACTTTTTGCTTTCTGACCTCCCGGTTTTGACTCTGTTTTTGCTGGTGTAATGATTCTGCGCACTTTCCTCACTGCGGTCCAGTGGGAATGTGCAAGTGCTCCTGTATAAAATGCGTTATGGATTGGTGTTTCCATGATTGGCCTATTTGGTTTATGTGTCAGTCCCTTGTAAAGTGCACTGCGAGTGCCAGGGCCTATAGACCAAATGCTGTTGGTGGGCTGCAGCACTGGATTGTGCCACCCACGCAAACAGCCCGTAAAGTGTAACTCGGGCCTGCCACCGCAGAGCCTGTGCGCAGCCTGGGGCTGCCATGACGACTTGGCAAGTGCACACACTTGCAAGTCCCTAAACCTTCCCTTTGCTACATGTTAGTCACCCCTAAGGTAGGCCCAAGGTACCCCTGTGGGCAGGGTGCGTTGTACGCGAAAGGTAGGACATGCCCGGGTGTGTGCGGCATGTCCTGATAGTGAATTACAGCCTAGTTCGTTTTTCACTATTGCAAGGCTACCTGTTCCCCCTAGGCCAGAACGGGCAGTTTTGATTATTACAGCTTATAATCCTAACTGACCCGGGAACATGGTAGAAATTCGAGTTTAGTATGCCTGGACTCAGAATGATAAAATGCATCTTTTAGTGAAGTTGGTTTTAACATTCTGTGTTTGAAAATACCACTTTTAGAAAGTGGGTATTTTCTTGTTCTAACCATCCAAGCCTGCCTCTGCGAGGTTGTGTATTCCTTGTCTGGAGTGTGAGTGACAGGGGCTGGGGGATGCCAGGAGACAGGGTGAGTCAGCACAGGGCTGAATAGCAAGATCTACATGTAGATGGGTGGGAGGGGTCGCACCTGGGCCCTGAATAGGACAGTGCCTTCCCTCCACAATGCTGGCTCCACCTCCTGTGGTGCGTCTGATGTCCCTGGCCTACTCACTGAAAGAAGGGACGGAGACTTGTCAACAAAGTGCTCCAGAACTGGTTTGGACTAGGCAAAGGCCTCTCTGCCTTCAGAGAACAAAGGAATTTGGGATATAAATATTGGGGCCCTGACCCCATGAATTTAGATCTCGCTGGAATCAAGGAACCTGCCAAGACGAAGAGCTGGAAGAGCTGCCAGGAGGAGTACTGCCCCTTTGCTGTGTTGTTGCTTTGTTGGGTTGGCCTGCAGTTGCTGCTTCTGTCTTGGGCAGTGAAAGGACTGGACTGAACTTTCTACAAACTTGTGCTGAGTATCTCCAAGGGCCTGAAACCGAGCTGGCCTCCTGTTAAGAAGTCTCAGGGACTACAAAGACTTCACAAGCCTCTGGGTACCGCTTCTGGAACGCTGTTTCAGTCGCCACAGAGGAAGGGAACTGCAACCGACTCCGTCAACCGAATCCATCCCTGGCCGGTGACCTGTTTGCACCGCAGACCGCATCGCCCCGCTTCGCATCGCAACCCTGGTCTCACCGTGGGCGACGTCCAACGCCGCCAACATCGAGCCGCTGCTTGCACCGTGACCTGTGGGCACCGCAGTTCGCATCGCATCGCTTCACTGAACCAACCGGACCCGACCGACGCTGTCGCTGCAACTGGCTCAAGAGTCGTGACCGCACCACATTTGGGGCACCGCTCGCACGTCTGCGAAGCACCGCTCCGACTCGCACCGCTGTCCGACGCCAGCTCCCGCACTCCGGCTTGGTCGCCTGCATCGCAACCTGTCAGCACCGCATCGAGCATCGTCTCACCCTGCATCGCACGCCTTGGACTCACCGACTCCGTCTGCACGACGCTCATCGAGCCGCTGCCTGCACCGCATCGAGGGACACCGCACCTTGCATCGCTCCGTCTTGCACCGCAACCGCGACGAACGCCGACCGGCTCGTACACTCCGTACCAGCCACAACGAGAAAGGTACTGTAACCGAGTCTGTTCATGACTCTGCTGGCCCGTATCGACGCGGTCGGCTGGAACTGTTAGACTCTGTGGTTTTCAGCATCACGGTAGGCTCGGACGGAGCTACCGACTCGTACGAACTTTGCTTTTGTGCTATTCCTGCAAAGAAGAAGTTACCGTATCAAGCATTCATTCGTAAAGCATAGTATTGTGGATTTTTGTCGTAATTGGTCTTGTCTTGAGTATATAAAATATTGGTTATTTTTCTAAACTGGTGTGGTGTCCGTTTGTAGTGCTTACACTGTATTACTGTTGGTTATGTGCAAATGCTTTACACACTGCCTCTGAATTAAGCCTGACTGCTCGTGCCAAGCTACCACGAGGGTGAGCAGGGGTTACTTCACGAGTGTAACAACCCTTACCCTGACTAGGAAGAAGGGTCCCTACTTGGACAAAGGTGCAAGCCCTTGCCAACTAGAGATCCCATTTCTAACAACCATGCTTTGCATGGCGATGCAAGGAGGATCTAAAGCCTGTATCTAAGCATGACAAACTTATGAATTAGCAATGTGTGGCATAAACCAGAGAAGTAAGACAAGGGAGATGTTTGCCAATCATCACATTAGGAAGACCGAGATGGTTAATGTGTGAAACGTCCATGTCAAGAATCATACACAAATGCATGTGTACATACACAATTTAATTGAACATGGTGCAATGGAGGTGTTGGGTAGGAATGTTCCCCTGCGTGGTAAGAGCAGTCTACTCCTGCCCTGAGTGCCCAACTGCATAGTTATGTGGCTCACTAATTCTTGTATAATCCCAAAGGGGAACATGGAATATAATGTGTGGCAAGACATAGGCCTGTGTCATGTATTGAAGTGTGCTTGGACCAGGAGGGCCACACAAAGACCTGCCCTCATAGTAGGCTATGCTTCTGCCTTTGCCAGGAGCAAGACAGAGCTAAAGTGGGGGTGGCAGCATGGTGTGTAGTGAACAGTAGTAGTGAACATGACCAATCAACACTGGTGCAGTGCAGTGAGGCATACTGGCACACTCACCTCTTCAAAATGTCTGTTGCTGTGTGTTATACTCACCCCCGCCCAACATCAGGTTGATCACGAAAGGTGTGCATGCTAAAACCATGTGCAGAATGCATGTGCCTGTGCAAGACATACACAACACATAGATTGAAATGTGGAACAGTGTGCACATGGTTAATTTGGGTGTGCTGGAAGTGTGTATTCAACGTGACACACTCTAGTACAATTCAAAGGGAGTAGAAAACCAAACACTGTGCAGTGACTGAGTGTGTAAGCTGCATGTAGTATGTTGGTGGTAGCCTCATAAATGTGGATCACAGTTTTGGTCACCGAATGTCCTGTGACTGTACACTGAGGGGCATAATTTGTGCATGGTCACACAGTTTAGCACATCAAGTCATCTTATTGCACTGCTATGCGCGAAAGCAAAAGGGCAGGAATGTGCTATATCTAACAGTATACAATGCATTCCTGCCTTTTCCCCTGCACCGCTGCAATTTTGGCTGCCTAGTGCCAACGCAGGCACCCTTGCAACTTGGTATAAGGGTGCTTGTGTTGCATGCAGGAATGTATCTGTGCATGAAGGGACACTGTAATAATCCATAAAAAATGAGTTACAAAAGTCCAGTAGAATAAAGAGGAAGTTTAATGGATAAGGCACAGTACTGCAATAGCAGAAGTTCAAACTAGAATCAATAAGAAATACATTCTAAATGAAGTCATAACAACTGTATGGAAGGTGCTGAGAATTAAGAGTACACAGAATAATTAAAAGGGAAATGTGTGATTAAAAAGGGAAAGGTAGGAAAGGGTAACATGCAATGTAACACATTTCCCCCTAGAACATTCCGAAGGTATCACTGTACATTTAGAAACACGTTTTACATTCCAGACCTTTCCGTCCTGAGTAACCACACTGTTGCGATTAACTTTGACTACTTTAACAGGCCTACCAAACTTCACATCATCTTTTAGAAGAATACCAGGCTTGCGTATTCTCACCCAATCTCCAACCACAAAATGAGGTATCCTGACTTTCATGCGAAGATCATAATAGTGTTTACTTCTTTGTTGCTTTTCTTCCACTTTGCGGGCTACATCATTTTGATTTAATTCTGGAGTCTGAACTTTAACGATCTTTTTGAACCACCAAGGGCATAATTTGGACACCGGCTCTCTCCCTTTGAGTAAACGGAAAGGTGAAATTTCAGTAGTTGAGTGAGGAGTTATGCGGTATAACCATAACTTCTCCCTCAACTTATCTTTCCACTTCGCACCAAAATTACGTGCCCACAGAATATCCTGCTTGAGAACCCTATTATACCTTTCTACTTGACCATTACTCTGAGGTTCATATAGAGCTGTAGTAACATGACGAATACTACAGAACTTCAAAAAATCAATCATTTCACGAGATTTCAATTGTACACCATTATCAGAAATGAGCCCTTCCGGATAACCTTCCCTGGCAAAAACTTCTTTCAAGAATGAGATAACACTATCAGTGGTAGCATGAGGAACCAACTTTACCTCAGGCCATTTGGAATGGTAATCCACCATTACCAATGCAAATCTGCAATCCTGAGGAAGAAAATTAAAAGGCCCTGCAATGTCTAGACCAACCTTTTGCCACGGATAGTCGGGCCACTTGACAGGAATGAGAGGAGCAGAATCACACTTGAGCATTTTCTCACTAGATACACATTCTGGGCATTCTCTGACCAATCTATCTACATATCTGTCTAATCCAGGCCACCAAAATATAGACCTGATGAGTCTTTTCATAGAGGACATTCCCAAATTACTTTCATGACTTATCGACAAGATACAATCACGAAGAGATATAGGTGGAATACATTTACCTTGTCTAAAAATCAGATCTCCTTCTATAACTAATTCATTAGAAACCTTCCAATAAGGAAACAATTCAACACAAATTTCATTCTTAGAGGGCCAACCTATCGTGGTATAATTAATAACTTGACGCAACAGATCATCCTCATCCATGGCTTTTTTCCACAAATCTTCAGAAATAGCACCAGATTTTTCAGACAAAACCTCAGAAATATTTGCAATAACCTCTTCATCATCCGTCATATCATTCACACCACAGGGAAGTCTCGATAAACAATCAGCCGTAACATTTACTTTCCCTGGAACATATTCCACAGAGAAACTGTACTCCTGTAATCGAGACATTAACCTGGCTATTCTGGCAGTAGCATTAAAACCACCTCCAGGGGACAGAATAGAAACCAAAGGCTTGTGATCTGTTTTTAAAACAAACCGTGCACCCCAAATGTAGTTTCTGAAATGTTCCACCCCCCAAACGCACGCCAACAATTCTCTTTCAATTACTGCATAGCGTCTTTCTGTAATATTTAAAGTGCGGGAGGCAAAAGCTACATTCCATTCATCTTTACCTGCACATTGAGACAGAACACAACCTAGACCATATAGGCTGGCATCAACAGTAAGTATACAAGTTTTACCAATACTAAAGGGTTTGAGAGTAGGAGCAGCAATCATTTCTGCTTTAATGTTCTCATAAGCTTCCTGTTGTTTTTCACCCCAAACAAACTCAGTATTTCTCCTCGTCAATTCTCTTAAAGGTTCCATTTTGGTAGCAAAATTCTTTATAAACTTACTATAGTACTCGCAAAGTCCTGAGAAAGAAAGAAGTTTGTCTTTAGAATCAGGTGCAGGCGCCTTGAGAATAGCATCAACCAGAGATTTTTTGGGAATAACTCCCTCCTTAGATAGTGTGTGTCCAAGATATTCACCGGATTCCTGAAACAGTTTACACTTATTCCTCTTTAAGGTAAGTCCATATACTTTGAGAATAGTACATACTTTTCTAAGATGTTCTGCATGAGTTACTTTGTTAGGTGAGTAAATTAAAATATCATCTTGAAAACATTTTACACATAACTGCATTTCCTTAAAAAGGTGACACATAGATCTCTGAAAAACAGAGGCCGCAGATGCCAGGCCGAAAGGCATCCTCTTGAATTGGAAAAGACCATGTGGTGTAATAAAAGCAGTCATGTGACGAGACTCTTTGGCTAATTCAATTTGATGATATGCGGACCTAAGGTCCAAGGTGGAGAAAACTGTGGCACCCTCTAACATGCTCACAACCTCGTTAATATTAGGCAAGGGGTGGCAATCAATCAAAATGTTTGCATTAAGAGCACGAAGGTCTATGCACAATCTCAAAGATTTGTCTGGTTTACGTGCCAAAACTATCGGAGAAACCCACTCCGAGGACTCCAATTCTTTGATAACACCCTCATCTAACATTCCCTTCAAAGTCTTACCAAGTTCATCCCTTACATTAATGGGTACATTTCTGAGTTTCTGTTTCACAGGAGATGCTCCTTGTTTAAGCTTAATTTCATGAGTGAAACCTTTGAATTTCCCTAATGCATCTGAAAAAACTTCAGGAAATTCTTTTTCTATAACATCAAAACCAACTCCTTCATCAATAACCATGACAGGTTCTCCAACTCCTTCGTCAATAACCATGATAGGTTCTTTGCTATGGGGATTAGGGATAATCCCTAACCTCCATTGGTCTCGCCAACCCAACACATTAACACCTTTTCTTGCTACATAAACTTTTATAAAAGCTGACCTTCCCTTGAACTCAACTTCTGAGGCAATGTACCCCTTGAGATCAATAGCAGATCCATCAAAACTTTGAGCTATAATGTCTGGAGGACATAAGTCCTTGACCGACATAACCTTACTGAATTTTTCATTGAAGTAATCATCAGTAATGATAGTCCACGGCAAGCCGGAATCAGCCATGAGTTCTAAAACTTCATTTAAGAACTTAACCTCACACTTGGGTGAACATAAAGATTCCTCAAGGGAACATACATCAACAATAGATACAACAATACCTCTTTCATTAATCAGATCACCATCTGATGAATTGGTGCATCTTACACAAGAAACTTCATTGGTTCTAGCAGCAGTAACATTCTTATCAATGTTAACAGTTCTTCTACGGTCATCTCTACAAGCCTTGGCAAAATGCCCTATTCTTCCACACTTGATACACTCTTTCCCAATAGCAGGACAAAATTTGAACGATGCTACATGGTTTGTGCTACCACATCTGAAACATACAACAGATTTGTTATCCCTATTACTTTGGAAAGCTTTTGTAAATTAAGTTTTTTTCACTACACAGACTTCATCAACGTATTTGTTACTCTTGACACTTTTGGTATTAGCATCCTCAATAGTTTTCATCCATTTGTCGGATTGCTCAAAAGCTTTTGCAGTAGCTATGGTGTCATGCAAATTAGGATTTCCCAATACCCATAATTGTTCTTGGGTTTTCTTGCTCTTAACATTAACGATAATTTGGTCCCTAATCATTTCGTCTGCTAAATTAGCAAAATTGCAAGAAACTACAAGAGTCCTAAGTGCAGTTAAAAATCATCAAAAGTTTCAGTATCACTTTGGGCTCTAGTATAAAACTTATACCTGTTTAAAGCTATACTCGTCGTGGGCTTAAAACGTGTCTCCATCCGTAAAAGTGCTTCTTCAAAATTGCTGAGTTCTCCAGGCACTGTAGGTAAAGTTCTAAACACAGCTTGTCCCTCAGACCCTAAACAATGTAGTAAAATATTTTTTTTCCTCTCATTACCCAATCTATCTCCATCAATAGCTTTCATGTATGTTAAAAATTCCTCCTTCCACCTGGACCAAGGGATGGGGGGATCACCCTTTGATTGTAGAAATTTAGAAGGTGGTTCAAATTGCATGGTGACACAGTTGCTAAAAGAGGTATACTAAAATATAAAAGTGCCACACTATACCATACAAATAGTGTATAATGGTGTACAGAAATAGAGCCAACAGTTATAGTAAAAGTAATTAACAATTGTCTTTAAATATGGGGTGAGAATGAAAGTTAAAAGCTGTGCACATCAGCGTGATGTACAACCAATTAGGAACAATAGCTGGTTCAAGGTATGCAAAATGTATATCGACGTTATAATTGTTTTATAAGCAACGACCAGAGACACAAAGTACCTTTAAAATATGTGTGCGCAGCCGTGCGCATCGGCGATGGACAAATATAACTGCAACTGGAAAGCGTGCACAACCGTGCACATCGGTGTGAAAGACGTGAAAGGAATAGTGCGCATCTATGAGTGCGCAAGCAGGAAATCAAAATGGTTCCCGGGGGCACGTTGCGTGACGTGGATACGTCAATACATCCGGTTGTCGGGGTCACGTAGCATCAATACATCCGGGAATGCCGCATTGAAGGACGCGTTGAAGATCGCGTTGAGGATTGCCGTTTCCAGGGCAACAGCAGACGCTTGTTCCTACGTCAGAGTATTCTCGAAAAGGTTAGCGTCACAGAGCAAAGGTAATGCGCGCTCGGTAATGGTGAAGATGATTGTCACAGAAAACAGCGCGTCTTACATTACCATGCCAACAGGTCGAAGACGAGGTAACGGTGGGATTTTGAATAATGCAGTGGATAGAAATCTCCAAAATAGTTTAAAATCTTTTCTGAGATGTAGGAACCTCGTAAGAAATCCAGAGAAAAACGGTGGTGAATAATACAATTATATTATTCACATAAAGATAAAAAATTGAATCCAAAGATCAGAACATCCATATTAAAAAAAAATCTGTAAATCCCAAAATAAATCGTACCGCTCCTGTGCCTCCTAGTAGCAGGTACTGTGTAACTCGTCGCCAGTGTAATAATCCATAAAAAATGAGTTACAAAAGTCCAGTAGAATAAAGAGGAAGTTTAATGGATAAGGCACAGTACTGCAATAGCAGAAGTTCAAACTAGAATCAATAAGAAATACATTCTAAATGAAGTCATAACAACTGTATGGAAGGTGCTGAGAATTAAGAGTTCACAGAATAATTAAAAGGGAAATGTGTGATTAAAAGGGAAAGGTAGGAAAGGGTAACATGCAATTTAACAGACACCTTCCAGTAAAAAACGAATCCTGAGAGGCATATTCCTCCATCTACGTGTGCTGCAGAAAGCATCACACATTGAAAGAGGAACTAATGAGGATAATTACATTTATTAGTCCTTGTTACGCCTCTCCCTGGAAGGAGTATTTTTCAGGGGCTTTCCCAGGTTTACTATGTCTGAGATGTCTGGAAATGCGCCTAAAACCATGGGAGTTGCATGGGTACATCCATGCAATGGCCATGGAACATCTCCCTGGCGCAAAGTAAGGCAATGCAGCAATTCCTGAAGCATTGCTACACTCGAGATTGATGACACCACTCAGGGCTACGTAGGGTGATCTTGGGTGGCTTCACAAATATCATATTAGAGTTGCATTGCGTAGGTACCATGTTGCATGGTGCAAGTGCCACCACGCAACATGGTACCTCCAACTGGGGTCATCCACTCCGGATCTCCGTCAGACCCATGCCCACACCACATCTTCAACAAAGCCAGCACCACCATCGCACCCCATCTCCGGAAAGCCATTAACATCTCCTTCGAGACAGCAACCTTCCCGGATAGCTGGAAGCACGCCAAGATCAACGCCTTACTCAAGAAACCCAAGGCGGACCCCAAGGACCTCAAGAACTTCCGGCCCATCTCCCTACTCCCGTTCCCGGCGAAGGTCATCGAGAAGACCGTCAACAAACAACTGACCCGCTACCTCGAGGAGAACAGCATCCTGGACCCGTCCCAGTCCGGGTTTCGCAGCAACCACAGCACCGAAACTGCCCTCATTGCCGCCACCGATGACATATGGACCCTGCTAGACAACGGAGAGACCGCGGCCGTCATCCTCCTGGACCTGTCAGCCGCCTTCGACACGGTATGCCACCACACACTACGCACACGCCTCCACGACGCCGGAATCCAAGAGAAGGCCCTGGACTGGGCCACCTCCTTCCTCTCCGGCAGAACACAGAGCGTCCGCCTCCCCCCCTTCCGCTCCAAGGCCACCGAGATCATCTGCGGCGTACCCCAGGGCTCATCCCTCAGCCCAACGCTGTTCAACATCTACATGGCACCACTCGCCCATGTCGCCCGACTGCACGACCTCAACATCATCTCTTACGCCGATGACACCCAGCTGATTCTCTCCTCACCAAAGACCCCCACACCGCCAAAACAAACCTCCACAAAGGAATGAAGGCCGTCGCCGAATGGATGAGGAACAGCCGACTGAAGCTGAACTCTGACAAGACGGAGGTCCTCATCCTCGGATCCACCCCCTCGGCCTGGGACGACTCCTGGTGGCCGACCGCACTGGGAACAGCCCCAATACCCACCGACCACGCACGCAACCTAGGAGTCATCCTCGACTCCACCCTCTCCATGACTAAGCAGGTCAACGCCGTCTCTTCCGCCTGCTTCAACACCCTCCGCATGCTCCGCAAGATCTACATGTGGATCCCCACCGAAACGAGAAGAACGGTCACCCAGGCCCTCGTCAGCAGCAGGCTGGACTACGGAAACGCCCTCTACGCTGGAGCCTCTGCCAAACTCCTGAAACGGCTGCAACGCATCCAGAACGCCTCTGCACGCCTGATCCTCGACATCCCTCGCCGCAGCCACATCACCCCTCACCTGAGAAACCTGCACTGGCTCCCCGTCCACAAGAGGATAACCTTCAAGCTCCTCACCCATGCACACAAGGCACTGCACAACACCGGACCTGCGTACCTCAACAGACGACTCAGCCTCTACACCCCCGCCCGCCAGCTCCGCTCCGCCGACCTCGCCCTCGCCACAATACCCCGCATCCGAAGAGCGACCTCCGGCGGCAGATCCTTCTCCCACCTCGCCGCCAAAACCTGGAACACCCTCCCCATCCACCTACGGCAGACCCAAGACCTGCTGACCTTCAGAAGACTCCTGAAGACCTGGCTCTTCGAGCAGTAGCAGCACCCCTCCCCCCCTCAGCGCCTTGAGACCCTCACGGGTATGTAGTGCGCTCTACAAATGCTATGATTGATTGATTGATTGACTGAGTACATAAGTGGCAGCCCTGCTACATTACATGAGTGACCTTGGCTACCTTTGTGCGACAGACATGGCTGCCTGGTCTAAACATAAGTGGATTATCAGAATTACACCAAATGGAGTTTGACAGTCCAGTAAAGCTGCTAGATGGGTGGGACATACACTGGAGTATGGGGAACCAGCCTGTCACTGTGCATCCCTAAGTGTGTATTGCATCCATGACATAGCACAAGGAAGGGGTCCTGACCCATCGCAGGAAGAGAGAGACTGGCTGATAAGGGGATCAAATTGAGTGAGGCATGGGCCCCAGGATCAAACTTCACATCCACATATGACTGTGGGGTACATCCAGGTGTGTACCCTGGTAACACATGTGAAAACTGGTGTGTGATCATTCACCTCTTCATTCCAACCTTGCTGTGCTGCCATTCTTCATGCTGTTCCCCTGGCTGGGTGATAAGGACGACACATACATTCCTTGAACCCAGACTGACTCCAATGGCAATCTGCCAGGCTTCCTGTCATGAAGTCTCAGGGACATAATAGACCTCCAACCACCCTGCTTCAACACCTGCACACTGCCATCTGTCACTCTGATTACCAAGAGGTGCCACTCCAGTCTTGGACCAATGGAAGTGGGCCCAAAGTGTTTGATCAAGTAAAACCCAGGCTTCTGCAGTGGCTTCTGCACATCGCCCCTGTTGTGTGGGTCAGAACCCGCGCATCAGCCCTGTTGGGTGGGTCAGGACCTGCACATCGCCCCTGTTGCGCGGCGCATTGCAGGAATTGTGCCGGTCGGAATCCGTGCATCAGCGCCATTGCATGGAAATGTAGAAGTGATACTGCGCAGTGCATCCATCACACAATGTTCATTTGTGTAACAATGCGTCATAAAAATTGACGCAAATGTCGGAAATGTGTTGGATACACCCCGGAATTTACTCAATGGGTGTGGCAGGCTGCATACTAGGAAGTGTCAAAGTTAGTTTCTCTTTCTCTTACAGTCTGTTAGTTTGTGATCGGTGTTGGAGGTGTTTGGAGGATTTGTGAGAGTTTTGGTCAAGTCACTATCTGGTGTGTCCCTGTCTTGTGTTAATTGCGTACCGTTTGTGTCTTTTTGTAGTATATTATATTAGAATTTGTCATTGTATTGTGGAGTGATCGTCTATTTAGGAGTTTTATATATTAGGGGTAGGTATTTGTTTATGGGGTGTTTTTTGGAGTGTAGTAGGTCAGGGAGGGATAGGATCATGTCAGGAAAGGGTAGGGGAAAGAATTTTGATGAGGGAGAGGTTGGGGGTCTCCTTTGGCTTATCATGCACTACTTGCCCCAAATGGTGGCCTCTGGGGGTAGGGTCAGCCAGAGCTACCCTCCCAAGGACAGAAAAGATAGGTGGGAGAGTGTGCATTGGCATATGTCCAGAATCTTCGAAGGGGATCGCACCATCTCCCAACTTAAAGATTGCTGGGCTAATGTAGTGGCACATGAGGTTGATCTGGTGGACCTGCTGGGACTGGAGATCGGAGGCCCCGTAGGTATGTATGTATGTATGTATGTATCATCTGCATGTGGTAATGTTGCTATAGCAGTCATGCAAAACCTAAACATCAAAGGGGCTTATTTTTAAATGTGGTAGTTTGAAATTGCACCATTCAACTTGCTTCATGTGCATTGCAATAATTCAAGAGAAATATTCAAGCAACACAAGGCCAATTTGTGTGCCTCAGCGTAGAAACATAAAGCCAGTGTGAAGCAACGCAGGGCCAACAGCTGCGTTGCTATACCCTGCCCCAGGGGGCTGTTCTATGTGTTGTGGATGGTTGTTCACATTGAACACCCATGGAATTAGAAGCATTCCCTGATTTAACATATGTGATTGACCAGGGAATACTCCAAAAACTGCCAGGCCTCCACAGGTGAGGGGCAAGAAGGAAATATATGTTCAATCTCCATTAGGTTAAACGTTCTGTGTGCTGCACTGTGCAGCACAAGTAGAAAGATTAATATGCCTCAGGCAAATGCTAGTGTGCAGGAAGGTGGCCCTTACAGGACCAAACAATACAAAACTGCTTACATGGCATGCACCCTTGCACCATGTTGAAAGGTAGCATGCATTTCCACTAGTCAGCACTCTGCGCACCAGCGCCAAGAAAAGTCTGATATGGCCCTTACAATGTCACGTACGGTGTATACCTGTCCTTTCTCATGGCAGCACTACTTTGGTCTGCCTAGGGCCAATGGCTTCACCTTTGTGTCATGGTGCAAGGGGACCTGGGATGATGCTGACCAGTAGTACTGAAAACATCACATGCCTGAGACTTGCTTCAGGCATGTGATGATAGATACCTCTGAACTTCAACATCCAGGCAGCTCAACCCTGCAGGGTGATTAGCTGCATTACATATTCATACAATGTATACATATGTGTGTCAAGAGTGTTGAATATTTTGTAAACACTGGGATGTCACAGTATTTATAATAGAATTTGGGCCATGTGTAACTACACTATTTAAAATGCAATGTTCAAATCTTTTCCTTGTAGGTGGACATGTCCCATTCAACCAGGGTGAGGTTGTCACCTTCCGGGACCTCAATGCAACCAGTAAGTGTAATAAGTGCATGGATGCAGCTCTGTGACGTCTGTGTGCGATCCGTGTGAGTTGTAACATTGCGATGTGTATGGGGAGGTATCAATCAATTACAGTCAGTGTGCCAACGCAACAAAACTTGGCCACAGATTCATATAAAATTGACAACGAGGCATGCTATTGTGAATGTATGAGCAATGTAAGCGGGCCCACAGGATACTTGCATTTTTACATTTGTGGCGATGTTAGCATATCTATAGTCTTGATGCATTTGGCACATGAACCATCATCTGGTGCATAACCCCCAGATGTTCAACACAATCAAATTTGGTCGTACCACAACTGTCACAAATGTAACAAGCCATGTTTCAACCGATGTAGCAGCAAAGTGGAATGACTGTCACTTAAGCTTGTCTGGGTATTTTTCAGTTGCCCATGTCCATATTTGAGTTTAAAACAGGTGCTTATGAGGAGCAAAAAGATTACCCAGACACTGTTAGTAGGTGTTAACATGAAGGTACAATAAAATCAGATTAATACGAAATGTGTGTCAATATGCCACATATATTGCTTCATCCTGCAACATACTACGCTCATACATGCTGCATATATGTAACCTCTCCTGCTACATAATTCAAGTGTGACTTACTATAGGTGTGGCTAAAGATTTCTGCTGATCAACACTTAAATTGTTTGGTGACACATACATGTCCCTATTCCTGTGTGTCATACCAAAAGCCAAATTGTTTAAACATGGAGTGCAGGGGTAGCAGGATCGTCATCACATACTAACCATTTTCCCAATGATAAAATACTGAGAATATAGTAGTGACATCCCAAAGTGTATCCACGTCATGATTTTGAGCCATGAAAGTGTAAAAAGACATCTCAACAAGTGTTCCAGTAAGGGCGTTTGTACATTTTCATTAGTATGGATAAATAATAAGATATTAGGCACATTGACCTGAGGTATGGCTGTTGTAATCCAGCATCAGGGATGCCTGAGCCTCCCTCAGACTAGTCCATGTCATAAGTGTGTGAAATGGAGAGACAGAGTTACAATTACACTGATGCCATGGAGGCTGCAGGGATGTAGGCCTGCTACTTTATTGATCCATGGTGGTGTACAAATCATTACCAGACTGCCTGACTTTTGCACATTGTGAGTGCAGATGTCCACATGGCAGGGTTCTGGTTATATGGCTTTGCAAGTGTAAACTGGATGTCAGGCTTCATAGCTTAGTGCATTGTGTATTTCTGGAGCACAGTGTGCAAATGACATTGGTGTTACACCTATCGAGCCCCAATAGGCCTCAATGCATGGATACAGTGTAATTGGCATGGTGTGGCTAGCTGGACTAACAAACTAATCAGCACATGGATTGGCACTGAAAAGCCAGACTAATCCCCTATATCTTCCCTATGTGCCATTTCTGTGAGGCACTCATAAAATGCAAGGGAGAAAATCATATTGCATCACTGTCTATAAGTTTACATGCATGAATTCACAGTGTTAGCAGCATAGAGGGCATAACACTGCTCACCTATTGGTGGGGTACGTTAGACTGGCTAGGGCCAACGCAGGCGCCCTTGCGTCATGGTGCAAGGAAGGGGCCCTGTATTATACCCAACAAAGTTCTTGTACAGATGTATACTCCTGCATGCATAAACATACTCCTGAGATCCATTTACATATGTTATATGTGCAATGATTAATGCAGCCCAGGGAGAATGAGTGTACATTAAAGTGAATATATTAAGCTGATCATGGTATTGTTACAACTGTGTGGCAGAAGTTTAATGTCAGATTACACTGTATTTGCTTGAGGCAAAATTGATGAAGTGTTCCACATCAAAGTCTTGCAGGAGATGCCTTTAGAATGATGGTGTATTGTCCATATCTCTGTCTCAATATTTGTTGTTGGTCTTGTGATAACATGACATGTACATTTGTAAGTATATGTAAGATGTGTTTACTTTTACTCCCTAGATAACATGACACCGGACATGGCCAGAACCTATGAGGCCAGACGCAACTGCTACAGGCACATCTGAAAGATTGCCTAGGGCTACAGGAGAATAGCTGCCAAATACCAGCAAGAAAAGGTCAGTGGGGCTTGGAGGAGTGGGAGCAGGTCCCACACACGACACCAGCAGCCCCAATAGGATCACAGGGTGCCAGACAGTAGGCACATCCGAGTACCTAGCCCACAGCAGGACCCTCACATGTGTCTACCGTGTCACAGACCACAAACCCGGCCACAGTGGGGCCCTCTACTGTGCAGGCCTAGCAAAGGTTGCAGAGTCGTGCCGGAACAACAACAACCTCATTCAACTATCGGATGGTGACACAGATGAGGAGGCTCAACAACAGGATGGCTGGAATTGAGAGGGAGCAGGCTAGTATTAGAGAGATATTACTGACTATGCAGGAGGCCATGGAGCAGATTGCTGGGCAGATCTGAGACTCTCTCCCTCTTCCCATTGACTTCCCCGTGTTTATTTATAGTAGAATTAGTTATAGTTAGTAAGCATAGTGTTAGTAAGGGTTTAGTACGGGTAGTTAAGTGTTAGTGTTTAGATATTTTAGTAGGTAGTAGTTTTTAAGACAGTTTTTATACTGTTAGGTTTTTAAGTCGGTGGGGGGTTGATGTTTGGTGTGTTTAAAAAATGAATACAAATAAATATAAAAAACATAAATGCCCCAAAAATATATATTTGTTTAGGTTTACATGTATAAGTACTATATGTTTAGGTTTAGTTGCTGTTTGTGTTGTACCTATCTATGTGTACTAAGGAGGGTGAGGGGTTGATGTTTAACTTGTCATGTGTGTATAGTACTTAAGATAAGTTAAGATAGTTTAGGCTAGTGTTAGGTTAGTTTGTGTAGGCTAGGCAAGTGTAGGTAGTTTTGATACATTCATTATTTTTCTACTTTCACTAGTTTGTCATTAATTCATATGTTAAAGTTGGTACCATTGTGTAAGTTGAGTTAAGTACATGATATAGCAATTTACCTGCGGTCTATGAAGGTATATGTAGCTTTGTCAGAGGCCTATGGACAACTATTAGTCTACCTCACATTTGAGTAACGTATGGACCCTTTTCCATACTTTAGACAATGTAAGTAGGGCTCAGTTGGTGATTTTGCACATAGCACAACACAGGCAATCTACTGTTGCACCCTGTGTGTGTGTGATAGGGCAGGTATATTTGGGATAGTTTTGTGACTACAGATTGCTGCTCCTGGCTGCGCTAGAACACACACTGGTGCCTTGCACTACTGCACACACCCATGCGCCATTGGGCTAGGGGTTCATTGTTATTGACAGGTTATTAATTGTGAATGTAGTCACACCTGCCTGGAGAATGTCCATCATCATTGGCATTGACTACTTGCTAAGTGTGGCACATCATGCAGCTCACTTTGGTCAAGTACTTTCAAAGTCTCATACCCATATATCTGCCATTTGCTCCTACACTGAGGAGGTGTTGCATTGTTTGTGGTTCCCTGGTCTGGCACTTATAGAAAAAATGTATGTACAATCTACAATAGATGTATTGTGTAACCCTGGGCGGAGTATGCATAGTGGTGCTCCGCGTAGTTCCACGGAGTAAAAAAAAACCTCTGTGGAACTACGCGGAGCTCCGCTCCGCCCCGGGCCTACAATTTTTAAAAAAAAACAACTTACCTTCTGTTCTGCCTGCCCTCCTCCTCCTCGCTGCGGTGTCTCCCTTCTTCCGTCGTCCTCCTCCTCGTGTCCCTGTACGTATTACGTCTTGCATGAACTGTGCGCAGAACAGAAGTGGTTTTTTTTTTATTTTGTAAGGGGGCTGGCCTCGTACTCCGCTCCGCCATGGAGTCGGAGTTTGGCGGCAACTTTGCGTGCTCAGCGGAGCGCAGAGTTGGTAAAACTCTGCAAACTCCGCTGGCAGAGCGGAGTACGACGCCCGGGGTTAGTATTGTGTGGTTGCACTCACACTAAACACGTTAGGCCTCTTAGGGGCAGATGAACACATTTCCCTACTTATCTCAGGGTAGCATTTGTGACCATTTATCAGTTGATCCAGATCCCCGGCATGTAGCCCTTGCATTTTTTTGTTACTGCCATTCAAGGTATTGGATTGCCCTTGTGCATCCTTGTGTGGCACAGGTATGATGCTAATTGCTGAGGAATATGGGCATGAGTATCTGGCTATTATTAGCACAACCATGCAGGTTTCTGTACTGTGGAATCTCTTCAGTGTGACCAGTGAGGTTAGCATATTAGGATGAAAAGTTGTCATGTTTACTGAGCGACATTTATGTGGAACAGTGTTATGGCCTCACATGCCTCACACATCCCATTTATAGAAGCAGATTCTCACTGTGTGTCAGTCAACTGACTGCAGCTTGTTGTTACATGCTGACATTCCATTGGGAGACAACACATTGCCCATTATTCCATTGCTGTGGTTGTACTTGTAGGCGCATGTCCAAAGACAGCATGTCCAGTTGACTTTAGCTCACTCTTCTTGAGATGCAAACAAGTGGGTTAGTATTTTACACTTACACCATGGTATATGTAGTCCTTTTAGCCAACAAAATACAATACTCATTATGGATTTCCCAAAATTGGTATTTATGAGGATTTTTTTGTCAAGATTACAGGTCCCTCACAATGCTTATTGTGAGTTTAATTGTAGATTTGTGGGAAACAACAACAGTTTTTGGAAGCTAATGAGGACCAGACAGAGAGCATTTGGGAGACATGTGATACAACATGTGGCGGTGAGCAGTGTTTCAGTGAGGAGGCACAAATTGCCATTAGGGAAGGCAGGCTTGTTGAAAAGTCCACAAGTGGATAAAATGAACAGGTGCACAAACAAAAAGTACAGTACTGGATGACAAAGGAGGTGGCATGTTATTAAACACAGGACCACTAGGACACTGACCAGGAGGCACTGTCAAATTTGATCTGGCAGTTTAACGATGGAAACTAATGAAGTCCACACCTTCCTCCTCTCATGGGTGTTGTGCCTCCCCTGCAGTTGGTGGTGTTTGTATGGGCGTCATCTGAGGCACACACACATCAAAAGCAGAAGATGTGGCTCCCCTGTCCCCACCAGCAATTGTCTGTGCCAGTAAGGCAGCCTGGAAATCCCTGGCAAGGGTCTAGTGGCTTGCCAGCAAAAGCAACTATGTAGCTATTGAGGGCACCCATGTAGGAGTCCAACTTGCACTCCATGGATTCCATGATGTTGCGGATGGCCCCCAGCTGCGTGGCAACTTCACTGGGGTCAGATGTAGAGGGCTGTTGTTGGCCCTCTGCATCATGACACCAGTGATGTCATGTAGGGAGTCATTTATCCTATGAAGCCAAGAGTAGGTGTCTGTAATAGCCTTAGTTATACCCTTATTAGGGCTCAGGCACCTACAGACTCCTTCTAGGGTGCCTGCTATGGTCTCCATCCCTGCCCACACCTTACCCATTCGCTCCTGGACTCCTACCACTTGCTGTTGAAATTCTACTTAGGGGTCCTCAGAGTCCTCAGCTGGGATTGTACAGCTAGATGGGGTATGTCCTGTGGGTGACAGTTCCTCTGGAGATGCTGCAACATCATCTACGCTTGCCACCACCGGAAGCGAAGATTCAAAAGAGTCCAGGAGTTGTTGGAAGGTGTCATTATCCGTGGGGGGCAGGATGGCATAACCAACAGGTTGGTCATCAAGGACAGGCTGCTCTACAGGAGGTGTTGTTTGTCCCTCTGGAAAGAGACAGAAATAGGTCAATAATGATCCATGATAGATGCATACATAGATGCCTTTTGTGACATTCAGACTGATTTTATATTCACTTTCAAGTACACAGGGATATATGGAACATATGTTACCACAAGTAAATGGGGCCATGTTACATTATTGTTGTTTTTCACTAGGCAATACCTTTACATTGTTCACACTACCTCTGTATAAACAAGGAGGCCTATTTGTGTAATAAAACACAACGCAGCATTGCTAGGCAGCTTGCTGACCTGCCCTGCCTGAAAGAGCGAGTGCAGGGAAGGGCCCCGTTTGACATACTGCATTGCTTTACTGGTGTGTGCCTACACTGATGTGATATTAGCTTCTTGACACCACTGCTGCGACCATTGCACCATGTCAATAGGATGGCTGCATTCCCTCTAGACATCGGTTAGCGCCCCAGCACTGACCAAGTGATGTTCTTATGCTATGTATTACATATGATCCAGCACTGAGCCTTTCACATGCTACAACACACAAACCTGGCTTGCTGTAGTGTCTTGCATGCACTTTGTGCAATATTGTGGCCTAGAGGTAATTTCTGACTCCCATCCACACAACTCTACACAGCAGGAACACTTGCTACACAGCAGGAATGGGTAAGGACGTGTATAGACCATACATTGCTTATTTGTGTGGAATCCAGTAGTTTCCAAGCACACACAGAGTCATTTCCAGAGTCCACAATAGTAGATACTGAAAAGTACCTCTGAAGGGGATAATCACCGTCACACTTGGCAATATGCAACAGCTCAAGCTCTCTCCATTTTCTCAGAACGAAAGATGGCAATTTGCAGAGTCCCGCAAATGTCTTTACTCAGCCCCACTCATTCTGTGCTGCACTGCATGACAGTTTGAACAATATGGTCCCTTGTTTTCACTTACCCTGTAGTTCTTCCTGGCCCTCTACCACAGCACTGTCCTGTCCGGGAACTCCTGCCGCCAACTCTGTTGGGATAAGTGACACGACCTGCTCCTCCAATGGGTCCAAGCCCTCCTGGACATCAGGTCCTCGTCCAGTCCCCATGACTGCCCTAAGGTTCCTGGACAGTTTCTCTTTTGTTCTGTGCTTGTAGTTATGCCACCTCTTCTTGCAATCCAGCACTGTCCTTTTTGTTTGGCATACACTATTGATTTTATCCACCCTGGATTGCCAAATGGCTTCTTTCTTTCCTAATTTGGAGGTGACAAAGAGAAGGTGTTCATTTTTTGTCACCTCAGCTATTAATATTTGATTGGACTCCTCACTGAAATTGGTCTCCCTCTTTCCCTAGGCTGCTGTCTGGTCATCTTGGCTGGGGTTGGTGTTGTTGTCCTCCATTTTTTCCTGTTATTTTGATATTCAGAAGTGCTGTTGATTTAAATGCATCATTTTTTTAAAGTTTCCCACCACACAACACACTCTTGCATGACGCAAAGCTGATTTGCGGCATGTAAAGGTGCTTAACGACACAAAAAATCAGTTTGGCATCACATAGGAAGCAGTCGCCTTATGACACTTTGAATCATTCTTCTCACCAATGCGTCTGAATTTTTGCAGCATCTTTGGTACTTGTGATATGGTGCTTCATACCATAAATATGGCACAGCCATGTTGCAAGGAAGTGACGGCGCGCAGTGCAAGTTTTCTGACGCAATGCTGATCCAACTCAGCATTTTATCAGTTCTCATAAATATGCCCTCAGTATATACTCAAAACAATGGTTCAACTGAAATTCATTTGTACAAACTTTGTAGATAGGCAAAGAAATGCATTATAAGCATACAATTGATGTAGTAAAATCATTAATACACTCTAGCCTTATAGGTGCTTTTAATGAGACCACAAAAGTATAGTAAATACAATGTAGAGTAGTAATTTGTAGACCACATAGGAATTGTATAAATGTCACATACAAGGTGCAATAAGCAGACAAATCAGCGAATATATGCTTTGTCTCAAGGTGAAAAACACATAGTGGTGAACAGGTGACAATTTTATGTACAGGTCACAACTTTCATTATGTGTTTATAACTGCCCACTTACAAGAATCAATAAGAATGGAACATTATTTTAAGCCAGCGATAATTAGTGTGCTTTAGTGTTGACGGTGTTTTGACCTCTTTAGAAATGTTGAGTTCTCTTCAGGACAATAATTAACAGGGACACTTATATGGAGAACCAATGAAATTACGGGTAATGAAGGAAGAGAATTGCCATTTTTGGTAGGCTAGAGTAATTACAGGAATATTACCAGATTTAAGCGTAGTCACAAGGGTGCAATTGTGTGATATATAATGATATTTAGTGCATTTTCACAGAAGGCGAAAAATTAAATGAGCTTGAGTTAACAATAAACTCACCAGGATGTGTAAAAGTTCCAGTGACACCCAAAATGTGATAGATAAAATGTACTCACTCGATTGTGCTCGCAACCTGGACGAGTAACCAGCCATTAATGGGGTATTTCTTACAGCGTTAATATTAATTTATGGCTGTTAGCAATTGAACTTACAGAGTGATGTCACCATGGTCAATGGATGTGCACTTCAGAAACAGTTAGTTCAGTTAGTAGGGGACAAGTGTCCTTTTAGTAATGAATAAATCTTGCACAAAGCTGGTGCAGAATCCAGGCCACTGGCTAAATCAGTTACAACGGTAACAGATATCCCATCCGCCAAAATATAAACCCCATTATATCCTATGGGATTTATATTTCGGCGGACGGAATATCCATCACCGTTGTGATGGAGTAACACGTCCAGCAAGATCTAAATCAGGCCCTCAGTCAAAGGGTCAGATCGCCAAAAAAAAGAAAGTGGGCCTATTGGCTTTATAAGGGGATCAGTGTATCGACATATATAAAGAACACCTTTAGTCTTCGTCAAAAAATCTCTAATAATTATAATCAAAGGTATATTTCATTAATTCATGCAGTGCAATGTATAATAAGAGCAATTGTCTTTAAAACATTTTTAATAAAGTTTTATTTTTAAAAATCAGCATGCCTTTGAGTCTTTTTTTAACAGTTTTCAAGCTACGAAGTGCAGCCGTAGAAGCAACCACAAGGGGGCCTTACACTCCAGCTGAAGAGCATGGAGCTCCAGCTAGGAGGGCTTTAAAAAATATGGTAAGCTCTTCTAGGGTCAAGGATTTGATGGACCAGGAGACTTGCTTGTTTTTTAAAATATTGTTGGGTGCTGCTGCCCCTGTAAATTAGAAGCCCTAGCAGGGCATTATTGGGTGATCCTCGCTTGGAGCAGCGAATAACAAATGAGTGGCTTCTGCCACTCATTTACTATTCATTTTTTTAAATTTATTTTTAGGGTGTCCCGGTGCCCACCAGGGACACCCAAATGTTAAATTTTTGTTGGGGCCTGCTGGGGAAGCCCCGGTGTCCCTGTGGCACCCTCTGCTTTCTACAAGCTCAGGAGCTGGCATCTAATTTTTAAAGTAGATTGATTCGCGCACAACCACTGGTTTAAGGTAGGTTTAAGCAGTTCAGTGTGCTCCTTGGGTGTGTACTCCGGTCTTGTACACTATTTATAACAGATACTGCGTACCCTATACTAGGGGACGTCCCCTTGGGCACTACTCGGCCTCGTGAGAGGTTGTCTAAATGGTTTTTTTCCCCAAAGTTGTAGGCCTGATGTGAACAAAAGTTCTCCGATGCGTGTTTATTTCTTCATGTTTTATTTTTCATCATGTAATTTCAATCCATTAGTGATTCAGTACAAATTATTACTATTTAGTTCTTAATTCGTACTCCTCATGCTCCAATGCTCCAATGCATTTCGGGTTAGGCACCCTTCGTCAGGGAATAAAACGCTGTAAGTTAATGTAAACGAAACTTAATACATGAGGGGACATGTATGTGACTCAATCTCCAATTAAAGTGATATTGATTGTGCCACTAAATAGAAAATGAAAATCGTGCTCTGGTGAGGTTCATTCGCAACTACCTTCTGCTTTAAGGTAGCAAGAAAAAGATAGCAAGAAAAAGAAGAAGTCTTCGTTACTGGTTGCCCACTTTATAGGTACTCGATTATAGGTGGCCCCAATCCCGCTGAAAAGAAAGTGTGTGCGATATTTATAAGTGTTTAAATTCATCACGACCTTAAATGTGATAAAACGTGTGCACATTAGCAAGTCTAAACATGCGATAAAACAAGACTTCGGAAACCCCGAACTATTTAATGAGAGCGGTCGCGCGTCACATTTTCTAGCAGTAAAGCCATAATGCGTTATCCGTACTGGTTAGAGAGTGTTATCATGCGTTACCAGTGTGGACATCATTGATATTTACAAGTGTTTGAATTCTTCGCAACCTTAAATGTCCCGTAACATATGCATATTAACAAGTCTAAGCCTGCAATTACGATACCTTAAAAAAACCAACTACTTACGGGAGCAGTCAAGCGTGGCGTTCTCTAACGGTTAAGCAATAGTGTGTTGCCCGTGCTTGTTAGACAGTGTTATGTTACATTTCAAGATTAGAAATCGATGATAGACTGCATGCGCTACATCGGTCGCCATGTTGGAACAGAGTAAATATCTGATGCTTTGCCTATGTTTAATATTGTGAAACAGCCTATTACCTTGCTATTAATGAGTGCACTAAAACGATAAAATTTAAACCCAATGTCTATAATCTGGTTTATCCGAACTCTAATATAAACAAATAAAATTAAAATTAACAACCATGTCTGTAAACTCACTTGGTAATGCCTCGTATTCAAAACAATATAGTGAGTCAACTCGGTCCAACGTGTAAATAAACTCTGGAAAATAAAATTAAACTTAACGACCATATCTATAAACTCACAGTGGTAATGATACTTATTCAAAACGATATAGTGTGTGATTTCAGTCAAACGTGTAGACAGACTATGGAACTCACATTTCTAATTTTATGCTGTGTATGTGAATCAAAAAATGGGTGAAGTGTCACCAATGTTGATGTGATGACCTAAAGGGCAATAACGTACATCAATCTTTCCTTAACGTGTAATGAACCTGTACAATTCAGCGTAAAGCCTATGCAATCATCAATTATTGTCTGAAAGTCCATTCTATTCGCTGACTTAGATCAACCAGTAACTCTTACAGGTAACACATATATTCCATTCTGTCGTTCATTCCAAATGGTTTCATGGTCTCCAATCGTTTTATCCAGTAGTTTTCTCTTTGTAGGAGGTGTTTGTTGTTGTCTCGACCCTCCTTAGTCGCAATGACTTCCAAAATCAGAAATTTGAGTTGACTGATGCTGTGCTTGCTTTCCACAAAGTGATTGGCTACTGTAGATTTTAAGTTCTTGTTTCGTATGTTCGATTTGTGTTCATTGAGTCTTGTTTTTATCTTGCGTTCAGTCTTACCAACATATGCTTGGCCACAAGGGCATTTTAATAAATAAACAACATTCGTAGTGTCGCATGTGGCTGTCACTCGCAATTTAATCTTATTGCCTTTCCTCTGGTGTGTTATGGTCTGTCCTTGGATAATGTTATTGCAATTGTTGCAATTGTGGCATGGTATAGTGCCCTTGTGTAAAGTTTTCTCCTTTTCAATTGGATGTTTCAGTATTTCTCCTAAGTTGTGGCTTCTTTGATATGCAAAAATTGGTAATTCTTTGAATAAGTTGTTAAATTCATGTTCTTGAGTTAAAATAGACCAGTGTTGTCTGATGATCCGTCGATAAGCGTTGCTCCTGGTAGAAAATTTGGAAACTACGACCATGCGTGTACTTTCTTTTTTGTCAATTTTTGTGAGTAGCTCACTACGGGTTTTTTGAGAGCTACGAAGTTTAGCTTGTTCCAATACTGTTGTAGGATAACCTCTGTTTGCGAATCTTTGTTCCATTTCATTTATCCGTTTTATTGCTATGTTGGGTTGTGACACTATTCTCTTTACTCTCAATATTTGGGAATATGGAAGGTGTTGATTTAAACTTTCTTGATGAAAACTATGATAGTGTAATGTGTTGTTACGATCAGTGAGTTTTCGAAAAATATCAGTTTCGAATCCTGTATCCGTCCTGGTAATTTCTACGTCTAGAAACGTAATTCGTTGCTCTTGTATTTCAGATGTAAACTGAATTCTTTCATCAACCTGGTTGAAATTGTGAAGTGCTTGCGTGAGCTCTGTTTTTGGTCCACTCCATAACAGGAATATGTCATCAATGTATCTGAGAATTAGTTTACTATGTATGTTCCACGGATGTTTAGTTAATATGTGTTCTTCTTCGAATCTTTCCATGAACAAATTGGCATACGCCGGCGCTGCAGAATTACCCATAGAAGTTCCCGACTGTTGGAGAAACCACTGATTTTTCCATTTAAAATAACTTTGAAAAAGAGTAAAGTACAATAACTCCATCAGAAATATTTTCATATCCGGGTCAATATCAGTTTGTAACAGTGTGTGTTCAATTGCATCGATACCCAACTGGTGCGGTATTGAAGTGTATAGGGCTTTTACGTCCATGGTGCATAAAAGAATGTGTTCATCTCTTTCAATTGTGACTTGTTGTAATTTGATCAAAAAATCTGTCGTGTCTTTCACATAAGTTTGCATTTTCATCACGCTAGGTTGTAAATACCTATCTAGAAATTGCCCTATAGGTTGATGTATACTTCCCTTGGTGGATACAATTGGGCGAAAGGGTGGATGTTGAATATCCTTATGTATTTTAGGTACCATGTAGATGGTAGGGCTCTTTGGATTTTCCTGTATAAGAAATTTCTTGGTTCTGTCATTAATGGTACCGTTCTCATGACTTTTGTTGATGATGGATTTTAACAAATTTGAGAATGTTTCTGTGGGATTGGTTTCCAATTTACTGTAGGTCTTTTCATCAGAAACATGTTTGTCAACTTCATGTTCATACTGTGTGGTATTCAGAACCACTATGGCTCCTCCTTTGTCTGCCTTCTGACATATGATCTTTGGATTATTAGTGATTTTTTAAAGAATATCCAGTTCTTTTTGCGTGAGGTTACTTTTTCTCGATTTTTTTGAGAAGTTGAGTTTGGATAAATCAATTTTGACCAAATTTTCAAAGATATCCAGGGTCTTATGACTGGCGGGTGGCATGTATACGCTGCGAGGTGTGAGGCCCCGTAGTTGATCTTCTTCTTCGATACGACGTGTTTGTAACACATTTTCAAAAAAATGTCTTAGGCGTAGTTTTCTCATTAATTTAAAGAAACTAACCTCTAGTTCTAAGTTGGTTGTATATGTCGTGGGGACAAATGACGTTCTTTTTTGTAATGTCCAAAGTTCTATTTCATCCAAAGGTTCATCTGAAATGTTAATCACTAGGTTCGATTCACTTAAGTTTTCTTCCCCTTGTCCTTCTTCGCTCCAGCCGTGGTGCTCCTGGTGTTTGGGGCTTCTTTTTCCTTTACCCCTCCGGGGTCTTCTTTTTCTTGTGGGCCTGACTCTAAAAAAGACTCCCCTGAAGTGTGTGGCTGTTCGATGGACGTAGTTGGATGTTTTTGAAATCTTGGTCTATTAGTTGTGTCACTGGGTCTACTCGATATGTCACTACCTGAAGATGATGTCTCAGATTGTTGTGTGTCTGGTCTGTTTTGTCGGCGGCGTGCGTACACTTCCGCCCAGCTGTACACCTCTCCATCACAACGGAACTCACTAACTCCATGTCCACAGAAGACTGGTCAAAAGTTCTGGAAGACATTAATCAGCAACTTACTAAACACTCACAAGAAATAAATGAAAGAAAAATACGAAAGTTCCGTCGAGACACAGTGGATTATAAGCTGGGAGAGGTGTACAGCTGGGCGGAAGTGTACGCACGCCGCCGACAAAACAGACCAGACACACAACAATCTGAGACATCATCTTCAGGTAGTGACATATCGAGTAGACCCAGTGACACAACTAATAGACCAAGATTTCAAAAACATCCAACTACGTCCATCGAACAGCCACACACTTCAGGGGAGTCTTTTTTAGAGTTCTTCTGGTGCCTCCCTACCTTGCCCCTGTATGTTTTTTTTTTTGCTTAATAGCAGGACAGGGGAATATTTTATTTTTAGATCTGTCAGCACATGAAACATACAAATATTTTGAGCCTTAATTTCTCAAAAACGATTCAACGGATGTACACCAAATCACAAAAAGAATGCTTTTTAGACCAAAACCTAGCTTTCTGCGAAATGTGATGTAATTCAATTCAGCAGTTTTTGCATTATCGCGGTTCTATTTTCTATAAAAACTTTAATGGTGAAGATGTGTTTTGGGACCCCACTTAACGGATCAATCCAAAACTTTTTTTTTTTTTTGAGGTTCCACTTGTTTATTTAAGCATTTTTATTTTTTTATTTTTTTATTTTGGGTTTTCATAAAGTCTCATACAGTTCACATCTGAGGCCTGGAAAAATGATGGCAATAACAATAGAAAAACATTTCAATCAATAAACCGGTGGCTATAAAGTACATATATAGAAGTCGATTCCAGATCTTTGACATTACAGTTACAATTGTCACACAACATATGGATTGATTCTGAGCATTGTTTACATAGTAACAGCATCTGGGGAAGTAGGTTGTACAGCCGTGCGTAAGTAGGTTAGTAAAGGCTCCTAGATATCATTTGGTCCGAGGTCACCGGCAACTCCTCCGCATATAACACTAAGTTCTCCCTGCAGTACGTCAAATCCTTGAGCCATTGTTCAGCTGTAGGGCTCCGCTTACCACCCCATACCATCGCTACTCGCCGTTTGGCAATAAGCAGTGCCACTCTTGCTAGCTTACCCTTCACACCTTTCAGAAAAAGGAGTAGACCCAATAAGCACACCGGTGGTGAGCAAGGCAATTCCACTCCAAGGATTTTGGACAACCTAGTAATCACCGCGGTCCAGTATGCCCCCACCCGCCTACAGGCCCATGCCAGATGCCAAAAGTCTGCACCCGGGGCGCCACATCGTGCGCATGTGTCTGTGTCTCGCAGGCCGTATTTAAAAAGTCTGTGGGGCGTATGGTAGACCTGATGAAGAAATTTAAAGTGTATAATACGTAAGTTCCCGTTGGAGGTGAGGGCACCAGTCAGGCTACAGCAGCGTACCCAATCGTCCTGAGAGATCTGTGGGTCTAAATATTCGTTCCATTTGTCCAGACTCTTATCGTCAGAGAGGGCCCTATCTTCTCTAGCAGCTCGATACAATTTAGTGACGAGCTTGTGTCGGGTGGGGCTAGTAAGCAAGGTGCGTAATGCGAGGGACTCTGGAGGTTCTACAGGGAACGTTGGATAATAGGCTTGTGTTGCTTTTTTTAGTCTGTGTAACGAGAATGTGAATAGCAAAGTCTGATGCTGAATATAGTCGGTGTCAGCGGATGTCAAAAAAGTGCCATTAGGGTACAAGTCCTGCATTTTGTCAATGCCTGCCTGAGCCAGTATGCGCATAGCTCCCATCTCATGTGTCACCAACATGTTCTCATGGTGAGCAATAGGTAGCAGCGGAGAGTACAATGGCAGCTTCCCGGCCAGTCGGCCCAGTGCCTGCCAGGCTGTGATCGTCGAGTTGATAGTGTTGAATGTGGCGCGGGGTGTGAGTCTATGCCTATGTGTTAAAATGAAGCTTAATGGGATGGGATGTGCGTCCCAGTGTTCCACCGCCACATGCGGTATAAAATTGTGAGAAGTGAACCAAAAGTGCGCGTATTGCGCATGTGCGCACAAATAATACATGTAAATATCTGGTACCCCGAATCCCCCGTGTATGTAATCTAGGATTAGAGTTCGCCAGCCCACTCGGGCCTGTTTTTCCACCCCAAATCAGACGGAGAAGCAGCAAACGTACTGTTTTAAAAAATTGTTGGGAGAGAGGGATCGGTATGTTATTAAAAAAATATAAAAATTTAGGCAACACCACCATTATTATTAAGGCGATACGATCTGTGAGGGAGAGAGGAAGATGTATCCACCTGTTGACTTGCTGCTCCAACAACGTTACGGCAGTGCCATAATTCTCACGGAGGACTCTGTCGGGATCTCGGTGAACCCAGATACCTAACCGACTTCATTGCCCACTCAAGGGGGAATTCTGGCTCATGCGGGTGCGTGGATATGGTCAGTGTTAGCACCACCGACTTAGACCAGTTGATGTGTAACCCGGAGAATCTAGCAAACCGAATGTACTCCCGTAGAACCGGCGCCAGATGAGTGCGGGCTCTC
Source organism: Calotriton arnoldi (assembly GCA_963921515.1). NCBI lineage: Eukaryota > Metazoa > Chordata > Amphibia > Caudata > Salamandridae > Calotriton > Calotriton arnoldi. Next base: position 210,929 of record CAWUFW010017840.1, read on the forward strand.
TAATAAAAAGCAACATATCATCCGCATATAAAGAGATAATGAGCGGACGGTGACGTAAGTTGAGGGCCGCATATTTATGACATTGTCTGACGAGGCAGGCCAGCGGTTCCAGCGTCAAGGCGAACAGGAGTGGCGAGAGGGGGCACCCCTGCCTGGTGCCTCTAGTAATAAAAAAAGGTTTCGAGGTGTGACCCCCCACTCGGACCCGCGCCGTGGGGTGTGCATACAGGAGTCGCACCCAGTTGATAAAAAAAGGGGAAAATCCCATCCGTTGGAGTATGAAGAACAGGTATCCCCATTCAATTGAATCGAACGCTTTAGCAGCGCCAAGCATGACAGCTGCCGCCGGAAGATCAGGAGAAAGAGTGTGGAAGAGAGCAAATAGTGTGCGGAGATTGTGGGAGGTGGACCGTGTAGGGATAAACCCACATTGATCTGGTAGCACCAGATTCTGCATGAGTGGTTGAAGGCGGGTGGCTAGTATCTTCGCTAAAATTTTGACATCTGTGTTAATGAGCGACAGGGGGCGGTATGAGTCGCAGTGAGCAGGCGGTTTGTCTTTTTTTAATAAAGTAATGATTAGTGCCTCGCGAAGGGATGGGGGAGTATGCCTGAGTCATATGCCTCCGCATACATTTCTATCAGGAAAGGGGTGAGCTCCTCAGCATAGGCCTTGTAGAACTCGGAAGGAAAGCCGTCCGGGCCAGGTGCTTTTTTATTGGGGAGGGAGGCTATTGCCATGCAAATATCTTCCACTGTGATAGGCTGGCCTAGATAATCTCTCTGCCCTTCCGACAACCATGCAATAGCTATCTGTGATAAATAGGCATCCAATTCTTCAGTGGCCGTCTCACCCTGCGAGGTGTATAATTTTGCATACGTTTGTCTGAACTGCTCCAATATGTCCGTGACACTGAAGTGGTCATGACCTGTCTCATCTGTGATCTTAGTGATTACGTCTTGGTTCATGCGGTGTGCAATCTTTGTGGCCAAGCGGTGTCCTGGTCTCCCACCCTCCCCGTAAGAGCGAGCCACAGCACGTTTTGATATATATCGTAGCTCTTCGTCTGCTAGCCTAGTGTGTTCAAGAATGGCTTCCTGAATGGATGCTAGGGTCGCCTCACATGGCGTACGCTCATAGTCGCGTTCAAGGTTAGTCAGTGTAGTTTCCACTTTAGTTATTTGGCCCCGTAAGTCCTTTAGAATGCCAGCTGATGTATTGATACAGGCACCCCGAATGGTAGCTTTGAACCCCTCCCATAATATCCCCGCGCTATCGACAGACCCCTTATTTTGAGCAAAGTATTGGGTGATGGCCTCACGAATAGTTTCCAAATAAAGGGGGTCTAGCAGCGCCTCAGGGCGGAAGCGCCAGGTAAAGGCTCGGGGAATCTGTTGAGGAATACAGAGAGTGAGCCGAACGGGACAGTGATCTGAAAGTGTGCGTGGCAGGCTCTCCACCTCTACCACCCAGCCCGCCACCCCCTCGCTCACCAACCAATAATCAAGGCGAGACCAACTGCCATGAGCTGTGGAGACGTGTGTGCCCTCGAGCGTCTCTGCATGCCTATGTCGCCATATATCTAGCAATCCAAGTTCCGCCATCCCATCGTTAATCACATGAGCTGTACCTGGGGAATGCCCCTCTCTACCACTAGATTTATCTTTGCTGGGGTCTAGGTGAGTATTGAGGTCTCCCCCGCAGAGGATCACTGCGTCTGGCCAATCGCGCAGCACCGCAATAAGGTTCCCGAATAGCCCAGGGTTATCTATATTAGGACCATAAGAATTCACAATGGTGACTAGTTTGCCTGCCAATGTCCCGTGTACCATAGCATAATGACCCGCAGAGTCAACATGGGTGCGATGCACTGTAAACGGAAGGCCCTTCTTCACTAATGTGAGCACCCCCCGGCTATAGGAGGAGTAGGAGGAAGCCAGGCGGTAGCCAGCCCAGCGGGCCCCAACCAATTTGTCAGTAAAATTTGTGAGATGCGTTTCTTGCAGGAGGGCGATGCTAATTCTATGGCATTCTAAATGATCTATCACCTTTCTAATTTTTTGGGGCGAGTTAAGCCCCCGCACGTTCCACGTGAGACAAGAAATTGTCATACCATTACTGTGCATCCCAATAACAGAGTATGTAGAAAGCGGAATCAACCCTGTGTCCAGCACATGAATAGAATGTGTGAGCAATATCTAGCAGGATAGTAAAAATATTCAGCCACACGAACAAACCCCATAGTAACACCCTCCACCCCCTTCCCCCCACCCACTTCAGCAACCCCAACACGCCAAAGCCATCCCAAACTCCCATAAACAAATCCCAAGTGCAGCACCAAGGGAAGAATCGACTTCAGGGAACACCCATAGGGGGGGACGCCGGAGCACAAACTCCTTCCCTTTGAAGGTAGGAGGTGGCCGAGCTGTCATGCAATGCCTTCCCCAGTCCCGGCAATCACACATCTTATAAGAACATAGGAGGGGAATCTCCCCAACACTGCAATCTAAATAATACATGGATGGAGAATATGAAGCAAAGTATGCAAATGACCATTAAGTGCTAGCAGTACTCATGCCCCATCTCAGGGCGCCCTCCCAACTTAACCGAGTTCTGAAACAGAGTCATCCCTGTCCACTGGCCAAGTCGCCATGCTCAGCAGCTTCGTCACTCTCTGCATGCCTGGGGGATCGGTTACGACGGGAAACTGATTTGGCGAAATCCAAGGCCGATTTCGGGCAGGTGAAGAATTTGTATTTTTCTTTATCCTCCACACGCAATCGCGCCGGGTAGAGCATGGCATATGGTATGCGCGCAGCAAGTAGCAATTTCTTGGCAGGCTGATACTCCCTGCGGGCCTCCTGCACCGCCAGAGTGAAGTCCGGGTAGAAGGCGAGCGTATTCCCTTCAAGGGTGATGGTACTCTTCTCCCTCGCCAAACGGAGCACCGTATCCCGGTCTCTATAGTTTAAAAGGCGAGCAATTACGGGGCGAGGTGGAGCGCCCGGGGGGGGCGTGCAGCCAGGGAACGATGAGCTTGCTCCACAATGAGAACTTGGGACAACTGCTCTGCCCCGAAGATGTCTCGCAAAAGCTTTTCCACAAAGGTCTCTAGACGGCCTGTGTTCGTAGTCTCTGGCAGGCCCATAATGCGCACGTTGTTACGCCGCGATCTGGCTTCTAAATCTTCATTACGAGCCTGTATGACAGCTAGGACTTTTTCCATGGAGGTCGCCCTGTTAGTGACTTGCTGCAAACCATCCTCGGCATCTGAAATGCGTGTCTCCACCTCCCCCAGCCGCAGCGCATGTTTGTCCAGTTTAGACGACATGTGATCCATGCGAAGGTTAAGATGGTCGATTTTCCCGTCGATGGACTGCACAGCAAGAAGGGTTTTATCAATGTTAGTAAGGCGCTCATTTGGAGGGTCAGTCTCAGAGTCCGAGGCCGCATGTTGAGTGGCTCTGCCAGTTTTCCGGGGTTCAAATGTGAGGCGAGGCTGGCCACGCTCGCTTTTCCCATGTCAGAGGCGCAGTCCAGTAGGTCGTCGTGCACGGATGCAGCAGCACAACACAGGCCCCTCAGTGCCACAATTGGAAAGCAGCCCTCCTGTGAGCAAAAATGGAGTGAGCGTCCGCAAGGAGCAGCTCCACGTGGATGGTAACTAGGCCAACCCAGCCACAGTGCGACCAGGGCCTAGATTTAAAAAGCAGCGACGCAGTGCAGGGCTCACTCTACAGGTCTGCGCTGTACCCAGGAGGAATTACCAGGAGGATCCAAAGGGCATGGTCCAGCACCTGTGTGCCCGCAAGGCTATGGTGTGGTCGCGCCTGACGGGCGGTGGATCGCCACTAGGTAGAGATCTAGGTAGGTAGGCCACTGGTGAGGCTCTCACTTCTAGGATGCCAGGTCGAAGGCGAAGGGCAGGCCCAGGTTTGCGCCGGGAGGTATACAGCAATAGAGGCCGCCGTGAGGACACCCCAGAGAACAAGAATAGCAAGATCAGGCAGGCATCATCTTTGCCCCCTCCCACAGTGGGAATCATAGGATCAAGGTCACGCCATGGCGGCACACCGCCTCCAGGCGCGAAATGCGGGGACGATGGCAGACCAGTGTCAGTGTGAGGGGGGGGGGCGTGCCGTCAGCAAAGATCTTCAGAAGGTCGCACGGATGTCAGGCCTGTTGTGGGCAGCAGCGGCAGAGGAGCAAGGATCTTGGCTCCAGGGATGTGTGCCAAATGGTGCTCCGCAGGGAGGCCCTCTCCAGTGATATGGAGGCTTGTCGCCGCAGGATGCAGCAGGCCGGGCAGCATACCGGGGAGCGGCAATCGCGCAGGCACACGGAAAAGCAGCCCAGGACCCAGCGACCAACCAAGCAGGCCCGCACCAGACCGCCAGCCGGCCGCGACGCCAGAGGACGCAGCTCAGTCCCCCTACGCGAGCCCGGCGTCAATAGGCCGCACTAGCGGAGACCCGGGGGCGGCGCGGCCCTCCAACCACCGAGCGATGAATTGGAGGGCAGCCACCAGTCCCCCGTGCCCTACCGCACCGCCCACCAAACACCAGAGCCGGGGAGCCAAGCACACCCCCGGCGCTCCCAGCCCGCCACCAGTGCTAGCCGCGGCCTACCTTACTCGCTCGATCCGAGCGCGTCCCGAGCCGCCACGTCATCAGGAGCCGGCCCGGAGTCTCCCAGCCTGCGTTTTTCGGCGCGGCGAACTTTCGGCCCCACAGCACCCAGCCAGGTCAGTCTGTGGTTCTTTTAGACCCTGTGGCTGTCGGTTTCAGCAGGATGCAGGGCGGGATGGCCAGGATAATTAACGGATTTGTAGCTCGGCCGGCGGAGCAGCTCTACAGAGCGGCCATCTTGCGTTGCGCCCTCTAGCGCCCCCCCCCCGATCAATCCAAAACTTTCCAGGAAGGAGATGGGTGAGACTTTTTTGGGAACGTTTCATGAAGATTCGTCAAATGGCACCAAAGTTATAAGCAAACCAAAAAACGCGTTTCCTATGGAAGCGCAAACCTAGCTATAATTACTCAGTGTCGACCACCACTGGATTAAATATTGTTTAATGCAAAAGGCTGTCCCCACAAATACCATAAAATTGGGTGCTATGGTCTGCACACTTTCAGATTTATGTTGACTGAATTAAATTGAAGGAAAGACTGGTACCACAATAAGTATCCGCTAAGGGTTGGGACTGGTTTATGCAGAAATAGGGATTGTTAATTGTGCGGTAGGTCATGGTTAATGCTTACAATCAATAAAATTAAAATTAGTTCTGTGCTACATAAAGCCCAAGGCAACCAGTCAAGTGCATTATACAGGCTTTAAACTCAGAAGTGGTTAATAACATCTTTAAAATGTATCCAGGTGAAATATTTTTCTATATAATACTAGAGAGGCACTACTATTCTGCTTTAGGAGCAGGTAGCAGGGACTTTGAAGCTAGGAGAAAAATTGCAGTATTCAAATAATGAGAATTACAGTAACACGGCCCCAGATGTGTTGGGCATGACAATATCACTCACGGCACCGCTGGTGACCTTGGGAATCTGGAGTGACCAAACTTTGGACAAATGCACACTCTTTTTCTCCAACGTAGCCCTGATAGTGGCTCATCATGATTTGACCCGTAGGTGAGGCGCTGCCTCAATCCCGACACTGCCAGACTGGGAGAGCAACATGGATTGGTGTATGAGAGCAGAGAGACTAGTTTATCAGTCCAGTGGTTGTCCCAGGAAATTTGGAAAAATATGCCTCCCTGGAGTGGAGCCGCAGATGCTGATGCATAATGCCATACAATGATTGGGACATGGGTGGAATGTGGAAGGGTCGCCATATGGACGTTGGATGGGGGTGAAGGACAGCCAGGAGAGCTGTCTACGAGAGAGCCAAATTGTGATGTATTCAACATGGAACCTATGTGCCTAGGTTGTTGTTTTTTGTTCCCAGATACCTGGGGTTTTGTTTTACAATATCACGATAAAATATGTTTAAAAAAAATTGTTGCAGTGTTTCGAAAGGCTGTCAGCTCTGTGTGAGTTAATTTTCGCCCTGGCTGTTTTTCAGATTCTTTTTTTTGTTTTAACCGATTAAGAGGACAGAACAAGACTTTATGAGGTGCAGGGCGGTGAGATTGAGAGTTATAGAGAATGTACTGTGGAGCCACAATGGCATCGGAAACAAAGAGGCTTAGAATGTGCAAGGCAGGGGTGTTGCTTCAATGGGTGCAGCACGTGCAGTTGCACCGAGGCCCAGAGGCCAGAGATGCCCACAGAACCCTGATTATTGCTGTATTTTATCATTCAAACGGCAGCCAGGAGGTCCATTTCGTTCCTTGCACTAGGGCCCATAAAACATTGGCTATGCAACTGTTACAAGGTGTCTATTTTTTTTTAAATGACGTTTTGAGAGGGAGTACTTTTTTTCACGAGCTTGTGGAAAGGTGTGGTTTCTATTGGCGGGCTGTGTAGAGTGCCTCCCGGCTTCTACCATACATTGCTAGCAAATCCACCCCGAGGGCTGGGTGCGGTCCGAGGGGATAAATAAAGGGCAGAGTGGTCGCTCAAGGTCATTCCGTGATTGCACCAACAGTACCGTATGTTGTATGGCTGGTTTCTCATGCCACTGCTGGGCCTCTGCAAGTCTGCACAAGGCAGACTTTACACTGGTGACAAGGATGGTGGTAGCCCGTGCGTGCTGTGTCCACCACCCAACGTTCACCTCCCGAGAGGTCCTCTCTGCTGTGGAGGGAGCAGCACATCGCACTCCCCCAGTGCTACAAGCTGGTGTGCTCAGCCATGCAGGCCGTGCCGTCTCGTGGGTGTGAAGGCGAGTCCCGCCCACGTTCACAGATGCTGTGCTCCGGGCAGGCAGGCCTGAGGATTCATTAAGGTATGGTGAGCCTCCGACGCCCCACCCGGTGACCTGAGGCCACAGTGTCAACTCCCTGCATCATGCGCAGCCCGTGTGCGCGAATCCCAGCACTTCATCAGAGGGAGGCGGCCGTGCCACCTAGTGGCAGACGAGGGCTTCACAGGGCGGGGGCGTCACGTGAGGAAGCAGGTGCCGGAGTAACTGTGAAGGGGCTAAATTTGACAATGACTAAGAATTAACCTATATCAAAGAGAAAAATAAAAACACAATAAAGAAGGTGAAAGAGTTGTGACCAACTGTGTGGAGCAAAAGAAACAATTGATGGACGGAATGCTGGACAATGCAAACATTCACCCCCAGTCACAAGGATCTGGGTTAAATCCATCATTCTTTTGCTCACCACACCACCCCACTTTGGACCCAGCCATATGCAAATCAGTCTTGACCCCGTTCCTTGTGGGAACAGTCAAGCCCGCAGTGCCAAGCCAGGTCCTCCCTGGACCGGAAACAAACATCCTGGGACCGGTTTCAGGGCATCACCCTTCATCAGCCAGGCTAGCTTGAATCCAGTGGTGTAGTGAGCACGGGACCCACGTCTGGGCATACCCTTCTTCCCACTTAGGGTGACATATGCAAAAGAAACAATTGATGGACGGAATGCTGGACAATGCAAACATTCACCTCCAGTCACAAGGATCTGGGTTAAATCCATCATTCTTTTGCTCACCACACCACCCCAGTTTGGACCCAGCCATATGCAAATCAGTCTTGATCCTGTTCCTTGTGGGAACAGTCAAGCCGGAAGTGCCAAGCCAAGTCCTCCTTGGACCGGAAACAAGCATCCTGGGACCGGTTTCAGGGCATCACCCTTCATCAGCCAGGCTAGCTTGAATCCAGTGGTGTAGTGAGCACGGTACCCACGTCTGGGCATACCCTTCCCACTTAGGGCGACATATGCAAAAGAAACAATTGATGGCCGGAATGCTGGACAATGCAAACATTCACCTCCAGTCACAAGGATCTGGGTTAAATCCATCATTCTTTTGCTCACCTCACCACCCCAGTTTAGACCAAGCCATATGCAAATCAGTCTTGACTCTGTTCCTTGTGGGAACAGTCCAGCCCGAACTGCCAAGCCAGGTCCTCCCTGGACCGGAAACAAGCATCCTGGGACCGGTTTCAGGGCATCACCCTTCATCAGCCAGGCTAGCTTGAATCCAGTGGTGTAGTGAGCACGGGACCCACGTCTGGGCATACCCTTCTTCCCACTTAGGGTGACATATGCAAAAGAAACAATTGATGGACGGAATGCTGGACAATGCAAACATTCACCCCCAGTCACAAGGATCTGGGTTAAATCCATCATTCTTTTGCTCACCACACCACCCCAGTTTGGACCCAGACATATGCAAATCAGTCTTGACCCTGTCCTTGTGGGAACAGTCCAGCCCGAACTGCCAAGCCAGGTCCTTCCTGGACCGGAAACAAGCATCCTGGGACCGGTTTCAGGGCATCACCCTTCATCAGCCAGGCTAGCTTGAATCCAGTGGTGTAGTGAGCACGGGACCCACATCTGGGCATACCCTTCCCACTTAGGGCAACATATGCAAAAGAAACAATTGATGGACAGAATGCTGGACAATGCAAACATTCACCCCCAGTCACAAGGATCTGGGTTAAATCCATCATTCTTTTGCTCACCACACCACCCCAGTTTGGACCCAGCCGTATGCAAATCAGTCTTGACCCTGTTCCTTGTGGGAACAGTCCAGCCCGAACTGCCAAGCCAGGTCCTCCCTGGACCGGAAACAAGCATCCTGGGACCGATTTCAGGGCATATCCCTTCATCAGCCAGGCTAGCTTGAATCCAGTGGTGTAGTGAGCACGGGACCCACGTCTGGGCATACCCTTCCCACTTAGGGCGACATATGCAAAAGATACAATTGATGGACGGAATGCTGGACAATGCAAACATTCACCCCCAGTCACAAGGATCAGGGTTAAATCCATCATTCTTTTGCTCAACACACCACCCCAGTTTGGATCCAGCCATATGCAAATTAGTCTTGACCCTGTTCCTTTTGTGAACAGTCCAGCCCAAACCGCCAAACCAGGTCCTCCCTGGACCGGAAACAAGCATCCTGGGACCGGTTTCAGGGCATCACCCTTCATCAGCCAAGCTAGCTTGAATCCAGTGGTGTAGTGAGCACGGGACCCACATCTGGGCATACCCTTCCCACTTAGGGCGACACATGCAAAAGAAACAATTGCTGCACATAGAGGGTGTGGAGTAACTGATAATTGCACTGCATGATATTCAAACACTACTGCAAGGCGTTGGGTGGCAGGTATGCACAAAAAGGACTGCAAATACTGTTTTGCTGGAAGACCCTCTGTAACTGCTCATACTGGGACCAAGAGCAAACCTCCCAGACTGCCTCAAAGAAAAGGGCTATGTGGCCACCTTGCATCCACTCCCAACGCTAACCACAAGAGAGACTCAGGGATCGCACAAGATGTCCCATCAGCAGTGGAATCCTGTCCCAACTGCTCCCATGCACTGTGTCCAATCCTCAGTCACAGTGATGCCGTCGTTCAGCCAACTGGTAGACTCTGCCATGGCCGCCCCACGCTGCACCAATGGATCGGGCTCCTGCAGCATTATTTTCGCAGAACAAGCAAAACGGTTGGGGCGGTGAAGAGGTGAATGAAGCTCCACGTCGGGGTGCAGAACTATATGACCTGTTCGAACACCTCCCCAACACAGGTGGGGATGATGACTTTGATGCTGCATTGGCAGTTGAGTGGCAGCACTCAACTGCCATTTTGACCCCCAGCTCAACCCTGACTATGAGAGGTTTAAGCTAAGACAGACTAGGCAATCAGAGGATGAGTCTGCGGATGTCTTCTATGCCCAACGTCAAAAATTGGCAAGCACCTGCACTGACATCAACCAGACAGACAAAAACAGGGCCCAGCTGATTCAAGGCAGCTGGTCGACCATCCTGCGGAAGCTCCTACTGCATCAGCCAGGTATTTCACTGGACAATATATTGATACTGGCACAGTTACATGAGCAGGCAGATAGTTAAGCAGACAACACAGAGGCAGTGTTGGTGAGGGGAGCCCTGGCAGGTGCAGCCCAGGTGGCAAAGGTGAAAGAAGAGCAGGTGGATGCCATCCAAAGATGGCCTGCTCGGCTCCAGACTGCAAAAATGCCCAAAGTGCCTGAGAAGGGGGGCATCAACTGTGGTCTGACACATTGCATGCCAAATGTGTGCCTGGAGCAAAGTATAGCATGTTCCAGATGCAGCGCATGAACCACTTCACCAAGGTGTGTAAGAGCAGTGGGCACAATGCAGGTGATGGATAAGAGGAAAAGGAAAAGCAACCCTATGACAACTATCACTAGAGAAGGAAGTGGCCGGGTACCCAGCAAAAGCAGTCCGCCCAATGGAGCGCCTCGAAGAGGATTACAATGAGGAAGTATTCACAATCTCTTTTTCAGGCAAGGAAGGCAACTGTAAGCGGCCACTACCAATGTTTTACAGTTGACATTGAGGGCACCAAATTCAAGGGGTTAATCGACACCTGTGCCTCTGTTAATGTCATGGACTCAGCCCAGTTCAGCAAGATCACACCATGCCTCAAACTGGCACAAATAAACGCAAGAATTTATACTTATGGAGGCACTGTACCACTGCTGCTGAGAGGAGTTGTGGAGATCATGGCAGTGAGCGACGGAAAATCAACACGAGCCCGGTTCCACGTGACCAAAGGCAGTACCGGCACTCTCCTTGGATGCCACACTGCGGAAAATCTGGGGCTCGTCTTCTTTGCACGACAGGTCTATGATTCTCATGCCGCAGATATTCTGCAAGAATTTTGCCAGCTGTTCCAGGGGCTAGGGTGGCTAAAAGACTTCCAACTAAAGCTGTACATTGATGCCACTGTGAGGCCCATGGCACTCAGCCACTGGAGAGTTCTGTTCCACTTGCAGCTGCTGGTGGAGAAAGAACTGTAGCACCTAGAGCAAAAGGGAGTGCTTGAGAAAGTCGAGAGGCCCACCTAATGGGCATCCCCACTGGCGATATCTCCTAAGCCGAAACCGCCCGGGCCATCAGACTATGTGTAGATATGAGGCTCCCAAATAAGGCCATCCATAGGGAGAGACACATAACCCAGACAGTCGACAACATAGTGGTGGGCCTAAATGGGGCCCAATGGTTTTCAAACCTAGACCTCTATGCTGGCTATCACCAACTGGAGCTTGACCTGTCTAGCTGCTACATAACTACTTTCTCAACGCACATTGAGCCCTGCAAGCCCCGCAGATACAAAATGTTGACCTTTGAAATATCGTCAAGAGAAGAGGTGTTTCAGAACACTATCTGTGAGCACCTCTCTGGCCTAGTCAGGGTGCTGAACATCAGCAACTACATTCTAATATTCTCTCACATGCTGGAAGAACACCATGTACGGCTGAGGGCAGCCCTGAAGTGGTTGGCAGACTGTGGGCTAACCCTACACAAACAAAAATGCTCATTCTGTGAAAACTCTATAGAGTTCTTTGTGAACGTATTTTCAAGATAGGGACTGCAGGTAGACCCAAGGAAGGTTGAAGGCATGAAGAATGTAGCTATCCCACAGAATGCATCAGAGGTGAAATATTTTCTCTGAATTGCCACTACTGTGGACAATTCATTCCAAACCTAGCCACACTATGAGAATTCTCATGAGGAATGATGTCCTGTGGTAGTGGGTCTCCCACACTAACCTGGTGTTCCGAACAGTGAAAGAAGCAATATTGGCAGACGCCACCCCAGGATACTTCAACCCAAGGCGCCGGACGAAGCTGGTGGTAGACACGAGCCCCATGGGGCTTGGAAAAGTTCTCCTACAGGAAAAACATAAGGGGTCATGGGTCCCAATTGTATATTCAAGTAGAGCATTGGCAGACACTGAGACGAGGTATGTGCAGATTGAGCATGAGGCACATGGTGGGACTGCCGCCATTTCCACTTGTACCTCTGTGGGCAGCAGTTCAAGGTCATAACAGACCATAAGTCATTGGTCCCACTATTTGCTGGAACGTTTCTGATTGCTCCCTCCCCGCATCGAAAGGTGGGCCGTGCAGCTTCAGTTGCACACATTTGATATTGTGTACCGTCCCGGAGTTTATAACCCATCAGGCTACTAGTCGAGACATCCCCAGGCACAGACTGGTCCCAAGGAGACAGAGAAAGGTGAATGGGCCGAAGAATTTGTGAATATGGTGGTACATGAACGCCTATCCCCGGGCGCTATCTCTTGAGGAGATTCAGAAGGCAACGAGTTGGACAAGAGTTTATCAAAGGCAAAAGAGGCGCTTCACAAAAAACAGTGGTGCAACTTTCTAGATGGCGCCAAGGCGCCAACAGCCGTTGAGCAGGTGACAATGGGCCAACTCTGGAGGGTCAGAGATGAGCTAATTTCAAGTGCTGAGGGCCTGCTTCTCCGAGAAAGGCAGATCATTATTCCCAAGAGCCTTTGGACACAAGTTGTTGGTCTGGCCCACCAAGGTCACCAAGGCATTATCAACATAAAAGCAAAGGCTAAGAGACAAAGTATGGCTCCCTGGCATGGACACCTGGGTGGATGATCAAGTCAGAGGCTGTCTCTCGTGCATAACGAGTGAGGCACCCCTGTCTGCTCCGGTAATCACAGAGAAGCCATGTCTGACACTGTGGTCCTGTGTCAGTATGGACTTTTGCAGCTTCCCGTATGGCCATCTCATGGGCGTGATGAATGACAACCATTCCAAGTATTTAGTCATGGAGATGGTGTCCTCCACAGCATTCTTAAAAGTAAAGCCGGCAGTGGAGAAGATCTTTGTGTTACTGGGGATCCCGGAAGAGATCAAAACTGAAAATGGGCCCCCGTTCCAAGGCCAAAACTTCCAATCATATATATAGAGTATCAACATCAGACACCCTAAAGTGACCCCGCAATGGCCGCAAGCCAACAGGGAAGTGGAGTGCGTTACGCGCATGCTGAACAGGGCTCTGCGGATTAGAGTTGACCAAGGGAAAGACGTGGAGTGTTGCCTGCACCAGTTCTTAACAGCATATTGGCAAACACTGCACAGTACCACAAACTGTGCCCCGAGTGATCTGCTGATGAGAATACCCACCCGAGACATAATTCCGATCAGTCCCAGCCAGAGCCCAACCATCCTTGATGTACACGCCACACAGGAGAAGAGGAAGTCCATGAATGACCGAGAGAGCCAAATCCACAAAGCAATGGTTTCTGATCTGACAGTAGGGGACAAGGTGATTATCTGGGACCAAGACACTGGGTGTAAATTCCGCACTCCATTCAAGAAGGAAGTGTGGGAAGTTGTGAACATCCATGGTACAATGATCACCGTTCAATGTGGGCAATCCACGGTTGCCAAGATCATCACCTGGTTCAAATGAGTTGATTCCTCAGTGGGGGGGACAAAATGACAGCCAAGAGGGGATTGAAAAGATGCAAGGTGGAGATGTTGCAATGCCCAGCCCCTGGCAAGAGTCGACAGAAGGGGAGCAAGGATGTGTGGAGGAAATAACAAGAGCGCAAAGTCCCAGGAGCACAGTATTGCCTTCGTATCTGGACACTGGCACCCAAGTAACCATCACAGACACCGGTACTCAAAGGGAAAGGGATTCGAGCAGCAGGAGCCAGAAGTATGGACTCTGGCCTAACTCTGCACCTAGTCAGAGACTGAGAGACTATGTCTGTTAAGTATCCAGAAAAGGTTTTCTGAACTTTTCTGTTACAATAAAATTTGGAAGGGATGTAGAGTGCCACCGGGTCTCTACTATACATTGTTAGCAATGCCCCACCCCAAAGGCCGGGCGCAGTCCTAGCGGATAAATAAAGGGCAGAGTGGTCGCTTGAGGCCACTCCATGATTGCATCAACAGTACCTGTGTGTTGTGTGGCTGGTTTCTTGTGCTGCTGCTGGGCCTCTGCAAGTCTGTACAAGGCAGATGTTACAGGCTGAGGGGTTGTACCCTTCTAAGTTTGCAGCGTTCTGGATGGTTATTGCAAAAATAAATTACCATCCATTTTTCATGATAATAAATCCATACTATCAGAGCTGCCTCGTTGAAACAGACATCAGGCAGCCAGGCAGATTTGCTTAGGCACGTGAACCAGTGCGCATGTGCCAGTTACAACATGGTTTTGTAGAACATCAATGTATTTTAAGCAGCCTACGGGCTGAAATGCTGCCAGCCTGGGTCTGCAATACTGCGGGGTCCCCAAGGCACACCCAGTAATGACGCTATAAAGCGTCACATTTTTAAGCAGCAAATGGTGTGTACAGTATCAGCCCTGTACTCCCGGGGCTACCTATCAGTTATTGAGAGCTGCCTCCCCATCCCCCTCCCTTTCCCAAGTGTCCCAAGGTGACGAGTTTAGAAACGGAGGGGTTACAGCCTTTACAGGACGCCTTGCAGGCAGTGAAAAACCTGTGATGCCATGGCAGGTCACAAGCTGCTTCTTAGTGGTAAAGAATCTGACTTCTGACATCAATCATACACTGACCTGAGGACATTTCAGGACAAGACAGCTGGGTAACTGAATAGCATGTCTCTTCACCTTTCCTCTCGCTTTTCTTTCTCCCTTTCTCTGCTCGTTTTAAATCCTTCATGCACCCCTAACACCTCTTTTCCGCCTTTGCTCTCTCTCCATTCTTCTTCATTTTCTATTTTATATCTTTCTGTGTAGGAGGAGCAGCAGCAGGCAAGAAATTGGGCACTTGATGGTAGCATTGTCAATTCTGAATGGCTGAGAAGAAATCGATGCTTTATTCAGCACGTTCTGTGTCTAGAAAGCAAGCTGCCTGATTAAATTAGGCAACTTTATTTGTAGACATAGAATGTAAGTCCGTATTCAATGTTTCTGAAATGTAATCATTTATCACAGATTCATGTTTTACAAGTTGCCTATGGCATTCCCCATTGGAAACCACTATATGTGTAAGCAGTTCATAGGCTGCCAACCGGGCACCCTCGAGACTGGCAGGTCTGTTATGGTATGTGTTTGTTTATGTTTAGAAATTTGTAGAGCGCGTGGCTGCCCGAGGGCTTCCCAGAGCTAAAGAGTGCTGTTTACAAGCTCTATCCATAGTGCGTCTACAAGGGGAACAGCAAAGTTTTGAGATGTTTCCTGAAAACGGTTTCGTTGGGTAGAATTCTTATTTTATATGGGAGGGCATTCCACATCTTTGGTACCAGGTGGGCAAATGATCTGCCCCCCCTCCCCCCACCCAACCTGGCTCTTTTGGCTCTCGATGTCCTAAGAAGCTGTTTCTGAGCTGATCTAAGATGCCTGGTCGGGATATACCTGGACAACATTTGTCTCAGTTTTATTGGGCCTTTTTTGTTAACAGCCCTATATGCCAAGCATAGGGACTTAAACGTTATTCTTGTTTCAATAGGGAGCCAGTGTAGCTGCTTCAGTGCTTCTTTAGTCAAAGTGCATTTGGGGATTTTTAGAAGGAGTCTTGCTGCCGCATTTTGTACTACCTGTAGTCTCTTCGTCACATATTTAGGCGCGCCCACGTAAAGTGAGTTTCCATAGTCCAAGCGCGAGATTATAAGAGACTGGATGACAATTTTTTTCAGATGTTCCGGGATCACCTCAATAATCTTCCTTAGTATTTTAAGCAGGGAGAAGCATATTCTTGACAGTTTCCTGGATTGGCAATCCATCGTGAGTGAGTTCTCCATCCAGACCCCTAAGTTTTTTATAACTGGTTTGGGTATAGGTGGGTTTCCCATACAAGGGGGCCACTGTGTCAGGGGTGCCTGGATAGTGGATTTTCCTAATAGCATGATCTCTGTTTTCTCGCCATTTAATTTCAGATGGCTATTGGCCATCCAATTTACCACTCTCTCCAGACAGTGACTCAACTGTGGTACCAATGAAATAAGTCATATTTGGTATCAAACAATGTGCCCTCTCACCCCTAACATGATTCTTGTGCCTTGGGTGACCTGGCATGCAGCCAGAGGTTATCCCCTGATTGCCCCAAGCTTTACTGTGTTTTTACTGACCAGCCTGCGCTTTCCCGTGCCTGCTACCACTAGGACAAGATTCTGACCTCCTGACCTCCTGCCAGGCAGTGTGATCAATCCCAGGAGTCAGAGTCAAAGACTGGTCACTAAGGAGGTCACACATCCCTCCTCCCCAGATGGCTAGTGAATTGGCACATCAGAGCGGTGAGCTTCAAAGGCCATACTGCCTCCGATATGCATCTGGGATGTCTTCCTGAGGAGGAAACAGCCCTCCCCTTGCCCATGAAAGCTTGCACCCGGGCAAGGTGGGAATTCAACATTAAGTACCCACAAATGTGAGACACACAGGAATTGAATTCTTACAGCCAACATATGAATCTGGCCCTAAGTCAGAATTTAAACTTTTCCATCGGGCTGAACTTAGCCCCTGTATCTGACCATCGGTCTTAACATATGACTTTGACTTGGTCTTGCATGATCAAATACTCGTGGTTGGTCCTTTGCTCTTTTTTTTTTTTTAAACAAATTTTATTGCGTCAATCGTCAAAGATCATGCAGAGCTCTGTATCCCAGAGGCCAACTGCTACATTTTACAGTATGAAAATTGTGTTGACATTTACTGAACATATCTTGCAAAAGAAAATCATAATACTTAACTAACAACACCCCCCCATGCACTGTCTTGCACCATTCCTTAAGCTTCACCTCCACCCGCACCACATCAATGACAATTCTGGCTGCACCATGGTCTCCTGGACCGCCGCCCGTCCCCCTTATCCCCGAATCGCTGCGTCTCCAGTGGGAACAGGCTCTAGGAAAAGGCCTCTATAATCCGCCCACCTCTTCCAGATCTTAGGATGCTTTTGTGGGCACCCCGTGCTTTGAAAATAGGAATCTCTAGGCCCATATTAAAATCAAGACCATTCTTCCATGCTGTTAAAGATGGCGGTGCCTCCGCCTTCCACCGCCGTGCAATATCTCGTTTGGCTAATGTAAATCCCAATAACATCAAGTTGCGCTTATATATATTGCCCCCCACACCCTCCATTACATGTAGCAACTCTAATTTAGGTGAGAAGCGGAGTTCCCAACCCAAAACCTCCGCAAGGCAAGCCACTACCCCCCGCCAGAACTTCGCAATCACTCTACACTGCCATATCGTGTGAAGAAGGGTTCCGTTCTCTTGACCACAACGCAGTGGAGATGCCACCAGGCCCGCTCTCCACAATCTGACTCGAGTATAATATACCCTGTGTAAGTAATTGAATTGGATTAACCGGAGGCGCATGATGATTGCCGCCTCCCGGGGGGAGGCCAATGCCTACGTCCAGTCCTCTTCCTCCAGTGGACCCAGGTCCTCGTCCCAAGCTGCCCTGAGTTTATCAAGCGTACTGGGACTATTCGTTACCAGAGACTGATAGATCTGGGAAATTCTATGGTCTTGTAGGTCACCTATAAACACTTTAGCTTCGATAGGGCTAAAGTCCGGGAGGGACTCCAGGCCTGCAATACTGGGGAGGACAGCATTTCTAAACTGAAGATATTTATAGAACTGAGTCTTAGGCATCTGAAAATCTTGCTGGAGCTGTTGAAAGGACTTAAGGACCGTACCTCGCATCACATCCCCAAGGGTAGAGATCCCTATATTATCCCAATCTCGGAAGCCCGCCAGGCCAGCCAATTGAGGCAATCTTCCATTAGACCAGAGTGGGGTCTCCTTCGTCAGCCTGCCCCACCACCCCATCCTCCGCAACGCCTGCCTCCACAACTGAAATACAACCCTAGTGGCGGATGGTAGGGCCTTACGGACCGGGGCCGAGTATAAGATAGTATGTAGAGTGTTGGTCCCCATACATCCCCGCTCCACCACGTAGGCGGGATCCGATCTATCCCTGTACCACCAATCGTTTAGTATCAGTAAATGCGAGGCCATATAATATGATTGTATATCCGAGGTGGCCAGCCCACCACAATATGTTGACTGATAACATGTCCGCAGTGCCACTCTAGATGCCTTACTCGCCCACAAAAACTGCCCTAGGGCCGAGTTGACCTGGCGGAACCACGAGGGGGGATGGGGAAAGGGTAATTCTGGAGTTGATAGAGCAGTCTCGGCAGTGACACCATCTTGAAGATGGCCGAACGACCAGGGAGAGAAAGGGGCATATGGGACCAGACCTTCAGCTCGTCGCGCACACGCGCCCACACCGGTAGAAGATTACGTTCCCAAGACACCTCCATAGAATCAGACAGGAAGACCCCCAAGTACCTTACTCCTATTGTAGTTACCTGTATTGCTGAGGCCCAAGCACCCAGTTCCACATGTTGCCCCAGGGTCCACCAGATAGATTTGCAAGGGTTCATAAACAAACCCGACGATTCCCCAAAGATTTCCATAATCTGGAGTAACCTTGGGCCCGTTTTATTAATTTCCGTCAAGAAGAACAGGACATCATCGGCATACAAGGCGATGCGGTCCGACAATCCCTGGGTCCACTCAAAGCCAGCTACCTTTGCATCTATCCGCACCCATGCTGCCAAAGGCTCCATGGCCAAGGCGAAGAGAAACGGCGACGGGGGGACCCCTGCCGAGTTCCCCTGCCGACAGGAAAGGTGAAGGAGGCAGAGCCCGCGACGCGGACCGAGGCCATAATGTCCGTATAAAGTAAGAGCAGATAAGACAAGAAGCGTGGACCCAGATTCAGGCGGTCTAGGAGAGCGAATAAATATATCCAACTAAGAGAGTCGAATGCTCTGTCCATATCTGCAAGGGGAAATGCCTCATCTAGCCCCCGAATAGTGTCTATGGCAATGTGCGCACGCCGAATATTATGCCACGTCGCCCTCTGAGGCATAAAGCCAGCCTGGTCCGGGTGGACCAACGAGGCGATATGAGGATGGAGACGATTGGCCAAGGCCTTGGCCAAGATCTTAGCCTCAATATTCAGCAGCAAAATGGGGCGGTATGAAGCGTGCTGATCTGGGGGTCGACCCGGTTTGTGAAACACCACGACCTCAGCGTGTCTCCAGTCCTGCGGGAGGCGACCGCATTCTCGTGCCTCCTCCACTACCCGGGGTAGCTGTGGTCCTAGTTTCGTGAAATATCTCTTATAGAATTCACTTGGGTACCCATTGGGACCGGGAGCTTTCCCAGAGTTAAGATCTCCCAGAGCGGAGCCCAGCTCCTCTTCAGTGAACGATAAATCCAATTCTGCCCGAGCCGCAGCAGACAGTGTCTGAGGTGGGAGGTCCCCTAGAAAGCGATGTATTAAGTCCACCGGCAGGGACTCCTTCGGGGCATAGAGTGCAGCATAGTATTGTGCGAAACTTTCTGCGATTGCAGAGGGATCGCCAAGCGGCCTCCCATCAGGCCCCGGAATCCCCGGAAGGACCAGGGGGCGCATGGCACCCTGGCATAGGTGATGGAGTAGTTTGCTGGACTTATCCCCCCACTGGTATATCCTACTACAGGACGCCAGCAATGCCCAGCGGGCCTCATCCATCAGCAAATCCGCATGTGTTTGTCTTGCCGTCATTAACTGATGACGTGCTAGGATACCTCTCTCTGTCCTGGCGGCCCACTCCAGTTCTAAAATATGGGCCTCGGATTTTAACAGGGACTCCTTCCGAGCCCGACGCGCTGCAGAGCAGTACAAGATGTCTACCCCTCGTATAGTCGACTTTATTGCCTCCCATAGTGGATCCGCCGCTGCCACTGATCCAACATTAAATTCCAGATACTGATCGATGGCCTGACCTATGTGGTCTCTATATTGTTCATCTTGCAAATTCCACGGGGAGAGGTGCCAACAAAAGGGTGGCCCTGCGGGGCCAAGCTGTAATGTTAGAGCGACTGGGGAATGATCCGACAGGCCCCTCGGAAGGATTTCCGCCCCCTGGACTCTACCCACTGCCCCTGATGGAACGAATATGTAATCCAACCGTGAAAATGATTTGTGTACTGTTAAGAAATATGTATAACCCTGCTCCTCCCCATGCAGCCCACGCCATGAATCCAGCCAGCCCAGGCCTGATACCAGGGAGTGTAACTTAGTGGTTGGGCAAGCTGCGGGCGGTCCCCCCCTGTCTCTATCGATCCCGTGCTACATCCATCACATCATTCCAGTCTCCCCCGATAATTGCCAATCCATTCGGTACCTCCACCCACAAAGTTGTAAGGCGCTCAACCAGTGTCCAAGATAGGGGGAGGGTGGGGCATACACACAACCCAGTTCTACCTGTTCCTCAGAAATAGTCCCCTGAATGAAAACATACCTCGCTTGCGTATCCGCCCACGTCTTCAAGTGAATATATGAGACTCTTTGATGAATAAGAATAGCCACCCCCCGGGAGCGTCTAGTGAGCCCAGAGTGGAACACCTGTATATAACCATATCGAAGAAAGCAGAGGGCCTTAGTTCCCGACAAGTGCGTTTCCTGCAGCATCAGGACATCTGCCCGATAGAATTTTGCCTGTCGGAGGATGGCCCCCCTCTTCACCTTGTCGAGTGCCCCCCTAACATTCCAGCTCACAACCCGGATAGTCCCGACTACCAGCTGCGGATTAGCCCTGGGGGCTGCCATCTACATAGTCAACAGTATCAATAGATAGGATGGGTGGCGACCAGCAGTGAGACAACAATTTGACGTAGTGGCAGTGGAGTGCAATTAGATAAGAAAAGAGCAACCATCCTCCCTCCTGAGCATGGTACATAAGACAATCATCACCTAGAGTGCAGGTATACTCCCTACATATACGCAAGAAGGATATGGAGTTCCTCTGAGTCCAAGTGAAAGAACAGGGAGATACTAGAGGTGGGGGTGGTGGTGGCCCCACACTGAAGGTAAAGGGGGAAATCCCCTTTTCTGAACTAGGGCTCTCACACACCTAGCGAGCTAGGTGTCATGCTTCATCATATAAGCCTGCCCCTCGTCAGGTCAGCGCTGCAATACCTGACGGGCACCCAGTACGGGGCTCTTTGGCGGGGATCTTTTGTTCCTGCCGGTGGGTGCAGTGGGGGTGAGGGGCCTAGTAGGTGTAGATGTGGGAGGGAAGTGGGTTAAAATAGGTCAGTTAGTCCTAGCAATTGTTTATTCAGTAAGGTAAACTGCCTAGTTAAAAATAGAAAGAGTGGCGGTGAACTAGAGGCAAGGTGACAGGGCTAGATTTCTCAAATTACGCATTGCTTTATTTTTATGTTTCAGACAGACTGCATTTAAAATGGCACACAAATTTTGGTGCGAGTGAAAACACATGGCACATGCCTAGTCAAACGTTTTTTTAAAAGTGACACTTTTGGTGCATGCAAAGTGAAAAACATAAAATGAGGCTTGGTCATAAATGCTTTCAGTCTGAAATGCTTGTGCTGAATTAACATGTGTTTTTGCAGTGTAGAGAAAACTCGTGATTTCAGTGGCCTCTTTAGCTTTGAATCATGGAATGTGTTCTCTCTTCCCAGTTTCCTTTCCCTTATAATCTATACTCCCTGTTCCTGTCTCAAGAGACTTTGGCTTTGTTGCATATTTAGACAATGCATATTCAGTTCATAACACATCTTCTTATAATGTGCATTAATTAATCAACCATGCACCAACACTACACATGGTGCAAACGCATTTGGCATGAAACGCTATTTAAAACATTAGATCATGTTGCTATGAGTATGTATTAACTGTGTGCACTTTCAAAATTTACACTAGTGCATGTTTTATGCTATGTTGTACATTGCACATTTTTGCATGTTGTGCACAAATAATAAGAAAAGCTGTTTTAAACTAATAGCTTTTGCTAGATAATCATTTATACAGGGTATTAGTATGGGGGAGGTAAAACATAATGGGTTTCATTTTGTAAATTAATACTCTTTTTGTGTTTATTTTGTTTTTGGGCCTAAGATAAAATGGCTGCCTGTGAATCCAGCAAGGCTGAGAATTGTACTGAATGAGAGACGCATGCGCAGAACTGCCAAGTTCCTCAAGTGAAGACACATGAGTCAAGGCCACCATGAACTGTACATTCTTGTTACCCTGCCAATGTATCAGTGTTTGTGGAATGTGTCCTTCCTGCGTGCGATGTGACAGGAAGGAGTAAATAGACTGAAACATTTTTCCTAGTAAATGTTGCTAAAACATATAATTGTATTAATCATTAACGCTTCTTTTGTTACAACTGGTATGGGTTGGATTTGCCAATGAGAACAGGATGGTGAGACCCTCGTCATCTATCCCAACCAATCACGGTGCAAGCTTCACTGAAAATTGCAACCTTATTAGTATAGTCAGCCAAGAATTAGAGTATAAATAATGACCTCTTTAGGGGGCTTGGGGGGCTTTAGAGGCTTTAGAAGCTTTAGGGGGTGCAGCCTGAGAGGAGATTGCGTCCGAGGAGAGACAGATGGAGGTGGGGGTTCTTGCTCATATTTTTTTTAGAGAGTCCTTGCAGGTCATATTTTTGGCAAGGCAGATCACATTCCTCTGTGGTCTGTGAAGGAGGGGCCTTTTCAGGAGCAGCGTCTCTCTGTGAACACAGAGAGGACAGATGAACAGACCAGGCACACAAGGCCCTCCACGACCTGGGCCCAAAGTACCTCAACGACCGCATGACCTTCTACACGCCCACACGCCAGCTACGATCAACCAGCCACGCCCTCGCCACCGTACCACGCATCCGCAGAACCACCGCCGGAGGAAGATCCTTCTCCTACCTGGCAGCCAAGACCTGGAACTCCCTCCCCACTCACCTTCGGCGAACCCAGGACCATCTCTCCTTCAGGAAGCAGCTCAAGACCTGGAAGTTCGAGCAGTAACTTACCCCCTCCCCCAGCGCCTTGAGACCCTCCCGGGTGAGTAGCGCGCTCTATAAATGCCGTGATTGATTGATTGATTGATTGACCAGGGCAGAGGGTGCAACTGATAGAAAAGGTTTAGAATTAGATGCTAAAACTCTAAGTTTATGCTTTGACTAACTAATTAGTTTTTGAAAAGATTTATTTGTCTTATGTATTTATTTCTCTTTATGGGAGATTTTTGCCAATTATTAATTATTGATTAGCCTTGCAAAAAATTCACTCTTGAATCATATTTTCCTGAACTTTCTTTGGAGAATTCTGATTGACATTTGATTGCCTCATTCCTTCCTTTATGGAATGTTTTGTATGCAACCTATAATATGTTCTGTATTAATTCTATTTTTCCTGTTTTCCAAATTCTGTAACCTGATTGATATTTGACTAATGAATAAAGGGTCAGAGAACCTTAACTTTTAACTAGAAAATAAAACCCTTTAAAATACTCACAACTCTCTTTATTGGCTTAAATATTAATTGCATTTTTGATTTTTCATGTTTATGTAAAGTCTCCTGATGGTAATATATAGTGGCAAGGGTCCAGTACCTTTGCAGCGGTAAATTAGAAGGTAAATGAGGTTTTGCATTGAGAAATTACAGTGAAATTACCGCTGCATCAGTTTCTGGTAGCAAGAGGAAGGTTATTATCAATTAGTTTGGTGATTAAGGCTAATTAATATCACCATCAACTATTTTATTAATGGTCCATTGACCTTAGGAGGAGAGTTGATCTGTGAAAATTAGTTCTAGAAAATAATTGCCCAAGTTAGATAAATGTCCAAGCCCTGATTCCTGACTCCAATGCTCAGAACCTGAAGACTGGCAAAGCAGTACTGAAAGGTGATGCAAGAAGGCGATTGCCGGAGTGGTGTGAGTATCAATAGGGTTGTGAAATGTTGTTAATGTGCTAGGATGTATTTTGAAGTGTTGAAAATAGTAAGGGTTTTAACTGTTGGTGAAATTTTGCTCATTTTGAATTGATGGTTTTATTGATTATATTGGTCATTTCATAGGACAGGATTTATTGGTTATTGATTACATGTTTTAACTCTTCATGTTAAGTAAGTTAGTGGCTTGTTCTATGTTGTCTGGAAAAACAGGTATGTACACCTGTGGAAATTCCCGGGAAAGGAATAGCGGATGGTAAATGGAAGCCACACTGCAGTGAGGTTACTCGTCTGTTGGAATAACACTGAGAAGCTAAGTAGGGCTGGCAGTGTTAAATTAGGGACTATTTTCTGTGTAAAAGTGAGAGTGATTGATAGCAAAAGAGTTCGCTGGTGAAACTTTGGTGTTATATCACCTAGAAAGGGTAACACCAAAGGAGTAGCAGGTTCTTCTGAGCTTGAGTGAAGGGTAAGCGGAAGGGATTTACTCGCAGTGTTTGAAGAGTAAACAGAAGTTCTTACTTTGTGAAGAGTAGGCGGAATGTGTTACTCGCTGTGAAAAGAAATCTATCCTTTATTTAGTGGAACAGACAGAGTAGCGAATGTTTTTATGTTGTTACTAACAGAATTTTGATTAAGAAAACTCAGAAAAATATTGCAGTAAGATTTTGTGGAGGGTCAGTAGTAGGAGTTAAACTGACAAATTGAAACTGACAGCATTGGAGAAAAGAAATTGCATTGAACTATTGCAGAAATGAAAATGTTTGAAGGTTTAAAGAAACTGTTGGGAGGTAAAGTGAAAAATTCATTTTTAATTGGTGATGCTCCTGAAGGAACACCTGTGCATTTTATGTCTACCAAAATTCATGTATGTGGGTTAACCAATGGTGCAAGATTACTGAAAAAGAAGGTCCTTTGAGGTTTCCAAAAGATGGTACTTTTGAATTGCAAATTATTGACAAATTAAGGGAAGTGTTATGTGAAATAAAGACACCTTCTAGAGCTGCACAATTTTAGGCCTTAAGCTTGTGGGAATAGACAGCAAGAGACAAAGCAAGTGAGGATAAAAAGGTAAAGCACCAGATGCAGGAGAAGGGAATTAATGATGATAAAAAGTTTCAAATAAATAATGATTCAGGGGATGAAATAATGGATGCATTGTTAACTGAGTGTCCGCCACTTTATGTGGTTCCCATTAAAAATACTGAAAATAGTGTACCAGTAAGTACTACAGTGGCTACTGCTTCTGTTGGACAGAGAGAAACACAGACTGAGAGAACTGTGCAGACATTTCAGATTGACCCACTACTTGTTGATTCAGCACTGACAGTGATACCTCCAGGTGTTACTGCTTTAAATGTGACTGATTCAGTCCAGATATCACAAAGTACAGATGCACAGGCAATGCCTAGAAAAATTGTGACTGTCCCAATTAATATGGCCCCTACTCAAAAGGTTCAAACAGCTGCAGAAGGAGTAATTATGTCAGGGTTTATTTCAGAAACTCAGAATTCACAGATTATTGAACAGAAATTACCCCAGACAGTCCAAGCACTGAAAGGTGGGGGAGAAATAGTCTTTACAACACCAATAGCCCAGGAAAAATGAATATATTTGAAGATGGGATTTTTCAAACCTGCTGTGAGGAAGCAGCAGTGATTAAAACGATAGAGAGCATGGGGGAACATATTAACCCAGACCCTGAAAAAGAGAGACAGCTTAGTGTTTTCAATTCAACATTTGAACATGAAGAAATTAACAGTCCCTGCTGTTCAAATCATGAAAATGTGAACCAGTGTCAGGAAAAATAATTAATTTCCCTGAGTAAGGAAACAGCTACATTTGCAGTAACTACACATGATAGACTGACTGATTTGGCTCAAAAATATGAAATTCATGTTTCAGGAAGTTTTAAATTTCAGAAAAGCTTCAGGGTACTTATGAATGATGAAGCAAAGGAGAAAATGTGTTCTTCAGGAATGCAATTGCACATTGCAGAAATAATAAAATATAATTTCAAATGCAATGGGTTTGAGAAATTAGGAGACAAGTGGGCAAGAAAACATGAGAAGAAAAAGAAACCACCAGACCTTGTTAGGGAAAATAATAAACAGGATGAGGGAGAAGCTTTTGCTTACTCATTGAGAGAAAAGGTGGGAGAAGTGCATGTTCATGTGCCACGGAACAAAGGTGAACTTGCAGCATTTCTGAACACATTCCCACAATTGAGAGACAAACTTATGCTGTGGTACCCACAAGTTGATGGATTTGATTAAATTTTAAAAGAGTTGTGCATTAATTTGCAAATGTTCTTTGACATTGCCATGCAGACTGAATTGTGGTTTAAATATAAAGTTGCTGTGCAAAGGTCAGGTGAGGAGACAATGAAAAGGGTTTGCATGAATGCACCATCATTTTCTGTTGTTATGGAGAAAAACGTAGCAGTGATTACTTTCCTGAAGGGCAGAGTGCGGCAAAGGATGTTGATTGGGTACAGATTAAAAGAACACAGGATGGAAGTAAAGGTGTTTTGGTTCGTGCAAATTCAGGTATGGATGTTGCACTGCTGGAAAAAGTATTCTTTTGCCATCTTTATAACAGATTTGAGCATTGGAAGAAGAAATTTAAATTTAAACATGATGTACAAACACAGAGTAATGCAGGTGCAAGATGTGTTAGCCAAGCAAATGCAAATATCAGTTCAGAAACAGGTACCAATGACAGGAGTTTTTCAAGCCCAGATGCTCCCACAAAATATGGAAAATGCTAAAATTAATTTAAATAAGTTGTCCAGTGCAAATGTGAATTCTTTCCACAAACAAAATCAGAACCCAGTTCAACAGGTTGCTATATTTGAAAATGAGAGTTTTAACCCTAACAATTCTGAATTTACCAAGTCCATTGTGAAAGCAGTGGAAGATCCAGACTTAGTTGTAGGAGTTTCCAAACAAAAGAAATTACAAGCCCAGTTTTAAAGAAGAATTTGCACCAAAGGCCCATTTTGAGGAGAAGTTACCAATTTGCTGTTTGTGATACAGGCCTGGCAGGAAAAAAATTGTTTTGCAAATTGAACAGCACAGATTACTGTACACCAGATGATGTTAATTTTCAGATTCCTGATGAGGATGCACATTTTTAAAATGGCCCAAAAGGAAAAGGGCGTGGCCAGGGAGCTGAACATGGCGGACGCGACTCTGTAGAGCTCCGCAGTTCACTCCCTCTATGGGCCGTAATCCGCCAAAGATCCTTGACCCAGTGTCGGAATTGGAGGGGTCCCTGGTTGCGGTGCCTGTCGGGACCCGGCAGTCGAGTTTTGCGGACTGCGGCGGGTTCGGTCCGCACTGAGAGGCTTCCCGGCCGGCGGCCGCCGTGCCCGGGGTGGAGGACGAGACACTTGGAGCCGCGGCTGCGGAGGGCCTTGTACTTGGAGAGGCGGCTGCCAATCCTGCCTCTATTGGAGACCGTAGCGGAGTGGTGTCGTCATGGTGGTGCAGCCCCGCGGGACGATCGGCGGGAGCCAAGGAGCCAGGAGATCCCACGGCGACGATATTGCAGGCGCCCCTCCCCCATTGCCTGCATCGCTGCCTGGTACGACCTGACGCGGATCCTACGGCCCCGGGACGGGGCGCGGGTGAGTCCTGCCATCGGGAGTCTGCGGGAGTGCGGCGGACCTCTGGCTTGGTGGCCCACCCTCTGGACGATCTGAGTTCCTTGCTTGGGTGCAGATGTGACGGGGCGGCACCGCCGGGGATCCCATCACTGACGCTGCGGGGTGCCCGGTGCCCACTAGACTCTGGTGAAGGGTGCCAGGGAACCGGTGAGTTATTTTTCCGGCATTGATCTGAGGAGTGGCCCCGGCTCATGTGGCTGCCCGGTCCTGGAGCCTTGGTGTGGAGCTGGGCTGCGACATTGGGGGTCTCCGTCCCTATCTGGCAGCTGCCCCATAGTGCATGGCTGCTCCTGTGAGGGGCCCCCCGCATAGAAGGCGCGGCTGCTAGTGAGCCCCTACAAGACTATCTACTGTGGGGGTGCTCGGAGTTGCAACGCCGCCCTGCGTTGGAGTCTGGCTTGGGCTGCCCCCTTGTCTGTGTCTGCTGCTTCTTGCAGTTGCCTACTACATCGCCGGCCAGGCTGTTCCTGGTAGCCATGGGCAAGGATAAACAGGGTGCAGCGGCCCCCAAGCAGCATACTATGGACCGCTTTACCACCCCTGCCAACCCTCCCGGGGGGGGAGTCCGCGGAAGGGTTATCCTCAGATGCGACGAAGCTGCTGGAGGCGATCACACAATCGCGGACAGCCCTCGAGGCCCAGATCGGGGCCGTGGGCGCAGAGGTGTCTTTCCTTCGCCAAGATTTGCGGAAGGCGGTCGACCGCATCACGGAAGCAGAGACCAGGGTCTCCACAGTCGAGGACTCTGTAGCGGGACTACAGCGCAAAGTGGACAAATTGACCAAGCAATCGCAGGAGCTGGCGGCGCGGGTCGAGGATGCGGAGGGGCGGGCCCGCCGCCATAATCTGCGCCTGGTGGGCTTTCCGGAGGGATGCGAGGGGGCCTCCATGGACAAGTTCATTTCAGATTGGCTAAAGTCACTGTTGCCCCAGGAAGACATGTCCTCCTGTTTCGTGGTTGAGAGGGCTCACCGTGCACTGGTTAAGAAACCGCCACCGGGGGAACGCCCGAGGCCAGTGATAGCCCGAATCCTTAATTACGCGGATCGAGACGCCGTACTTCGATATGCCAGGCTCCATAAAGATAAAATGGTCTTCGACTCGTGCCCCATCATGGTTTTCCCTGATTACACCAAGCTGGTGCAGCAACAGCGTCAATCATTTGCGGCTGCCAAGAGAAGGCTACGTGAACTTGATCTATCCTATGCCTTGCTGTTTCCGGCCCGGATGAAAGTGATGTTCAATGCAAAAACATTTTTCTTTGACACCCCGGAGGAAGTCTTCGCGTGGACGGACGAGAGACAGATCCTTAAACCTCGCACACCGCCTCCGGCAGACTCTGATTCCTCCCAGGGCTCGCATCGGAGTGGTCGGCAGGGCGGAGGGGCGACATCTCGGCGGCATCGATCCCGCTCCAACTGGCGTGCCCCGGAACCGACGGGCTCTGGAGACTGAACTGTATTGGGTTACTTTCCCTTGTTTTCCCTATATTCCCTTCGGGGGCGGGTTTGCCTGGGGGTGGTGGCCGCTCACTAATATGACTGGGTCATAGAGATGGGGTCTTCTACAGGCCCTGGAGGGATCTGAACATGGCTCGCCCTGGACGTTTTGGGTGATGTTGGGTAAGTTGGGGGGGGATCCATTGGAGGGACCGCTTGGGTCATCCTGTTGGGGGCCTGGGGTGGGTTTCTACCGCGACAGATACTCCGTGTTGCAGGAAGTATGGGGGTTGGGGGCAGGGGGGATGAGGGCCAGTTTCTTAAGGGGGGGTTTTCTTTATTGAATGTTTTCGCACCATGCACCAATCACATTGCTTCGCCTTGCACGCCTCAGTTGCAGTTATCTTGTTGGACACTTAGGGATGGCTCACACGACTGGTGACACACCTCCGGGGGAGCTCAACGTTCTTGCCTGGAATGTGCGAGGCTTGCTGAGTAAAGTTAAACGAGGGGCAGTGCTCCACCAGGCAAAGCGGTATGCAGCAGATGTCCTACTGCTCCAGGAAACTCATCTCCTGGGCACGAAGGCCCCATGTCTCGCCCGTTACGGTTACTCCACAGTCTATCATTCTGGCTTCACGCGGGGGGCCCGGGGTACAGCCATACTCATTCATCGAAGGGTGCCCCTACAGATCACACGACATTGGCTGGATCCAGGGGGTCGATACACTGTGGTCTCGGGTACCTTGGCCGGCGAACACATCACACTGGGTAGCATATACGCCCCTCCGCCTCTCGGCCAGATGTTTATTGATAAAATAACGCAGTTGTGGGGGGATCTCCCGGGTGGCCTTGTGGTGTTGGGGGGCGATTGGAACGATACTATGGGCCCATTAGATAGGTGGCGAGCCCGACAGCCTGCTACAACCCCCACTACATCCAAATTGAATGTACTTGCACATACACTGGGTTGGGGGACACGTGGCGTGCCTTACACCCGGCGGACGCAGGATTCTCATACGCGTAATCGGTTCATCCCACTCTTTCACGCCTTGATTATTTATTCCTTCCACATAGTTATATGCACAGGGTGGCACAAGCATCCATTCTGCCCCGTGGCTTGTCGGACCACTCGCCGATCCAACTTAAATTGCAACTGCTAACTAACAGGGCCCCCTATCGGTGGCGCATGTCCCCCTGGCTGCTCCGTGATGAGGCATACAGAGAGATGCTTAGTCAAGCAATCACCGACTACTTCAGATACAATGCCGGCACTTGCCAGTCCCCAGTTATCTTATGGGAAGCGTTTAAGCCCACACTCCGGGGTGCAGATATAAGTTATCGCACCGGGGAAAAGCGTCGCCGCCTGGCCCAGGTATATGACCTGGAGAATAGGCAGGAAGAACTTCAATCCCTTGTGGTGGGAGGCTCGGACCCCGTGGCCCGCCGGAATCTGCTGCACGTGCAACAAATGCTCCATCAAACCCACATAGACTACGCCAAAGAAGCTTGGCTGGCCACCCAGCATAGAATTTACCAGTGGGGCGATAAGTCTAGCCAAATGCTTCATAGACTCTGCCAGGCTAGGGTGGCCCCGACACAGGTACCCCTTCTGCGGTCCCCCGCGGGGGTTGCCTGTACATCCCCTGAGGCGGTGGTACAGGCCTTCGCTGATTTTTACGCGGCGTTGTACGATAAACGGGAGGTCATCCCCGAATCCCTCATAGATGCCTTCTTAGTGGATATTCCTCCCCGCCGCCTATCGGATGAGCGGCGTGCTGCCCTGGAGGAGCCAATTACAATGGCGGAACTGCGGTCGGCCCTCTCCAACATCCACCCTGGCCGCGTGCCGGGCCCGAACGGGTTCCCATGTGACTTCCTGAGGCCTCATCTGGAGACTCTGGGACCGCATTTGCTCGAGGTGATTCATGACGCCTCGGAGCAGCAAATTCTCCCTTCGGACTGGAGACACGCGGAGGTCGTGGTATTTCTCAAACCGGGACGCCCACCGGACGACCCGGTGTCCTACCGCCCCATCTCATTAATAAATTTTGAGCCCAAACTGCTGGGAAAGATCCTGGCGGATCGCCTCCGTACCTGTATAGAGGAGCTGGTACATCCGGACCAGTCGGACTTTATGCCACAACGCTCTACCAGACATAATATCAGACGAGCTCACAACGCGGTGGCGGAGGCTCACCGTCTGGGACGTCCCGCGGCAGTCCTGTTGGCTGATATTGACAAGGCGTTCGATTCCTTAAGCTGGACGTACCTCTTTAAGTTGTTGGAAGCGGTTAATTTGGGCCCCCAATTCCGGGCATACGCGAAATTACTTTATACAGACCTCACTGCATCGGTCCGAGTAGCTGGCCGATGCTCAGCTCCCTTCCCCATTCGAAGGGGCACTCGACAGGGTTGCCCGCTCTCCCCATTGCTGTTCGCACTGGCCATTGAGCCCCTGGCGGCGTGGGTCCGTCTGGACTCTTGCCTGCGGGGTTTGGAGTGGTCTCCGGAGTGCTCGGATAGGATAGCGCTTTACGCTGATGACACCCTGTTTTTTATGTCGGATCCGTGGGTTTCTGGGCCCCGGGTGCTGCAGATTCTGAGGGTCTTCGGGGAGACCTCTGGCCTCTGCGCTAACCCATCCAAATCCATATTATTTCCGATCTGCGGAGACCAGCGGTCCCAAATTTGGGCCTCCCAGTTGGTGATTGCGGAGTCAGGCTTCCGATACCTTGGGGTGGTTCTTACACGGTGCCAAACTGAAGCATGGTCACGGACTATTGCGCCGCTGCTGACTACAGTTCGAGATGAGACGACGGTATGGTCCCAACTCCCCCTTTCGTTATATGGGAGATCGGCCATTTTTAAAATGGTGTCTCTGCCTCGCCTGCTCTATAGGCTGCAGAATTACCCCTTTCCAATCCCCCCGTCCTGGTTCCGTCAAATCAATACATTACTCAATAGATTCCTCTGGGGGGGAGGAGCGGTTCGGGTGGCGCTTGCGACCTGTATCCAATCCACTTATTGCGGTGGGATAGCGGCGCCGGATGTACAGGCGTATTACCAGGCATCGCATCTTCTGGTGATAAATGACTGGTGGTACTGCTCACAATCGGACCCAGCCTACGCTGTGGAACGACTCTTTATGGCCGAAACCCCATTACTCCACTTTCTGTATAGCTCCTCGTCTCTGACGGAACTCCCCCGGCATGTAGGACGGCCATTCAGATATGGAGGCGAGCGGTCCGACAGATGGGCTGGTGGGGCAAACTCACCGGTGCTACGCCTCTCTGGCGCGGCACATATCTTCGGCCAGTCGCAGCTCTGGCGGGCTTCCGTAGGTGGGATGACATCGGGATTTCTGTGTTGGGGGATGTGATACGGGGGTCCACACTCAAATCCTTTCAGCAGCTTCAAGCTGACTTCGGCCTCCATAAAACGCAATTCCACAGATATTTGCAGCTCCGACATGCTATATCCCCTTTGATACGGGGCCTCACGAGTCTCCCGGAGTTCCACCCGTTGGAAGGCCGGTTGCTCATGGGGGACCTGGGCGCCCACAAGATTCGTCAAATTTACCAAACACTGATTACACATTCCACAACCACCATACACCGGACCCGGGCGGCGTGGGAGGCAGATGTGCCCACACTGACGGCTGATGACTGGGCGGAGGCACTGGCTAGCCCCCGGTACTCTGCGGTTTCCACCCGATACCGATTGATCCAGTTCAAATATCTCCATAGGATTTACTATACACGTCTGCGCCTTTGCAAGATGGGGGCCATTCAGTCACCTATGTGTCTCCGATGTGATTCGGAGGAGGGGTCGTTCCTCCACACTGTGTGGACCTGTGCGGCGCTGCAACATTTCTGGGCGGGCATAAGGTCCTGCTTGGGGCAAGTGCTGGCTTGGCGTATTCCTGCAGACCCTCGATTGATATTTCTACACAGCACCGAGGACATTGGGGGGGAACAGATATAAAAGGCATTTATTGTTCCTTGGGCTTACACTAGCTAAGCGCGACATTGCTCAACATTGGAAGGCGACACTCCCACCCAGTATAGGTCCCTGGAAGAAAGCAATGGATAGGTGCATGTCCGCTGAAGTGGCAGTATTTCAGGCTCGGGGATGTCCGCACAAACACAAAAAGATTTGGGCCCGATGGGCAACGTACCGTGGCATAGACTTGTCACTCCTGGAGTCAGAGGCTCCCCGAGATCCAATTGATAGGCTGGTGGTGAGCAGCTCACCGATATAGGTTAATGGGGTCGTGTAGCGGTCTAGAAGCAAGATTACACTACGATTGTATAATTGTATAAGGGATGTATGGTGCGTGGTCGGGGGGTGGGGGTGTGTGTTTGCAGTTTTGCAGTCGCTATAGGGATGTTATATGGTGCCTTGCTAGTGTATTTTGTATTTATATATGCCTCGAAGCTCGCTGGGCTTGCCCATTGGGTAACTTGAAAATCAATAAAGTTTGTTGGTAAAAAACAAAAAATGGCCCAAAAAGAGACAGCTGTAGCATTGTTTTCAGAAAAGACAGTTGAAAAATTGCCTTCTGAGTTTGAAAGAAATAATACACAGCAGTAAGGAGTTCACAGAGAAAGATGTCAGATTAATAATATGTGCAGGACATGTACTGTATTCAGAATTGGAGCCAGATGACATGTATTGTTCAAGAACACCATCAGTTGCAAGAAATTTTACCCACGGTTGGAGATAAACTGGGTAAAACATTTTTTATGGAATTGATTGGAGGATTTATGTAACTTTCTGATCACGGGTTCACAGAAACTAAATGAAGAAGAACAGATTAGTGCAGAGGAGATTAATAGCATAACTTTTCCATGTTGTCCTGTATGGTACCGAATCCAGCCAATATGTTTTTTCACATTCCATGTACTGAAGAATGGCTTACTGTTATTGATTTTTGTCAAGTTCATGTCACAGTGCCATTGCATTGGGAATAGTCAGGTGTACTGTCAAAAAGAAAATGAATGTCTGGGACACATAATTGGAAAAGGGAGCTAGAAAGGTGTCACCAGAAGAGAGTGGAAATAATTCACCAGATGAATCCACCTCAAATTCAGAAGAAGTCAAGATGTTTTGGAGATGAGTTAGCTGCTGTAGAGAGTGGTTACCAAACCTTTCCCCAGTGGCTAAGCCTTTACTGAGGCTGACACACAAGGATGTGTCTGATCCGCTTCCATTGGACAACAATTGCACAAAGCATTCCTAGAGTTGAAAGAGAAAAAGTAGTCGGCAGCCCCAGCACACTAGGGAATGAAAGTTTATTTAAAAGAAATACACCAATTTGCAGTGAGAGGGAGTGCTGCGCTCTCTCAGTGCCTGTTCCACTTTCATCAATGTGTTCTAAGGGTCTGTGATGTATTTCCCAACTGACCTTTGACCCCAACATCAATGAAACTGAATATGAGTGTCTGAGATGTCAGAAAATATGCATAAAAGCCAAGATCAGACTTTGGGGATGAGCGTCTGATTCAGCCCAACAATGTGCATTTTGTGAGAGTGGCCCATATTTGAAAGGTAATAATGACACATTAGAGGCAGCACATGCTGTGCTTCTTATACATTTGTCATGTTGTCACAGCTTCATGGCTTTTTCAGTAGTTACCTCAGCCCAAAATTCAGAAATTGATTGCCCTTACACATAACATGCAGTATAGCTGCTCAAATGGAGTCGCTGTTGTCATGGGAGAGAGAAATGCTAATTCAGTTGCACAAAATTGTGTTCTGTTAGCATATACATTCAATGGAATCTTCACAGGTGAATTAATAGAGGCTCAAGAAATTGTGTTTCAGAAGCAGAACAACAGGGTTGTATCAGAACTGTTTTAGAGAAAAGTGACAACTGCATAGTAGCAAATGTGTTATGTGCAAAAACTGCTGCCCAGGTATAGATTGCCAGTTTCTCTGAAATCAGATCATAATGAGGGTTTCAAAGATGATGAGTGCAGAACAACAGATTGGACAAAGATTGGATTGTAGCCATCTGCCTGGAAGTTTCAAGCATAATAAAGCAACACAAAGACAGCATAGAGTTACACTTTGCAAAAGACTGTTGTTTCAGCATCACTAAGATTGGCTTGAAAATGTCCATGCAAATGCACTTGTGAAAACAGCCCCAGTGAAAACACTAGCCAGCTGCTGTGAAGGTCTGGATGATGTGGAGCGTGCAGTTTATCACCAGATTGCAGCTGCTACCACAAGATCTTTGCATAATGGATGGTGCAACAACTCTGATCTGAGAGATGCTGGCAGAAATGGAAAGGCCTGTTCCAAATGATCCTGGCAATGACTGTTGTGAAATG
>CAWUFW010017841.1:0-160901 GCA_963921515.1 Calotriton arnoldi
CCCAATACACACTGTTCAGAGTGGTTACACCACATAGTGAAATTCCACTAGTTGTGTCTCTTCAAACAGCTTTGTCAGCAGCAAACTGAGCCTGTGGCAGCGCATCTAGAGGCCAGGCCTGAGCAGTCACCGGTGTCGGCGCCACGTCTCCCCAGAGCGGGTGGAGCCGCCAGCCTGGGACTGGCGGCAGATTGCAGCCTGACACCAACACTGGTCACAGCCTTGCAGCCAGTCTCAGGCTGAGATATAATGCACTTAGCAGAGCAGGCGGTCAGGCTTGCCATCAGGACTCAATCCGTAGGGGTTTCAGTAGTTACTCTGCCTTTGGGGGACAATGCCTGCCATAGAGTGACCTATGTTTGGGCTGCGTACTGGTGCAGACAATGGCGCAGCTCATGGTGGTGGTGCAGCACCATCTTACCGTGTCGTGGCAGCAGTCATGGCTGGCCCCAGGGCAGGCCATGCTCAGCCTCCTGCCTCAAAGGCCTCATACTGTGAATCTCCATAAGCACTCCAGATTCCGTCTGCAAACGTGTCTGTTACGGAACCATCTGAGCAGAAGGCTACCGGGGTTCTGACACTCAATCAGCACAAAAACAGCGAAGCATCAGCAGCGGGGTATCCATGAGCATCCTCTCACACGCCAGGACATCTCGTTCAGTTGAGTCTTCATACAGCAGTGGAGCACCTAGAGAGTCCAGAGCTGGCACGGACATCCATGTTCCACTGTGTTCATCCCCCGTAGGGAATGATCACCTAAGCAGCCTACACTCCATCTTAGCCATAAGAAAGCGAACAAGGAGCGAGTACCAAACAGGCGGTCTTCAACTCGCCAGAGCCCAGACCACAGCAGCGCCCTTCAATGGCTGACCAACGCTCTGTCAGCCTCCCGCCAATGCACTGAGCCAGCTCCCGACTCAATCACTGTGACTGCTACACGATCTGCCTGGACACGAATTTCTGGAGTCGGGAGCAGTAAATACGGCCTGCTTCAGGTCAGTCGCCTTTTGATCAGGTAGTCTCCACTCCAATCTTGAAGATTTTCCTCTGTCATTCGGGCAAGTCACCACTGACCAGACACCCCCCGATCAGCCCTCCTGAGTGTTCCAGTCAGGCTCAAGAGCTGTTCTCCGAGTCTGGGTAGCTGAGCTAATCTGATTTTGCCTCCCGCAGTACCACCTGACGCAGGCCCAGGCAACATCAATCCCGATTCCAGCCTCTGTCTGCGGCCTTGATAGTGAGGCCTGCCAGGCCTCTCAGTGAGCTGAAGAATCAGGTGATCCTCCCATAACATCACCCAGGATATGCTGCACCATAGGCCCAGCCTGCAAGCGACTGCACCACCAACCTCTGAAGTGCAGTGCTCTTCAGCCTCAAAGGGCACACACAATTGATAATGCCCACTAGGGCTGGAGTAGCTGCCTTGGCTTGCATCACAGCTGCCTGACCCGCCAGCAGCTGCCGCCAAACAAATGCGCCAGATCACTGGATGAAATCCACAGCTCATTCGCCCTTGCATGGGCCGGGCATCAGCAAGTGACTTCATTGGCACCTGTAGTCCACACAAATTCATCTCTCCTTCACCCGACACATCAGTTCCGCGGTTGTAGCCCTGATTCACAACTTCCAAATCCAACATCTCTGACTTCTGTCCCGATAGCTGTCCCCGACATGGCCAGGTTGCTCTGCAAATCTTATTTAATAGGCAGACTGTCTCAGTGTCCACTTCATGAGCGGTGGTTCGATTTCGGTCCATAGAACACGCCCCGGAATCCGGCCGAGATTTCGTCCGCAGCTGCCGGGCAGTGTCGGCCGCTCACATCCACCGACACCCAGTCATCAGGTCCCAGAAGAATCAGGAGTCTCTCCCGTCCTCACCATGGCTGCCCATGTCTTGCTCCTGTCCACTAGCACCTGTTGACATGGAGAACCCCTGCGGTGAGCGGCAGGTCCAGCGTTCGAACCCCACCTTCCACCAACAGATGCAGGGGTCCACCCAGGGCATTACTGGCTCAACATCCATACCTGCCTCCCAGCCAGCAGGCCTTTGGTCTTCAGGCTTTGATCGTTGCCCAGCGTTTTAGCCGCCTTTCACGTACTCGCTGAGCGGAGACCCGCTCATCCAGTTTCTGGAGAGGCCACTGGCTGGACCCCTGGACAGGCCGACCAAACAGTGCTGTGGCTGGTGCCAATCTCCTGTATGCGCGGTGTCCCACCCGCCTAGCTTGCTCTCCTCGGTGTTTTGCTTGAACTCAACTCAACCATTGTACTGTGGGTGATAGGCGTGGTGACAAGTCACCCACACCCTCCACACAAGTGTGTCCAGACATGGCTTGTTCCCTGCCTGATGTGTCTCCCATCTGTTTTAACAGGTGCTGCATTGGTCCTAAGGAGCCTCCTGGGATATCCACCGTGGAATCCCAGCCCAGCCTGGATCCATGGGACAACAACGTGCCTAATCCTCACCTCAGCAAATTCACCGACAGGCAGTGGCATCAGCCAGGTGTCACTCCAGCCCACACTGGCCCGAGCTTGTCACCCTTGAGGCTGGTGTTCTAGCCTGGGTTCGCACCGCTAAAAAGGAACATGAGTGGCACAGCCTGGGGCTCACATCTCCGAGCACAAGAGTCCATCACAACACTTTGATGGGACCACCCTCTGGCTAGCCCACAGCAGCAGCCTGTTGCCCAGGTGTCTCGCTGGGCCTCTGGCTCAGACCCGCCTCTGGCATCTTCAAGCTTCTAGATCGAGATCCGAAGAGACTGATCTTCTTCCGCCAGTGGGACAAGACCGCCTCGCCCTGCCAATTCTCCTTGGGATTTGTTTGTCAAAGGCCCGTCTTCGCGCCATATTTTGCTCTGTGACCCGGGTTCAATTCGCAGCGCCCAGCATT
The DNA here is from genome assembly GCA_963921515.1 of Calotriton arnoldi. NCBI lineage: Eukaryota > Metazoa > Chordata > Amphibia > Caudata > Salamandridae > Calotriton > Calotriton arnoldi. The sequence continues at coordinate 2,894 of CAWUFW010017841.1, forward strand.
TCAGACATCATTCACTTGCCCAGCCGAAGCCTCTAGATTGTTGCCAGCACCACCGGGTAGGTCTGTGCATTACCACAACCCCAGCTGCCCCCTCCTCCATAGGGCCAAGAATCGCCGTATATGGCGTTCGGTTCTGACACGTTGGCATTGGTCACCGCGCTACTTCACCGCAGGTCTCCGCCCAGGATCCACAGTATCTTGTGTCACCATGGTGATACTTTCTGCCTGTGTCCTAATGCCAAAGTTTATTGGTCGAGCCGCGGCCTCACAGGCTGTGGATCACAGAGGAGGTCACCATGCCTCCATCACAGACGGGACAGCTCTGGAGGAGCCTCTGACTAGCCAGAGCTCATCTCCTTACCCAGTGATTGCACCAAGTCCAAAGACTCTATTCCATCCCCCACCAATGCCCCTAAGGCACCTGTTCCCCTAGTGCAGTTACCATTGGTGGTGGGAGGACACAAGCTAAGGGTTTAGTAGGGTTGACCCTGGGTAAGGAGATGAGCTCTGGCCTAGTCAGAGAACTCACTCAGGCTGTCCGAGTCTGTGATGGAGGCATGGATGTGACCTCCTCTGTGAGTCCCAATAATCTGGGCAAGTACAGGCAACAGCCATTAATAAATGGAAAAGAGGCTTTGGCATTTAGGGACACAGGAGCAAGTGTCACCATGGTGACACAAGATCTTGTGGATCCTGGGCAGATTATACTTGGTGAAATGTACCAAGTGACCAATGCTAGCAATGTCAGAACAGACCATACTCTGGCAGTTGTTAACTTCTCCTGGAGAGGGGTAACTGGCCTTAAGAAGGTTGTGGTAAGTGCAGACCTACCAGTTGAATGCTTGCTTGGCAATGATCTAGAAACTTCAGCTTGGGCAGAAGTGGAGCTCAGGACCCATGCAGAAATGCTGGGCATCCCTGCAGATGTGTTTGCTGTGACCAGGTCACAGAGCAAAATGCCTAACACTGAACAGGCCTTTGATTCTGGAACAATGGACCAAGTGCCATCCAAGAGGAGGAGTAGTAGGGTAAAGGCAGTGCCTTCCCCCTTGGCTCAGAAGGAAGATCAGTCTCTTCGGGGAGATGATCTCAGTCCTGAGGAAGGAACTGTCCCAGAGGAGCTTGAGCCTGATCAGGTTGAGTTCTTAGGGACAGGGGGCCCTTCCAGGGCAGATCTGAGCCAGGAGCAGCAGAGCTGCCCCTCTCTTGAACCCCTCAGACAGCAAGCTGCTGCTGAGGCTGCTGGGAATGCTAGTGGTCCCCATAAAGTGTATTGGGATGATGGACTCTTGTACTCAGAGTGTAGAGACCCCAAGCCTGGTGCCACCAGGAGGTTGGTTATACCTCTGAAGTTCAGGGGCTTCCTATTGACCCTAGCCCATGACATTCCTTTAGCAGGTCACCTGGGCCAGAACAAGACTTGGGACAGAATTGTCCCTCACTTTCACTGGCCCCACATGTCTGAAGACACCAAGGAGTTTTGTCGCTCCTGTGTAACCTGCCAGGCCAGTGGCAAGGCAGGTGGCACTACAAAGGCCCCCCTGATACCACTACCTGTGGTGGGGGTTCCCTTTGAAAGGGTGGGGATTGACATTGTTGGTCCCATGGATCCCAAACAGCATCTGGGCACAGGTTTATCCTGGTGGTGGTGGACCATGCCACCAGGTACCCAGAGGCTATACTCCTTAGGACCAATACAGCACCTGTGGTGGCAAGAGCCCTCCTGGGAATTTTCTCAAGAGTGGGCTTCCCTAAGGAGGTTGTATCAGACAGGGGTGCAAACTTTATGTCTGGACACTTGAAGGCAATGTGGAAGGAGTGTGGAGTGACTTACAAGTTCACCACACCCTATCACCCACAATGCAATGGTTTAGTTGAGAGATTCAACAAAACCTTGAAGGGCATGATTAAAGGGCTCCCAGAGAAGCTTAGGCGAAGATGGGACATACTCTTGCCCTGCCTTTTATTTGCATACAGGGAGGTGCCTCAAAGGGGGGTTGGCTACAGCCCTTTTGAACTTTTGTTTGGTCAGCCTGTCAGGGGTCCATTGTGCCTGGTGAAGGAAGGATGGGAGTTACCTCTCAAGCCCCCAAAGCTGGACATAGTGGACTATGTACTTGGTCTCCGCTCCAGGATGGCTGAGTACATGAAAAAGGCAACTAAAAACCTTGAGGCTAGCCAGGAACTCCAAAAAGCCTGGCATGACCAAAAGGCTGTACTGACTGTTTACCAGCCAGGGCAGAAGGTATGGGTGTTGGAGCCAGTGGCCCCAGCAGCTCTCCAAGACAAATGGAGTGGACCCCATATCATTGTTGAACAGAAGGGTGAGGTTACCTATTTAGTAGACCTAGGAACACCCAGGAGTCCCCACAGGGTTCTCCATGTCAACAGATTGAAACCATATGTGGACAGGGCAGACATGGGCTTGCTCATGGCTACTGATGAGGGACAGGAGGAAGAGAGTGACCCACTCCCTGACCTGCTCTCACAGAACCCTGATGATGGGTCAGTGGATGGTGTAGACTTGGCAGGCAGCCTCACTGCCCAGCAGCAAACTGATTGCAGACAAGTGCTCAATCAGTTCAGGCATATGTTCTCTCTGACACCAAGTCAGACCACCTGGTGCACTCATGAAGTGGACACTGGGGACAGTCTGCCTATTAAAAATAAGATTTATAGGCAACCTGACCATGTCAGGGACTGTATCAGGACAGAAGTCCAGAAGATGTTGGATTTGGAAGTTATTGAACCCTCAGATAGCCCTTGGGCTAGTCCAGTGGTCCTTGTGCCAAAACCTCACACCAGTGGTGGGAAAAGAGATGAGGTTTTGTGTGGACTACAGGGGTCTCAATGAAGTCACTAGGACTGATGCCCATCCAATACCCAGGGCAGATGAGCTAATAGACACTTTGGCCTCATCCAAGTATCTAAGCACATTTGACCTAACAGCTGGCTACTGGCAGATCAGGCTAGCTGATGATGCAAAGCCAAAAACAGCATTCTCAACCCCTAGTGGGCATTATCAATTTGTGGTAATGCCCTTTGGTTTGAAGAATGCACCTACCACTTTTCAGAGGTTGGTGAATACAGTCCTTACAGGTTTGGAAGCCTATAGTGCAGCATATCTAGATGATATTGCTGTCTTTAGCTCCACCTGGGAGGATCACCTGGTCCACCTCAGAAATGTTTTGGAGGCCCTGCAAAAGGCAGGCCTCACTATCAAGGCCACCAAGTGCCAGATAGGGCAGAGTCAGGTTGTGTACCTGGGCCACCTTGTAGGTGGAGGCCAGGTTCAACCACTGCAGAGCAAAATCCAGACCATCATGGACTGGGTTGCTCCAACTACCCAGACTCAGGTGAGAGCCTTCTTAGGCCTGACTGGGTACTATAGGAGATTTGTCAAGGGGTATGGATCAATAGTGACACCCCTGAATGACTTAACTTCCAAGAAAATGCCCAAAAAGGTTCAGTGGACAGCTACCTGTCAAAAGGCATTTGATGACCTGAAGCAGGCCATGTGCACTGCTCCCATTCTACAGAGTCCTGATTACTCCAAGAAGTTCATTGTCCAAACAGATGCATCTGAATTGGGGGTAGGGGCTGTACTGTCACAATTGATTGATGAAGGTCAGGAGCAGCCAGTAGTTTTTATTAGCAGAAGGCTGACCCCTAGAGAGAAACGTTGGTCAGCCATTGAGAGGGAGGCCTTTGCTGTGGTCTGGGCTCTGAAGAAGTTGAGGCCATACTTGTTTGGTACTCACTTCCTTGTTCAAACAGACCATAAGCCCCTCTTATGGCTAAAACAAATGAAGGGTGAAAACCCCAAACTGCTTAGGTGGTCCATTTCCCTACAGGGGATGGACTTTACAGTGGAACATAGACCTGGGAGTAACCATGCCAATGCAGATGGACTCTCTAGGTACTTCCACTTATAACATGAAGACTCAACTGGACAAGGTTAGTTTAATGTCCCTGTGTTTGGGGGGGTTGTGTAGGAGAGTAGGATCTGCTTCACATGGGTACCCCCACTTTTTGCTGATGCTTCACTGTTTTTCGACTTTAGTCTGGTGGGGGCCCTGCTAATCAGAACCCCAGCCTAGCTGCTTCCTCTCTAAAATGGTTTCCATGTACCTTAGGTACATTTTTGATTGGAATCTGGAGTGCCCTTATAAGTCCCTAGTATATGGTATACTATGTACCCAGGGCATAGGTACCCCAGAGGCCTGCCAGGGGCTGAAGCATGTATTATGCCACCCCTGGAAGGCCAGCCAAAATGACACCACAGGTTTGCTACTGCAGCCTGGGTAAGGTGGTGCCTGCACCCCTTACTGTGATATAGGCTACCTGTATCACTACCAATGCACACACATATAAACCTATAAGTCACTCCTATGGCAGGCCTTTACAATCCTAAAGGCAGAGTGCTTGGTTTTTATGTGAGAGGGTGCCCCTGCATGAGCAGAGCCCCTCTGCAGCGTTCGGAGTCCCTCCTCTGATGCTGTTTGTGGTAAGCCTGACCATATACTCTTAAGTGCATTATATCCTCGCGGTACAATGCTAACTTTGGACTGGCTGCACCAAAACATGTCGTGTTTGGTGTCAAACATCTTGAAATACTACCCCCCGCCAGTCCAGGCAGCGGGGGTAGCATTCCACCCTTCTAGAGGAGAGACATGTACCCACCGGCCTACCCGGTAACTTCTTTCCAGAGCCCTGGCATCACAAAATGGATGCCGCTGCCACAGACACGGGTCTGGCCTCCTGCTGCTGACTGAAACTCCGGCAGGGGAGGCCTGGACAATAGGTTTCCTGTCGAAGGGAGGTGTAACCACCTCCCCAGACAGGATAGTGTGTATTGGGGCTGGTCGGGAGCACTCTCTGGTGCTTTCAAGTCCTGCACTGGGGGCACACTTGGTGTCCCTGTGCATATGCCAGTTCAAACCGGTTGCAGGGGCTACCTGCCCCTGCTCTGGCGTGAAACTGGACAAAGGGAATGGGTGTATCCACCCCTCTTCCCTGACCCTCCCATAGGTGGGTCCCCAGAATATGTCCAACCACTTAACTTAGTATAAATATGGGACCCCAGTCCTTAGGACTTTAGATATCCCTGGACGAAACTCTGACACTGAATCCTGGACCTTCGACGCTCTACTTCAAGATTAGAGGACTGAAGAATCTCCCTTGGGGTCAAGGAGTGACTCCCCTGCTTGGCAGGCACCTAAGAAGCAATTGTCTGGTCTGCATCGCTGAAGCTCCTGCCGGACGCCGAAGTCTTTGCAACACCAGAGGTAGATTTCCAGACTTCCCCGAGGCTGCCCTGAGTCCCCAGCGAAGCTGAGGCCCGTAGCTGTCGTGGGTAACGTGGAACCATAACCCCTGGACACCAAGAACTTTTGCAAGTGCATCCTCTTCCTGGTCTCCCACGAAGTTGTGCTTTGGGCTCCGAGTAGCCCCTGCCTCCAGCACCGACTGCACCAAAGATCACTGGCCTCCACTCCACGAGTGTCCTGTGAGCCAGCTCCAAGTGCGTCCACTCGAGGCTCCTTCGCGGTCGCTAGTCTGTTGGCTAGTGGGCCCTCCCGAAGGCAACTCTTCTTCTGCTTGGGCTTTCCTGGTTGCTCCAGACGTGCCCTGACTTACCCTTGCTGGGTGAGTCCCCCAGACCTTGCTGGTCTGCATCAACGTCCTTTCTTTGTTTCCACGTGACTTGCCGTTGCCAAGGCTTGTTGGGTCCAATCCGGTCGCCGACACCCCAGCAATCGACAGATGTCATGGGACAGCTCGAATCCAGCTCCTGGTTGTCGTCGACACCTCCTGGACCTCGTGGTCAGAGTTTCATCCAGGGATATCTAAAGTCCTAAGGACTGGGGTCCCATACTTATACTAAGTTAGGGGGTTGGACATACTCTGGGGACCCACCTATGGGAGGGTCAGGGAAGAGGGGTGGTTACACCCATTCCCTTTATCCAGTTTCATGCCAGAGCAGGGGCAGGTAGCCCCTGCAACCGGTTTGAACTGGCATATGCACAGGGACACCAAGTGTGCCCCCAGTGCAGGACTTCAAAGCACCAGAGAGTGCTCCCGCCCAGCCCCAATACACACTATCCTGTCCAAACAACCCCTTATTGGAGATAGGTTAAAGACAACCTTTATTGAAAGCTATCCTAGTGGTAGCTATGGAGAGCAGCCTTCAGGCTAAGTCTTGAAGGAATGTAAAGCAGCTTGTTTTACCAGTCTATAATCTCTTGAGTGACCAAATGAAAGAGGACCACACCAGGTATATATATAAAATATATGTATTTAGTCTTATTCACACCCCTCTAGTCTCTTTATGAGGCTAGAGTTCGAAGTACATAAGTTACAAGTCAGTTATCAACAGTAATAGCACAAATACACGTTTGAGCCCTAGGGGCGTACCAAACCATATACCAATAAAGTGGTATAAGAACCACGACTGAGCTAGACACAAGGCCTAGAGCCTGGAGAAGTGCTTGGACCCCAAGGAACCACCCAAGGTAGTGACACAGGGGACCCATGGGGGACGCGTGCAGTGTGAGAACACAGCCGCGAGCCACCATTAACTTCTATGGGGAAAGTCGCGGTTGGATTTTTAAAAGGAAAGGACACTTAGAGGAGGACTTGGAGCAAATCCCTTTAGAACTAGGCAGTTCTAGAGTCAATACCCACGGGAGCACCGGAGTACTCGAGTTACCTCACCCAGGGAAGCCGGGTGCATAGGTGTCTTTTGTCGTTGGGTTTCGTCGTCGTTTTCAATGGCGATCTGCTGCAGCAGGCTGCTGGCGACCAAGTCGAAAGTGTCCGGGTGGATTCAAGGGTGGATCGAAGATCTGAAGAACCTGAAAGCAGAGGGGACAGAGTCTGGGTCACTAGCCAGTGACCAGGAAGGCGATGAGCAGATGCCCACCGATGTCGGGTGCTTCAGGTAGGTTGACAGTCGTCTTGACTCTTCAGCCACGAGGTCCAGGAGGCGTCGACGACAACCAGGAGCTGGATTCGAGCTGTCCCACAACGTTTGTCGATTGCTGGGGTGTCAGCGACCGGATTGGACCTAACAAGCCTTGGCAACGGCAACTCACGTGGAAACAAAGAAAGGACGTTGATGCAGACCAGCAAGGTCTGGGGGACTCACCCAGCAAGGGTAAGTCAGGGCACGTCTGGAGCAACCAGGGAAGCCCAAGAAAAAGAAGAGTTGCCTTCGGGAGGGCCCACTAGCCAACGGACTAGCAACCGCAAAAGAGCCTCGAGTGGATGCACTTGGAGCTGGCTCACAGGACACTCGTGGAGTGGAGGCCAGTGATCTTCAGTGCAGTCGGTGCTGGGGGCGGGGGCTACTCGGAGCCCAAAGCACAACTTTGTGGGAGACCAGGAAGAGGATGCACTTGCAAAAGTTCTTGGTGTCCAGGGGTCACAGTTCCACGTTACCCACGACAGCTATGGGCCTCAGCTTCGCTGGGGACTCAGGGCATGCTCGGGGAAATCTGGAAATCCACCTCTGGTGTTGCAAAGACTTCGGCATCCGGCGGGAGCTTCAGCGATGCAGATGGGACAATTGCTTCTTAGGTGCCTGCCAAGCAGGGGAGTCACTCCTTGACCCCAAGGGAGATTCTTCAGTCCTCTAATCTTGAAGTGGAGCGTCGAAGGTCCAGGATTCAGTGTCAGAGTTTCATCCAGGGATATCTAATCCTAAGGACTGGGGTCCCATACTTATACTAAGTTAGGGGGTTGGACATACTCTGGGGACCCACCTATGTGAGGGTCAGGGAAGAGGGGTGGTTACACCCATTCCCTTTGTCCAATTTCATGCCAGAGCAGGGGCAGGTAGCCCCTGCAACCGGTTTGAACTGGCATATGCACAGGGACACCAAGTGTGCCCCCAGTGCAGGACTTGAAAGCACCAGAGAGTGCTCCCGCCCAGCCCCAATACACACTATCCTGTCTGGGGAGGTGGTTACACCTCCCTTCGACAGGAAACCTATTGTCCAGGCCTCCCCTGCTGGAGTTTCAGTCGGCAGCAGGAGGCCAGACCCGTGTCTGTGGCAGCGGCATCCATTTTGTGATGCCAGGGCTCTGGAAAGAAGTTACCGGGTAGGCCGGTGGGTACATGTCTCTCCCTCTAGAAGGGTGGAATGCTACCCCGCCACCAGGACTGGCGGGGGGTAGTATTCCAAGATGTTTGACACCAAACACGACATGTTTTGGTGCAGCCAGTCCAAAGTTAGCATTGTACCGCGAGGATATAATGCACTTAAGAGTATATGGTCAGGCTGTACCACAAACAGCATCAGAGGAGGGACTCCGATCGCTGCAGAGGGGCTCTGCTCATGCAGGGCACCCTCTCACATAAAAACCAAGCACTCTGCCTTTAGGATTGTAAAGGCCTGCCATAGGAGTGACTTATAGGTTTATATGTGTGTGCATTGGTAGTGATACAGGTAGCCTATATCACAGTAAGGGGTGCAGGCACCACCTTACCCAGGCTGCAGTAGCAGACCTGTGGTGTCATTTTGGCTGGCCTTCCAGGGGTGGCATAATACATGCTTCAGCCCCTGGCAGGCCTCTGGGGTACCTATGCCCTGGGTACATAGTATACCATATACTTGGGACTTATAAGGGCACTCCAGATTCCAATCAAAGATGTACCTAAGGTACATGGAAACCATTTTAGAGAGGAAGCAGCTAGGCTGGGGTTCTGATTAGCAGGGCCCCAGCCAGACTAAAGTCGAAAAACAGTGAAGCATCAGCAAAAAGTGGGGGTACCCATGTGAAGCAGATCCTACTCTCCTACACCTCCTTCTGCACCTCTGTTGGTTCTTTCTGCAATGCTCTTGCTTCTTTCTGCACCTCTTTTGCCTGTTTCTGCAACTCTCCTGCCTCTTTCTGCACTTCGCTTGCCTTTTTCTGCACCCCTCTTGCCTCTTTCTGCACCTCTGTTGCTTCAACCTGCACTTCTCTTGCCTTTTCCTGCACCCCTCTTGCTACTTTCTGCACTTCTCTTGCTTCCTTCTGCACCCCTCTTGCCTCTTTCTGCACCCCTATTCCGTCTTTCTGCACTTCTCTTGCCTTTTTCTGCACATTTCATTCTGCACATTTCTCTTTTCACCCCTTTTGCCTCCTTCTGCACCTCTGTTGGTTTTTTCTGCACTGCTCTTGCTTCTTTCTGCACCTCTTTTGCCTGTTTCTGCAACTCTCCTGCCTCTTTCTGCACTTCTCTTGCCTTTTTCTGCAACCCTCTTGCCTCTTTCTGCACTTCTGTTGCTTCTTTTTGCACCTCTGTTGCTTCTTTCTGTACCCCTTTTGCCTCTTTCTGCAGGTTTCTTCCCTCTTTCTGCACCTCTCTTGCCTCTTTCTGCCCCCCTGTTCTCTTTTTCTGCACCTCTCTTGCCTGTTAATGCTACTCTCTTGCTTCTTTCTGCAGTTCTCTTGCCTGTTTCTGCACCTCCATTGCCTCCTTCTGCACCTCTGTTGATTCTTTCTGCACTGCTCTTGCTTCTTTCTGCACCTCTTTTGCCTGTTTCAGCAACTCGTTTGCCTCTTTCTGTACTTCTCTTGCCTCTTTCTGCACCCCTCTTCCGTCTTTCTGCACTTCTCTTGCCTTTTTCTCCACATTTCTTTCTGCACATTTCTCTCTGCACCCCTCTTGCCTCCTTCTGCACCTCTGTTGGTGCTTTCTGCACTGCTCTTGCTTCTTTCTACACCTCTTTTGCCTGTTTCTGCAACTCTCCTGCCTCTTTCTGCACTTCGCTTGCCTTTTTCTGCACCCCTCTTGCCTCTTTCTGCACCTCTGTTGCTTCAACCTGCACTTCTCTTGCCTTTTCCTGCACCCATCTTGCTACTTTGTGTACTTCTCTTGCTTCCTTCTGTACTCCTCTTGCCTCAGTCTGCACCCCTATTCTGTCTTTCTTCACTTCTGTTGCCTTTTTCTGCACATTTCATTCTGCTTATTTCTCTCTTCACCCCTTTTGCCTCCTTCTGCACCTCTGTTGGTTTTTTCTGCACTGCTCTTGCCTGTTTCTGCAACTTTCCTGCCTCTTTCTGCACTTCTCTTGCCTTTTTCTGCAACCCTCTTGCCTCTTTCTGCACCTCTGTTGCTTCTTTTTGCACCTCTCTTGCTTCTTTCCGTACCCCTCTTGCCTCTTTCTGCACCCTTCTTCCCTCTTTCTGCACCTCTCTTGCCTCTTTCTGCCCCCCTGTTCTTTTTTTCTGCACCTCTCTTGCCTGTGTATGCTACTCTCTTGCCTCTTTCTGCAGTTCTCTTGCCTGTTTCTGCACCTCCATTGCCTCCTTCTGCACCTCTGTTGATTCTTTCTGCACTGCTCTTGCTTCTTTCTGCACCTCTTTTGCCTGTTTCAGCAACTCGCTTGCCTCTTTCTGCGCTTCTCTTGCTTCTTTCTGCACCCCTCTTGCTTCTTTCTGCACTTCTCTTCCCTCTTTCTGCACCTCTCTTGCCTCTTTCTGCTCCTCTCTTGCCTCTTTCTGCACTTCTCTTGCCTCTTTCTTCACTTCTCTTGCCTCTTTCTGCAATTCTCTTTCCTCTTTCTGCAATTCTCTTTCCTCTTTTCTCTTTTTGCACATTTCTTACTCTTTCTTTACCTTTCTTGCCTCCTTCTGCACCACTGTTGCTTCTTTCTGCACTTCTCTTGCCTTTTTCTGCACCTCTCTTGCTTCTTTCTGCACCTCTGTTGCTTCTTTCTGCACCTCTCTTGCTTCTTTCTGCACCTCTCTTGCTTCTTTCTGCACCTCTCTTGTCTCTTTCTGCACCCCTCATGCCTCCTCCTGCACCTCTGTTGGTTCTTTCTGTGCTTCTCTTGCTTCTTTCTGCACCCCTCTTGTTTCTTTCTGCATTTTCTTTGCTTCCTTCTTCACCCCCTTCCCTCTTTCTGCACTTCGTTTGCCTCTTTCTGCACACTTCCTACTCTTTCTGCACCTCTCTTGCCTCCTTCTGCAACTCTGTTGCTTTTTTCTGTACTTCTCTTGCCTTTTTCTGTACCCCTCTTGCCTCTTTCTGTATCTCTGTTGCTTCTTTCTGCACCTCTCTTGCTTCTTTCTGCACCCCACTTGCTTCTTTCTGTATCCCTCTTGCCTTTTTCTGCACCCTTCTTCCCTCTTTCTGTGCCTCTTTCTGCACATCTGTTCCCTATTTCTGCACCTCTCTTGTCTGTTTCTGCTACTGTCTTGCCTATTTTTGCAGTTCTCTTGCCTCCTTCTCCACCTCTGTTGCTTCTTTCTGCACTTCTCTTGCCTCTTTCTTGTAGGCACCCCTCTTGTCTGTTTCCGCTCCTCTGTTGGTTCTTTCTGCACTACGCTTGCTTCTTTCTGTACCTCTTTTGCCTTTTTCTGCAACTCTCTTGCCTCTTTCTGTACTTCTCATGCTTCTTTCTGCACTTCTCTTGCTTCTTTCTGCACCCCTCTTGCTTTTTTCTGCTCTTCTGTTGCTTCCTTCTGCACCCCTCTTGCTTCTTTCTGCACCCCTCTTCCCTCTTTCTGCACCCCGCTTCCCTCTTTCTGCACCTCTCTTGCCTCTTTCTGTACCTCTGTTGCTTGTTTCTGCACGTCTCTTGCTTCTTTCTGCACCTCTCTTGCTTCTTTCTGCACCCCTATTGCCTCTTTCTGCACCCTTCCTCCCTCTTTGTGCACCTCTCTTGCCTCTTTCTGTACCTCTCTTGCCCCTTTCTGCACCTCTTTTGCCTGTTTCTGCAACTCTCTTGCTTCTTTCTGTACCCCTCTTTCCTCTTTTGGCACCTCTGTTGCTTCTTTATGCACTTCTCTTGCTTCTTTCTGCACACTCTTTGCCCCTTTCTGCACCTCTTTGTCTTCTTTCTGCACTTCTTTTGCTTATTTCTGTACCTCTCTTGCTTATTTCTGCACACCTTTTTCCTCTTTCTGCAATTGTCTTGCTTCTTTATGCACATCTCATGCCTCTTTCTGCACCCCTCCTGCCTTTTTCTGTACCTCTCTTGCTTCTTTCTACACTTCTCTTGCTTCTTTCTGCACCGCTCTTGCTTATTTCTATACCTCTCTTGCAAATTTCTGCACCTCTCTTGCCTCTTTCTGAACCTCTTTTGCCTGTTTCTGCAACTCTCTTGCTTCTTTCTGTACCCCTCTTTCCTCTTTCTGCACCTCTGTTGGTTCATTCTGCACTGCTCTTACTTCTTTCTGCACCTCTCTTGCAAATTTCTGCACCCCTCTTGCATCTTTCTGCACTCTTCTTCCCTCTTAAAGCACTTAGCTTGCCTCTGTCTGCACCCTGTTCCCTCTTTCTGCACCTCTTTTGCCTGTTTCTGTAACTCTCTTGCCTCTTTCTGTACTTCTCTTGCCTCTTTCTGCACCCCTCTTGCCTCTCTCTGCATCCCTCTTGCCTCCTTCTGCACCTCTGTTGGTTCTTTCTTCACTACTCTTCTTCTTTCTGCATCTCTCTTCCAAATTTCTGCATCCCTCTTGCCTCCTTCTGCACCTCTGTTGATTCTTTCTGCACTGCTCTTGCCTCTTTCTGTACCTCTGTTGCTTCTTTCTGCACCTCTTTTGCTTCTTTCTGTACCCCTCTTGCCTCTTTCTTACCCTTCTTCCCTCTTTCTGCACCTCTGTAGCCTCTTTATGCACCCCTGTTCTCTTTTTCTTCACCTCTCTTGCCTGTTTCTGCTATTCTCTTGCCTCTTTCTGCAGTTCTCTTGCCTCCTTCTGCACCTCTGTTGGTTCTTTCTGCACTGCTCTTGCTTCTTTCTGCACCCCTCTTACTTCTTTCTGCACTTCTCTTGCCTCTTTCTGCATCCCTCTTGCCTATTTATGCACCCTCTTTCCTCTTTCCTCTTTATGCACCAGTCTAGCCTCTCTCTGTTCCTCTCTTGCTTCTTTCTGCACCTCTTTTGCCTTTTTCTACAACTCTCTTGCCTCTTTCTGCACTTCTCCTGCTTCTTTCTGCACTTCTCTTGCTTCTTTCTGCACCCCTCTTGTTTCTTTCTGCACTTTCTTTGCTTCCTTCTGCACCCCTCTTGCCTCTTTCTGCACCCCTCTTGCCTCTTTCTGCACCCCTCTTCCCTCTTTCTGCACTTCGTTTGTCTCTTTCTGCACATTTCTTACTCTCTCTGCACCTCTCTTGCCTCCTTCTACAACTCTGTTGCTTCTTTCTGCACTTCTCTTCCCTTTTTCTGTACCCCTCCTGCCTCTTTCTGCTCCTCTGTTGCTTCTTTCTGCACCTCTCTTGCTTCTTTCTGCACCTCTCTTGCTTCTTTCTGCACCCCTCTTGCTTCTTTATGCACCCTTCTTCCCTCTTTCTGCACCTCTCTTGCCTCTTTCTGCACCCCTGTTCCCTTTTTCTGCACCTCTCTTGCATGTTCCTCCTACTCTCTTGTGTCTTTCTGCAGTCCTCTTGCCTCCTTCTGCACCTCTGTTGCTTCTTTCTGCACTTCTCTTGCCTCTTTCTGCACCCCTCTTGTCTGTTTCTGGACCTCTATTGGTTCTTTCTGCACTGGTCTTTCTTCTTTCTGCACGTCTCTTCCAAATTTCTGCACCCCTCTTGTCTCTTTCTGCACCCCTCTTGCCTCCTTCTGTACCTCTGTTGGTTCTTTCTGCTCTGATCTTACTTCTTTCTGCACCTCTTTTGCCTGTTTCTGCAACTCTCTTGCCTCTTTCTGTACTTACATTGCATCTTTCTGCTCTTCTCTTGCTTCTTTATGTACCCCTCTTGCACCTTTCTGCACCCCTCTTGCCTCTTTCTGTACCCCTCTTGCCTCTTTCTGCACCCCTCTTGCCTCTTTCTGCACCCCTCTTCCCTCTTTCTGCTCCTCCCTTGCCTCATTCTGTACCTCTGTTGCTTGTTTCTGCACCTCTCATGCTTCTTTATGCACCACTCTTGCTTCTTTCTGCACCCCTCTTGTCTCTTTCTGTACCCTTCTTCCCTCTTTGTGCACCTCTCTTGCCTCTTTCTGCACCTCTTTTCCCTGTTTCTGCAACTCTCTTGCTTCTTTCTGTAGCCCTCTTGTCTCTTTCTGCACCTCTGTTGCTTCTTTCTGCACCTCTCTTGCTTCTTTCTGCACCCCTCTTGCTTCTTTCTGTATCCCTCTTGCCTTTTTCTGCACCCTTCTTCCCTCTTTCTGTACCTCTTTCTACATATCTGTTCCCTATTTCTGCACCTCTCTTGTCTGTTTCTGCTACTGTCTTGCCTATTTTTGCAGTTCTCTTGCCTCCTTCTCCACCTCTGTTGCTTCTTTCTGCACTTCTCTTGCCTCTTTCTTGTAGGCACCCCTCTTGTCTGTTTCTGCTCCTCTGTTGGTTCTTTCTGCACTACTCTTGCTTCTTTCTGTACCTCTTTTGCCTGTTTCTGCAACTCTCTTGCCTCTTTCTGCAATTCTCATGCTTCTTTCTGCACTTCTCTTGCTTCTTTCTGCACCCCTCTTGCTTTTTTCTGCTCTTCTCTTGCTTCCTTCTGCACCCCTCTTGCTTCTTTCTGCACCCCTCTTTCTGCACCTCTCTTGCCTCTTTCTGCTACTCTATTGCCTCTTTCTGCACCTCTGTTGCTTGTTTCTGCACGTCCCTTGCTTCTTTCTGCACCTCTGTTGCTTCTTTCTGCACCCCTATTGCCTCTTTCTGCACCCTTCCTCCCTCTTTGTGCACCTCTCTTGCCTCTTTCTGTACCTCTCTTGCCCCTTTCTGCACCTCTTTTGCCTGTTTCTGCAACTCTCTTGCTTCTTTCTGTACCCCTGTTTCCTCTTTCGGCACCTCTGTTGCTTCTTTATGCACTTCTCTTGCTTCTTTCTGCACATCTTTTGCCCCTTTCTGCACCTCTTTGTCTTCTTTCTGCACTTCTTTTGCTTATTTCTGTACCTCTCTTGCTTATTTCTGCACACCTCTTTCCTCTTTCTGCAATTGTCTTGCTTCTTTATGCACATCTCGTGCCTCTTTCTGCACCCCTCCTGCCTTTTTCTGTACCTCTCTTGCTTCTTTCTACACTTCTCTTGCTTCTTTCTGCACCGCTCTTGCTTATTTCTATACCTCTCTTGCAAATTTCTGCACCTCTCTTGCCTCTTTCTGCACCTCTTTTGCCTGTTTCTACAACTCTCTTGCTTCTTTCTGTACCCCTCTTTCCTCTTTCTGCACCTCTGTTGCTTCTTTCTGCACTTCTCTTGCTTCTTTCTGCACATCTTTTGCCCCTTTCTGCACCTCGTTGTCTTCTTTCTGCACCTCTTTTTCTTCTTTCTGCACTTCTCTTGCCTCTTCCTGCACCCCTCTTGCCTCTTTCTGCACCTCTGTTGGTTCATTCTGCACTGCTCTTACTTCTTTCTGCACCTCTCTTGCAAATTTCTGCACCCCTCTTGCCTCTTTCTGCACTCTTCTTCCCTCTTAACGCACTTAGCTTGCCTCTGTCTGCACCCCTGTTCCCTCTTTCTGCACCTCTTTTGCCTGTTTCTGCAACTCTCTTGCCTCTTTCTGTACTTCTCTTGCCTCTTTCTGCACCCCTCTTGCCTCTCTCTGCATCCCTCTTGCCTCCTTCTGCACCTCTGTTGGTTCTTTCTTCACTGCTCTTGCTTCTTTCTGCATCTCTCTTCCAAATTTCTGCACCCCTCTTGCCTCCTTCTGCACCTCTCTTGCTTCTTTCTGTACCCCTCTTGCCTCTTTCTTAACCTTCTTCCCTCTTTCTGCACCTCTGTAGCCTCTTTCTGCACCCCTGTTCTGTTTTTCTTCACCTCTCTTGCCTGTTTCTGCTATTCTCTTGCCTCTTTCTGCAGTTCTCTTGCCTCCTTCTGCATCTCTGTTGGTTCTTTCTGCACTGCTCTTGCTTCTTTCTACTCCTCATTTGCCTGTTTCTGCAACTCTTTTGCCTTTTCTGCACTTCTCTTGCTTCTTTCTGCACCCCTCTTACTTCTTTCTGTACTTCTCTTGCCTCTTTCTGCATCCCTCTTGCCTATTTCTGCACCCTCTTTCCTCTTTCTGCACCAGTCTAGCCTCTTTCTGCTCCTCTCTTGCTTCTTTCTGCACCTTTTTTGCCTTTTTCTACAACTCTCTTGCCTCTTTCTGCACTCCTCCTGCTTCTTTCTGCACTTCTCTTGCTTCTTTCTACACCCCTCTTGTTTCTTTCTGCACTTTCTTTGCTTCCTTCTGCATCCCTCTTGCCTCTTTCTGCACCCCTCTTGCCTCTTTCTGCACCCCTCTTCCCTCTTTCTGCACTTCGTTTGCCTCTTTCTGCACATTTCTTACTCTCTCTGCACCTCTCTTGCCTCCTTCTACAACTCTGTTGCTTCTTTCTGCACTTCTTTTGCCTTTTTCTGTACCCCTCCTGCCTCTTTCTGCTCCTCTGTTGCTTCTTTCTGCACCTCTCTTGCTTCTTTCTGCACCCCTCTTGCCTCTTTATGCACCCTTCTTCCCTCTTTCTGCACCTCTCTTGCATGTTCCTCCTACTCTCTTGTGTCTTTCTGCAGTTCTCTTGCCTCCTTCTGCACCTCTGTTGCTTCTTTCTGCACTTCTCTTGCCTCTTTCTGCACCCCTTGTCTGTTTCTGGACCTCTATTGGTTCTTTCTGCACTGGTCTTTCTTCTTTCTGCACGTCTCTTCCAAATTTCTGCACCCCTCTTGTCTCTTTCTGCACCCCTCTTGCCTCCTTCTGTACCTCTGTTGGTTCTTTCTGCTCTGATCTTACTTCTTTCTGCACCTCTTTTGCCTGTTTCTGCAACTCTCTTGCCTCTTTCTGTACTTACATTGCATCTTTCTGCTCTTCTCTTGCTTCTTTATGCACCCCTCTTGCACCTTTCTGCACCCCTCTTGCCTCTTTCTGCACCCCTCTTGCCGCACCCCTCTTCCCTCTTTCTGCTCCTCCCTTGCCTCATTCTGTACCTCTGTTGCTTGTTTCTGCACATCTCATGCTTCTTTATGCACCACTCTTGCTTCTTTCTGCACCCCTCTTGTCTCTTTCTGTACCCTTCTTTCATCTTTGTACACCTCTCTTGCCTCTTTCTGCACCTCTTTTCCCTGTTTCTGCAACTCTCTTGCTTCTTTCTGTAGCCCTCTTGCCTCTTTCTGCACCTCTGGTGCTTCTTTCTGCACTTCTCTTGCCTCTTTCGGCACCCCTCCTGCCTCTCTCTGCACCCCTCTTGCATCTTTCTGCACCCCTGTTCCCTCTTCTTTCTGCACTTCTTTTGCCTCTTTCTGCACATTTCCTACTCTTTCTGCACCTCTCTTGCCTCCTTCTGCAACTCTGTTGCTTCTTTCTGCACTTCTCTTGCCTTTTTCTGTATCCCTCTTGCCTCTTTCTGCTCCTCTGTTGCTTCTTTCTGCACCTCTCTTGGTTCTTTCTGTACCTCTGTTGCTTCTTTCTGTACCCCCTTGCCTCTTTCTGCACCCTTCACCTTCTTTCTGCACCTCTCTTGCCTCTTTCTGCACCCCTGTTCCCTTTTTCTGCACCTCTCTTGCATGTTCCTGCTACTCTCTTGTGTCTTTCTGCAGTTCTCTTGCCTCCTTCTGCACCTCCGTTGCTTCTTTCTGCACTTCTCTTGCTTCTTTCTGCACCCCTCTTGTTTCTTTCTGCACTTTCTTTGCTTCCTTCTGCACCCCTCTTGCCTCTTTCTGCACCCCTGTTGCCGCTTTCTGCACCCCTCTTCCCTCTTTCTGCACTTCGTGTGCCTCTTTCTGCACATTTCTTACTCTTACTGCACCTCTTTTGCCTCCTTCTGCAACTCTGTTGCTTCTTTCTGCACTTCTCTTGCCTTTTTCTGTACCCCTCTTGCCTCTTTCTGCTCCACTGTTGCTTCTTTCTGCACCTCTCTTGATTCTTTCTGCACCTCTCTTGCTTCTTTCTGCACCCCTCTTGCCTCTGTATGCACCCTTCTTCCCTCTTTCTGCACCTCTCTTGCCTCTTTCTGCACCCCTGTTCCCTTTTTCTGCACCTCTCTTGCATGTTCCTCCTACTCTCTTGTGTCTTTCTGCAGTTCTCTTGCCTCCTTCTGCACCTCTGTTGCTTCTTTCTGCACTTCTCTTGCCTCTTTCTGCACCCTTTTTGTCTGTTTCTGGACCTCTGTTGGTTCTTCCTGCACTGGTCTTTCTTCTTTCTGCACCTGTCTTCCAAATTTCTGCACCCCTTTTGTCTCTTTCTTCACTCCTCTTGCCTCCTTCTGTACCTCTGTTGGTTCTTTCTGCTCTGATCTTCCTTCTTTCTGCACCTTTTGTGCCTGTTTCTGCAACTCTCTTGCCTCTTTCTGTACTTACATTGCTTCTTTCTGCTCTTCTCTTGCTTCTTTCTGCACTCCTCTTGCCTCTTTCTGCACCCCTCTTGCCTCTTTCTGCACCCCTCTTGCCTCTTTCTGCACCCCTCTTGCCTCTTTCTGCACCCCTCTTCCCTCTTTATTCACCCCTCTTCCCTCTTCCTGCACCTCTCTTGCCTCTTTCTGCACCCCTCTTGTCTGTTTCTGGACCTCTGTTGGTTCTTCCTGCACTGGTCTTTCTTCTTTCTGCACCTGTCTTCCAAATTTCTGCACCCCTCTTGTCTCTTTCTGCACCCCTCTTGCCTCCTTCTGTACCTCTGTTGGTTCTTTCTGCTCTGATCTTCCTTCTTTCTGCACCTCTTGTGCCTGTTTCTGCAACTCTCTTGCCTCTTTCTGTACTTACATTGCTTCTTTCTGCTCTTCTCTTGCTTCTTTATGCATCCCTCTTGCCTCTTTCTGCACCCCTCTTGCCTCTTTCTGTACCCCTCTTGCCTCTTTCTGCATCCCTCTTCCCTCTTTCTGACCTCTCTTGCCTCTTTCTGCTCCTCTCTTGCCTCATTCTGTACCTCTGTTGCTTGTTTCTGCACCTCTCATGCTTTTTTATGCACCACTCTTGCTTCTTTTTGTACCCTTCTTGTCTCTTTCTGTACCCTTCTTCCCTCTTTGTGCACCTCTCTTGCCTCTTTCTGCACCTCTCTTCCCTGTTTCTGCAACTCTCTTCCTTCTTTCTGTAGCCCTCTTGCCTCTTTCTGCACCTCTGGTGCTTCTTTCTGCACTTCTCTTGCCTCTTTCTGTACCCCTCCTGCCTCTTCCTGCACCCTCTTGCATCTTTCTGCACCCCTCTTCCCTCTTTCTGCACTTCTTTTGCCTCTTTCTGCACATTTCCTACTCTTTCTGCACCTCTCTTGCCTCCTTCTGCAACTCTGTTGCTTCTTTCTGCACTTCTCTTGCCTTTTTCTGTATTCCTCTTGCCTCTTTCTGCTTCTCTGTTGCTTCTTTCTGCACCTCTCTTGGTTCTTTCTGCACCTCTCTTGCTTCTTTCTGTACCCCCTTGCCTCTTTCTGCACCCTTCTTCCTTCTTTCTGTACCTCTCTTGCCTCTTTCTGCACCCCTGTTCTCTTTTTCTGCACCTCTCTTGCATGTTCCTGCTACACTCTTGTCTCTTTCTGCAGTTCTCTTGCCTCCTTCTGCACCTCTGTTGCTTCTTTCTGCACTTCTCTTGCCTCTGTCTGCACCCCTCTTGTCTGTTTCTGCACCTCTGTTGGTTCTTTCTGCACTGGTCTTTCTTCTTTCTGCACCTCTCTTTCAAATTTCTGCACCCCTCTTTTCTCTTTCTGCACCCCTCTTGCCTCCTTCTGTACCTCTGTTGGTTATTTCTGCTCTGCTCTTGCTTCTTTCTGCACCTCTCTTGCTTCATTCTTGTGAGAAGTTGGCCTGGTATATGCTGTTCACTAATTAAAGTGGACACCTTGCACCAGAACAATTCGACTCTTATGGTAGATAGGTTTAAGACAACCTTTATAGAAAGCTATCCTAGTGGTAGCTGTGGAGAGCAGCCTTCAGGCTAAGTCTTGAAGGAATGTAAAGCAGCTTGTTTTACCACACAATCTCTTGAATCACCAAATGAAAAGACACCACACAGGTATATATATCAAATATATATGTATTTATTAATAAACACTCTCTACTAATCTCTTTATGAGATTAGAGGTCAGGAACATATGTACAAGTCAAATATTATCAGAATAAGTTTAGCACAATTGAATATCACAATCTTAGTTTGCTAGACCTAGGTCTAGGGCATCTAGAATCGAGGGACCCCCAAGAACCACCCCAGGTAGTTGTAGGAGACCCACAGGGGACGGACGCGGTGACCTGGCACCGGTGCGAGTCCTGTGCGAGTCTATGTACTCAGACGCGATTGAGATATCAATGATAAAGGTCGCTTGCGTGTTCGAGGCAAACACACCGATCGGTCCTTGTACGAGTCGAAGGACGCGGTCACAGATAGAGATGCAAGGGAGATGGACGCGCTGTGTCTAACACAGACGCGAACCTTGTGCGAGTCAGTGCAATGGAGATCTCAGAGTTACAGGCCCTTTGTGTGTTCGAGGCGAACACCGATCGGACTCAGTACGAGTCGAAGGATACAGTTTTAGATAGTGTTGCAAAGGAGATGGACGCGGTGTGTCTAACACAGACGCGAACCCTGTACGAGTCAGCGCAATTGTCGCACTTGGAAAGTTAGAGTTTTAGGACACTTCTAGGGACGCTACAAGCAAGTCACTTACAGGGTAAGTAGTTCTAGGGCCCACACCCACAGGAGCACCGTAGTGCTGAAGTTACCTCACCCACTGGAGCCGGGTGCATAGGTGTTCTTTGGTGTCGGGTCGCGGCGTCGTTTTCAATGGGAGCCAGTGAAGACTTGCTGCTTGCGGCGACAGGAGAAGTGTCCGGAGGAATCCAAGCCTGGATTCGGAAGATGGAAGACCTGAAAGCAGAGGGGACAGTGTTCAAAGTCACTTGGCAGTGACTCGGGGCAAGGAAGATGGATGCCCACCGTCGTCGCAAGATTCAGGTCGTTCGCGGTTGCCTTGACTCTTCAGCCACGAGGTCCAGGAGGCGTCGACGAAGACCAGGAGCTGAATTCGGCGTGTCCCACGATGTCTGCAGCTTACTGCGGTGTCGGCGACTCGATTGGAGCCAACAAGCCTTGGTAACAGCAAGTCTTGGGGAAAGTGTGAAGAGGCAATGGCGCAGACCAGCAAGGTCTGTGGGACTCACCCAGCGAGGGTAAGTCAGGGCAGGCCTGGAGCAACCAGGGGAGCCCTTTGGTTTCTTTAGAAAGTCTTCTGGGGACCCACAAGCCGGCTGGCAAGGGATCGCGAAGACGCCTCGGGAGGATTCGCTCACAGGGGCCCATGGTCACTCGGGACGTGGTAGGCCTCTGATCTTAGGAGGGATTCCTGCTGGAGGCTGGGACCAAACGTGGTCCAAAGCACAAGTTCGTGGAACGTTGTGAAGGGGTTGCACTTGACAATAGTGCACGGTACCCAGGGGTCGCGGTTCCTCATTACTCTTGGGGTCCACTGGCCTCAGCTTCGCTGGGGACTCACGATGGCCTTTGAGAAGTCAGGAAATCCACTTCTTGGGCTGCAGGGACTTCGGACTCCGGCGGGAGCGGCGTAGTTTGCGACCGTCGTTTGTAGTTTTTGGTGCCTGCCAAGCAGGGGAGTCACTCCTTGACTCCAAGGGAGATTCTTCAGTCTTCCAAAGGTAGTGGAACGTCAAAGGTCCGGGATTCTTCTTCAGAGCATCGTCCAGGGAAATCTAGGGTGCAATGCACAGGATCCCCCTCTTATACTAAAAGAAGGGGAGGGACTAGCTCTATGACCCTACCTATGGGAGGGTCAGGGGAGTGGGTGGCTACACCCACTTCCCTTTGTCCAGTTTCGCGCCAGAGCAGGGACAGGTAGCCCCTGAGCCGGTTTGAACTGGCATATGCACAGAGGAGCCTTCTGCTCCCCCAGTGCAGGACTTCAAAGCACTCTAGGAGTGCACCCACCCAGCCCCAATACACTAAACCCTGTCTGGGAGGTGGTCACACCCCTTGGGACAGGATATCTATTGTTGGGCTTCCTCCACTGCGAGTGTTGGTCATCAGCAGGAGGGCAGCCCAGTGTCTGTGACTGGTGGCATCCATTTTGTGATGCCAGGGCTCTGCAGGATTCTACCGTGTTTCCACAGTAGGTACATGTCTATCCCTCTAGAAGGGTGGAATGCTACCCCCGCCGCCAGGACTGGCGGGGGGTAGTATTCCAAGGTGTTTGACACCAAACACGACATGTTTCGATGCAGCCATTCCAAAGTTAGCATTTTACCGCGAGGATATAATGCACTGAAAAGTATATGGTTTAACCGCATCCACAAACAGCACCAGAGAATGGACTCTGAGAGCTGCAGAGGGACCCTGCTCAGGCAGAGGCACCCCCTCACATAGAAGCCAAGCACCCTGCCCTCAGGATTGATAGGGCCTGCCTTAGGGGTGACTGATAGGGTTATATGTGTGTGTAGGAGAGATATAGGGAACCTATATCTCAGTGAGGAGTGCTAGCACTTCCTCACTCAGGCTGCAGTAGCAGGCCTGTGGTGTCAAATTTAGACTGCTTCCCAGGGGTGGCATAATACATGCTGCAGCCCCTGGTAGGCCTGTGAAGTACCTATGCCCTTGGTACCTAAGGTACCATATACTAGGGACTCATAAGTTGCCACAGTATCCAATCACTAGTGCACCTAGAGTGCACTCCAAATCGTTTAGAGAGAACAGAGAGGCTGGGGCCCTGATTAGCAGGGTCCCAGCCTGACTATAGCCAGAAACCAGTGTAAACATCAGAAAAAAGTGGGGGCAACATAAGAGGCAGATCCTACTCTCCTACACAACCCCCCCAAACGCAGGGACACTAAACTAACCTTGACCAGTTGAGTCTTCGTGTTCAAAGTGGAAATACCTTGAGAGTCCATCTGCATTGGCATGTTGGGTCCCAGGTCTATGTTCCACTGTATAGTCCATCCCCTGTAGGGAAATGGACCACCTCAAAAGTTTTGGGTTTTCTCCTTTCATTTGTTTAAGCCATAGGAGGGGCTTGTGGTCGGTCTGAACTATGAAGTGAGTACCAAACAAGTATGGCCTCAGCTTCTTCAGGGCCCATACCACAGCAAAGGCCTCCCTCTCTATAGCTGACCAACGTTTCTCTCTAGGGGTCAGCCTTCTGCTAATAAAAGCTACTGGCTGGTCTTGACCTTCATCATTCAGTTGAGACAGTACAGCTCCCACACCCAGCTCAGAAGCATCTGTTTGGACAATGAACTTTTTGGTGTAGTCTGGACTCTGTAAGATGGGGCAGTGCACATGGCCTGCTTTAGGTCTTCAAATGCCTTTTGACAGCTAGCTGTCCACTGAACCTTTTTGGCATTTTCTTTGAGGTCAGATCATTCAAGGGGGTCACTATAGATCCATATCCCTTGACAAACCTCCTATAGTACCCAGTCAGGCCTAAGAAGGCTCTCACCTGTGTCTGGGTGGTTGGAGCAACCCATTCCATTATGGTTTGGATTTTGCTCTGTAAAGGCTGAACCTGGCCTCCACCTACAAGGTGGCCCAGGTATACAACCTGACTCTGCCCTATCTGGCACTTAGTGGCCTTGATAGTGAGGCCTGCTTTCTGCAGGGCCTCCAAAACATTCCTGAGGTGGACCAGGTGATCCTGCCAGGAGGAACTAAAGACAGCAATATCATCTAGATAAGCTGAGCAATAAGTTTCCATCCCTGACAGAACTTTATTCACCAACCTCTGGAAAGTGGCAGGTGCATTTTTCAATCCAAAGGGCATCACCACAAAGTGGTAGTGCCCACCAGGGGTCGAAAATGCTGTCTTGGCTTTTGCATCATCAGCTAATCTGATCTGCCAGTAGCCAGCTGTTAGGTCAAACGTGCTTAGATACTTGGCTGAGGCCAAAGTATCAATCAGCTCATCTGCCCTTGGTATGGGATAGGCATCAGTCCTAGTGACTGCATTGAGGCCTCTGTAGTCTACACAAAACCTCATTTCTTTCTTACCACCCTGGGTATGAGGCTTGGGTACCAGGACTACTGGACTAGCCCAAGGGCTATCTGAAGGCTCAATTACACCTAGCTCCAACATTTTCTGGACTTCAGTCCTGATACAGTCCCTGACATGGTCAGGTTGCCTGTAGATTTTATTCTTGACAGGCAGACTGTCTCCAGTGTCCACCTCGTGGGTGCACCAGGAAGTCTGACTAGGGGTCAGGCTAAACATATGTCTAAACTGTTGCAGAACTTGTCTGCACTCAGTTTGCTGATGGTCGGTGAGGCTGCTTGCCAAAGCAACACCATCTACTGACCCATCATCAGGGTTCTGAGAGAGCAGGTCAGGGAGAGGGTCACTCTCCTCCTCCTGGTCCTCATCAGTTGCCATGAGCAAGCCCATGTCAGCCCTGTCAACATATGGCTTTAATCTGTTGACATGGAGCACCCTCAGGGGGCTCCTGGGAGTTCCAAGATTCACCAGGTAGGTGACTTCTCCCTTCTGTTCAACTATTGTATGGGGGCCACTCCACTTGGCCTGGAGGGCTGCTGGGGCCACAGGCTCCAACACCCACACTTTCTGTCCTGGCTGGTATACAGTCAGTACAGCCTTTTGGTCATGCAAAGCTTTTTGTAATTCTTGGCTGGCCTCCAGGTTTTTGGTTGCCTTTTTCATGTACTCTGCCATCCGGGAGCGGAGACCAAGTACATAGTCCATCACATCTTGTTTGGGGGGCTTGAGAGGTAACTCCCAGCCCTCTTTACCAAACACAGTGGACCTCTCACAGGATGCCCAAACAGAAGCTCAAATGGGCTGTAACCAACCCCCTTCTGTGGAACCTCTCTGTATGCAAACAACAGGCAAGGAAGAAGAAGGTCCCATTTCCGCCTAAGCTTCTCTGGGAGTCCTTTAATCATTCCTTTCACGGTTTTGTTGAAGCGTTCAACTAAACCATTGCATTGTGGGTGATAGGGAGTGGTGAACTTGTAAGTTACACCACACTCCTTCCACATTGCTTTTAGATATCCTGACATGAAGTTGGTACCTCTGTCAGAAATGACCTCCTTTGGAAAACCCACTCTGGAGAAGACTCCAATGAGGGCTCTTGCCACCACAGGGGCTGTGGTGGTCCTCAGGGAATTGCTTCTGGGTACCTGGTGGCATGATCCACTACCACCAGGATAAACCTGTGCCCAGATGCAGTTTGAGGGTCAAGGGGACCAACAATGTCAATCCCTACCCTCTCAAATGGTACCCCCACCACCGGTAGTGGTATCAGGGGGGCCTTTGTTGTGCCACCTGCCTTACCACTGGCTTGGCAGGTGACACAGGAGCGACAAAACTCCTTTGTGTCCTCTGACATATGTGGCCAATGAAAATGTGGAACAAGCCTGTCCCAGGTCTTGTTTTGGCCCAAGTGTCCTGCTAAAGGGATGTCATGTGCTAGGGTCAAGAGGAACCCCCTAAACTTCTGAGGTATTACCAACCTCCTGGTGGCTCCAGGGGCTGGGTCTCTACCTTCAGAATATAGGAGTCCCTCATCCCAATAAACTTTATGGGACCCACTAGCACTCCCAGCAGCCTCAGCAGCAGCCTGCTGTCTGAGGGGTTCAAGAGAGGGGCAGCACTGTTGCTCCTTACTCAGATCTTCCCTAGAAGGGACCCCTGCCCCCAAGAACTCAACCTGATCAGGCTCAAGTCCCTCTGGGGCAGTTCCTTCTTCAGGGTCTGCTTCACCTCCCTCTGGGGGTGAATCTGTGATCTGAGACAGAGGGGAAGGCACTGCCTTTACCCTACTGCTCCTCCTCTTGGGAAGCATCTGGTCCATTGTTCCAGGATCCAGAGCTGGTTCAGTGTCATGCATTCTTGCTTGTGACCTGGTCACAGCAAATACCTCTGCAGGGATGCCCAATATCTCAGCATGAGTCCATAACTCTACTTCAGACCAGGCTGAAGTCTCTAGATCATTGCCCAATAGACATTCGACAGGGAGGTCTGCACTGACTACAACCTTCTTGAGGCCAGTTACCCCTCCCCAGGAGAAATTCACAACTGCCAGACTATGGTTGGTCTTGACGTTGCTTGCATGGGTCACCTGGTACATTTCGCCCAGGATGATCTGTCCAGGGTCCACAAGATCCTCTGCCACCATGGTGACACTAGCACCTGTGTCCCTAAATGCCAAAGCCTGTTTGCCATTTATTACAGGCTGCTGTTTGTATTTGCCCAGATTACTGGGACTCACTAGGAAGGACATATTAAGGTCTCCCTCACAAATCAGCATTGCCTGAGTGGGCACTCTGACTAGGTCAGAGTCCACTTCAGAACCCAGGGTCAACCCTACTACACCCTTATTCTGTGTACCACCTCCACCAGTAGCTGAACTAGGGGGAACAGTTGCCTTAGGGGCAGGAGTGGTGGTGGTTTGGTCTTTGGACTTGTTACAGTCAGAAGTCCAGTGCCCTTTCTGTTTACAGAATTTGCACCAGGGCTTCTTTTGGCCTTTTCCCTTGTTGGATTGTGACTCCCCACCAGATGCAGATTTTTGGGGCCCTTGTGAAGACTTCTGGTCTTTTGACTTATCCCCACCTTTCTCAGAGCCCTTAGGATCTTGCTTCTTGGTTTCACCCCTTGGTTCTGGGGTTTCTGCCTCACCCTGGTTCTGACCCATTTGTCTGCCTTCTTTCCCAATTCTTGGGGAGAGGTCAGATCCGAGTCCACCAGGTACTGATGCAACAACTGGTTCTGGCAATTATTAAGGATCTGTTCTCTCATCATCAGATTATACAATCCCTTGAAATCAGTAACCCTACTGCCAACCAGCCAACCCTCCAGAGCCTTGGTTGCACAATCAACAAAGTCAGTCCAGTCCTGAGTCTGTGCCTTCTGGGTGTCTCTGAACTTCAACCTGTACTGCTCAGTGGTTAAGCCAAACCCATCTATTAGTGCACTCTTCAGGACTTCATAATCATCAGCATCCTCTTCTCTAACAGTGAGGAGCTTGTCTCTACCTTTATCTGAAAAGGAGAGCCACAAGATTGCTGCCCACTGCTTTTGGGGGACCTGCTGTACTCTACAGGCCCTCTCCATAGCAGTTATCCACTTGTGGATATCATCCCCACTCTGGTAGGGAGGAACAACCTTGCTCAGGTTCCTATGGTCTGGAATAGATTCTCTGCCTCTAGGGACACTGTTGCTGCCACCAAGGGGTTCTAACCCCTCTCGTCTAGAAGCTCTCTGGATCTCCAGGGCTTCTCTATCCAGTGCCAACTGCTTGGTTCTGAGGGCAACTCTTGCTTCCTCATACTGCAGCAGTTTGCACATTCTTTCAGAGGAGGTCTCTCTTATGGGAAAGTATGAGTTCCTCTGGTGGACAAATTCTCTGCCAGAGTGATAAGAGTGCTCAGATTCCCTGGAAGGGGACCTATGCCTCTCATCCACTCTGTCAGTTCTCTTAGGGAGAATTCCTCTGTCCTTTTCAGGCCCCTTGAGGCCTGGCCCTTCAATCACAGAGTCCTGGTCATTCGGATTTTCATCATCTGACCCAGATACTGTAATTGACCCACCCACTGATTCAGACCCATTAGCTCCTAGAGCCAATCTAAGATCATCTGCTGTCAGCAGATCTATCAGGTGTAGGGTTGAGGGACTCTGTCCTAGCCTCAGGTGTCTTTCAACACACATGGCTCTCAAGTCAGAGAAAGCCATGTCCTTATACTGAGGCTGAGTGGATCCACTGGTTCCACCCTTTAAGGACATTCTAGTGTTGTGCAGTGTTGTACTACCTACACTAGTTTGTGGCCTACTGATACTAGCTTGAGCTGTAGAAAGGGTGTGCTATCCCTTGGCACACAGCTCTAAGTTCAGTAGAACTTATCGATACTAAGCTTGACTTTATATGTACCTTAAGTACCTATAGTGGTTTTCAGTTAGTAATTGAAATAGAGATTTTCTGATAAAACAATAGCAAGCTGGAATCCCACACGCTGCCCACCAATGTGAGAAGTTGGCCTGGTATATGCTGTTCACTAATTAAAGTGGACACCTTGCACCAGAACAATTCGACTCTTATGGTAGATAGGTTTCAGACAACCTTTATAGAAAGCTATCCTAGTGGTAGCTGTGGAGAGCAGCCTTCAGGCTAAGTCTTGAAGGAATGTAAAGCAGCTTGTTTTACCACACAATCTCTTGAATCACCAAATGAAAAGACACCACACAGGTATATATATCAAATATATATGTATTTATTAATAAACACTCTCTACTAATCTCTTTATGAGATTAGAGGTCAGGAACATATGTACAAGTCAAATATTATCAGAATAAGTTTAGCACAATTGAATATCACAATCTTAGTTTGCTATACCTAGGTCTAGGGCATCTAGAACCGAGGGACCCCCAAGAACCACCCCAGGTAGTTGTAGGAGACCCACAGGGGACGGACGCGGTGACCTGGCACCGGTGCGAGTCCTGTGCGAGTCTATGTACTCAGACGCAATTGAGATATCAATGTTAAAGGTCCCTTGCGTGTTCGAGGTGAACACACCGATCGGTCCTTGTACGAGTCGAAGGACGCGGTCACAGATAGAGATGCAAGGGAGATGGACGCGCTGTGTCTAACACAGCCGCGAACCTTGTGCGAGTCAGTGCAATGGAGATCTCAGAGTTACAGGCCCTTTGTGGGTTCGAGGCGAACACCGATCGGACTCAGTACGAGTCGAAGGATACAGTTTTAGATAGTGTTGCAAAGGAGATGGACGCGGTGTGTCTAACACAGACGCGAACCCTGTACGAGTCAGCGCAATTGTCGCACTTGGAAAGTTAGAGTTTTAGGACACTTCTAGGGATGCTACAAGCAAGTCACTTACAGGGTAAGTAGTTCTAGGGCCCACACCCACAGGAGCACCGTAGTGCTGAAGTTACCTCACCCAGGGGAGCCGGGTGCATAGGTGTTCTTTGGTGTCGGGTCGCGGCGTCGTTTTCAATGGGAGCCAGTGAAGACTTGCTGCTTGCGGCGACAGGAGAAGTGTCCGGAGGAATCCAAGCCTGGATTCGGAAGATGGAAGACCTAAAAGCAGAGGGGACAGTGTTCAAAGTCACTTGGCAGTGACTCGGGGCAAGGAAGATGGATGCCCACCGTCGTCGCAAGATTCAGGTCATTCGCAGTTGCCTTGACTCTTCAGCCACGAGGTCCAGGAGGCGTTGACGACAACCAGGAGCTGGATTCGGCGTGTCCCACAATGTTTGCAGCTTACTGCGGTGTCGGCGACTCGATTGGAGCCAACAAGCCTTGGTAACAGCAAGTCTTGGGGAAAGTGTGAAGAGGCAATGGCGCATACCAGCAAGGGTTGTGGGACTCACCCAGCGAAGGTAAGTCAGGGCAGGCCTGGAGCCACCAGAGGAGCCCTTTGGTTTCTTTAGAAAGTCTTCTGGGGACCCACAAGCCGGCTGGCAAGGGATCGCAAAGACGCCTCAGGAGGATTCGCTCACAGGGGCCCACGGTCACTCGGAACGTGGTAGGCCTCTGATCTTAGGAGGGATTCTTGCTGGAGGTTGGGACCACACGTGGTCCAAAGCACAAGTTCGTGGAATGTTGTGAAGGGGTTGCACTTGACAATAGTGCACGTTACCCAGGGGTCACAGTTCCTCATTACTCTTGGGGTCCACTGGCCTCAGCTTTGCTGGGGACTCACGATGGCCTTTGAGAAGTCAGGAAATCTACTTCTTGGGCTGCAGGGACTTCGGACTCTGGCGGGAGCGGCATAGTTTGCGACTGTCATTTGTAGTTTTTGGTGCCTGCCAAGCAGGGGAGTCACTCCTTGACTGGGAGATTCTTCAGTCTTCCAAAGGTAGTGGAACGTCGAAGGTCCGGGATTCTTCTTCAGAGCGTCGTCCAGGGAAATCTAGGGTGCAATGCACAGGTTCCCACTCTTATACTAAAAGAAAGGGAGGGACTAGCTCTATGACCCTACCTATGGGAGGGTCAGGGGAGTGGGTGGCTACACCCACTTCCCTTTGTCCAGTTTCATGCCAGAGCAGGGACAGGTAGCCCCTGAGCTGGTTTGAACTGGCATATGCACAGAGGAGCCTTCTGCTCCCCCAGTGCAGGACTTCAAAGCACTCTAGGAGTGCACCCACCCAGCCCCAATACACTAAACCCTGTCTGGGAGGTGGTCACACCCCCTTGGGACAGGATATCTATTGTTGGGCTTCCTCCACTGCGAGTGTTGGTCATCAGCAGGAGGGCAGCCCAGTGTCTGTGACTGGTGGCATCCATTTTGTGATGCCAGGGCTCTGCAGGACTCTACCGCGTTTCCACAGTAGGTACATGTCTATCCCTCTAGAAGGGTGGAATGCTACCCCCGCCGCCAGGACTGGCGGGGGGGTAGTATTCCAAGGTGTTTGACACCAAACACGACATGTTTCGATGCAGCCATTCCAAAGTTAGCATTTTACCGCGAGGATATAATGCACTTAAAAGTATATGGTTTAACCGCATCCACAAACAGCACCAGAGAATGGACTCTGAGAGCTGCAGAGGGGCCCTGCTCAGGCAGAGGCACCCCCTCACATAGAAGCCAAGCACCCTGCCCTCAGGATTGATAGGGCCTGCCTTAGGGGTGACTGATAGGGTTATATGTGTGTGTAGGAGAGATATAGGGAACCTATATCTCAGTGAGGGGTGCTAGCACTTCCCCACTCATGCTGCAGTAGCAGGCCTGTGGTGTCAGATTTAGTCTGCTTCCCAGGGGTGGCATAATACATGCTGCAGCCCCTGGTAGGCCTGTGAAGTACCTATGCCCTTGGTACCTAAGGTACCATATACTAGGGACTCATAAGGTGCCACAGTATCCAATCACTAGTGCACCTAGAGTGCACTCCAAATCGTTTAGAGAGAACAGAGAGGCTGGGGCCCTGATTAGCAGGGTCCCAGCCTGACTATAGCCAGAAACCAGTGTAAACATCAGAAAAAAAGTGGGGGCAACATAAGAGGCAGATCCTACTCTCCTACACTTCTGTACCCCTCTTGCCGTTTTCTGCACCTTTCTTCCCTCATCTGTACCTCTCTTGCCTCTTTCTGCACCCCTGTCCCCTTTTTCTGCACCTCTCTTGCCTGTTTCTGGTACTGTCTTACCTCTTCCTGCAGTTCTCTTGCCTCCTACTGCACCTCTGATGCTTCTTTCTGCACTTCTCTTGCTGCTTTCTGCACCCCTCTTGTCTGTTTCTGCACCTCTGTTGGTTCTTTCTGTACTGCTCTTGCTTCTTTCTGCACCTCTTTTGCCTTTTTCTGCAACTCGCTTGCCTCTTTCTGCACTTCTCTTGCTTCTTTCTGCACTTCTCTTGCTTCTTTCTGCACCCCTCTTGCTTCTTTCTGCTCTTCTCTTGCTTCCTTCTGCACCCCTCTTGCTTCTTTCTGCACTCCTCTTCCCTCTTTCTGCACCTCTCTTGCCTCTTTCTGCTCCTCTCCTGCCTCTTTCTGCACCTCTGTTGCTTGTTTCTGCATGTCTCTTGCTTCTTTCTGCACCTCTCTTGCTTCTTTCTGCACCCCTATTGCCTCTTTCTGCTCCCTTCCTCCCTCTTTGTGTACCTCTCTTGCCTCTTTATGTACCTCTCTTGCCCCTTTCTGCACCTCTTTTGCCTGTGTATGCAACTCTCTTGCTTCTTTCTGTCCCCCTCTTGCTTCTTTCTGCACCTCTGTTGCTTCTTTCTGCACTTCTCTTGCTTCTTTCTGCACATCTTTTGCCTCTTTCTGCATCTCTTTGTCTTCTTTCTGCACTTCTTTTGCTTCTTTCTGCACCTCTCTTGCTTCTTTCTGCATACCTCTTGCCTCTTTCTGCAATTGTCTTGCTTCATTCTGCACGTCTCATGCCTCTTTCTGCACCCCTCCTGCCTTTTTCTGTACCTCTCTTGCTTCTTTCTGCACTTCTCTTGCTTCTTTCTGCACCGCTCTTGCTTCTTTCTGTACCTCTCTTGCAAATTTCTGCACCTCTCTTGCCTCTGTCTGCACCCCTGTTCCCTCTTTCTGCACCTCTTTTGCCTGTTTCTGCAACTTTCCTGCCTCTTTCTGTACTTCTCTTGCCTCTTTCTGCACCATTCTTACCTCTCTCTGCATCCCTCTTGCCTCCTTCTGCACCTCTGTTGGTTCTTTCTTTACTGCTCTTGCTTCTTTCTGCATCTCTCTTCCAAATTTCTGCACCACTCTTGCCTCCTTCTGCACCTCTGTTGATTCTTTCTGCACTGCTCTTGCCTCTTTCTGTACCTCTGTTGCTTCTTTCTGCACCTCTGTTGCTTCTTTCTGTACCCCTCTTGCCTCTTTCTTACCCTTCTTCCCTCTTTCTGCACCTCTGTAGCCTCTTTATGCACCCCTCTTCTGTCTTTCAGCATTTCTCTTGCCTTTTTCTGCACATTTCTTCCTCTTTTTGCACCTCTCTTGCATCCTTCTGCAACTCTGTGGCTTCTTTCTGTTTTTCTCTTGCCTTTTTCTGTACCCCTCTTGCCTCTTTCTTCACCTCTGTTGCTTCTTTCTGCACCTGTCTTGCTTCTTTCTGCACCCCTCTTGCTTCGTTCTGTACCCCTCTTGCTTTTTTCTGCATCCTTCTTCCCTCTTTCTGTACCTCTCTTGCCTCTTTCTGCACCCCTGTTCCCTTTTTCTGCACCTCTCTTGTCTGTTTCTTCTACTGTCTTGCCTCTTTCTGCAGTTCTCCTGCCTCCTTCTGCACCTCTGTTGCTTGTTTCTGCACTTCTCTTGCCTCTTTCTGCACCCTTCTTGTCTGTTTCTGCACCTCTGTTGGTTCTTTCTGCACTACTCTTGCTTCTTTCTGCACCTCTTTTGCCTGTTTCTGCAACTCTCTTGCCTCTTTCTGCACTTCTCTTTCTTCTTTCTGCACTTCTCTTGCTTCTTCCTGCACCCCTCTTGCTCCTTTCTGCTCTTCTCTTGCTTCCTCCTGCACCCCTCTTGCCTCTTTCTGCCCCCTCTTCCCTCTTTCTGCACCTCTCGTTCCTCTTTCTGCTCTTCTCTTGCCTCTTTATGCACCTCTGTTGCTTGTTTCTGCACATCTCTTGCTTCTTTCTGTAGGAGAGTAGGATCTGCTTCACATGGGTACCCCCACTTTTTGCTGATGCTTCACTGTTGTTCGACTTTAGTCTGGCTGGGGCCCTGCTAATCAGAACCCCAGCCTAGCTGCTTCCTCTCTAAAATGGTTTCCATGTGCCTTAGGCACATCTCTGATTGGGATCTGGAGTGCCCTTATAAGTCCCTAGTATATGGTATACTATGTACCCAGGGCATAGGTACATCAGAGGCCTACCAGGGGCTGCAGCATGTATTGTGCCACCCCTGGAAGGCCATCCAAAATGACACAACAGGTCTGCTACTGCAGCCTGGGTAAGGTGGTGCATGCACCCCTTACAGTGGTATAGGCTACCTATATCACTACCATTGCACACACATACAAACCTATAAGTCACTCCTATGGCAGGCCTTACCAATCCTGAAGCGATACCAAAGGGGATGATGGACGGAGCATTAGAGCAAATCAAACACTCACCCCCAGTCAACTGATCTGGGTTTAATCCATCATCATTCTTTAGCTCACTCCACCACCCCAGTTCAGACATGGCCATATGCAAATCAGTCTGACCCTGTGCCTCATGGGAACAGTCCAGCCCGAACTGCCAAGCCATGTCTTCCCTGGACCGGAAACAAGCATCCTGGGACCGGTTTCGGGTTCATAACCCTCATCAGCCAGGCTATCTTGAATCCAGTGGCAAAGTGAGCAAGGGACCCACGTCTGGGCATACCCTGCCAACTTAGGGCGAACAAAGCGATACCAAAGGGGATGATGGACGGAGCATTAGAGCAAATCAAACACTCACCCCCAGTCAACTGATCTGGGTTTAAAACATCATCATTCTTTAGCTCACTCCACCACCCCAGTTCAGACATGGCCATATGCAAATCAGTCTGACCCTGTGCCTCATGGGAACAGTCCAGCCCGAACTGCCAAGCCATGTCTTCCCTGGACCGGAAACAAGCATCCTGGGACCGGTTTCGGGTTCATAACCCTCATCAGCCAGGCTATCTTGAATCCAGTGGCAAAGTGAGCAAGGGACCCACGTCTGGGCATACCCTGCCAACTTAGGGCGAACAAAGCGATACCAAAGGGGATGATGGACGGAGCATTAGAGCAAATCAAACACTCACCCCCAGTCAACTGATCTGGGTTTAATCCATCATCATTCTTTAGCTCACTCCACCACCCCCAGTTCAGACATGGCCATATGCAAATCAGTCTGACCCTGTGCCTCATGGGAACAGTCCAGCCCGAACTGCCAAGCCATGTCTTCCCTGGACCGAAACAAGCATCCTGGGACCGGTTTCGGGTTCATAACCCTCATCAGCCAGGCTATCTTGAATCCAGTGGCAAAGTGAGCAAGGGACCCACGTCTGGGCATACCCTGCCAACTTAGGGCGAACAAAGCGATACCAAAGGGGATGATGGACGGAGCATTAGAGCAAATCAAACACTCACCTCCAGTCAACTGATCTGGGTTTAATCCATCATCATTCTTTAGCTCACTCCACCACCCCAGTTCAGACATGGCCATATGCAAATCAGTCTGACCCTGTGCCTCATGGGAACAGTCCAGACCGAACTGCCAAGCCATGTCTTCCCTGGACCGGAAACAAGCATCCTGGGACCGGTTTCGGGTTCATAACCCTCATCAGCCAGGCTATCTTGAATCCAGTGGCAAAGTGAGCAAGGGACCCATGTCTGGGCATACCCTGCCAACTTAGGGCGAACAAAGCGATACCAAAGGGGATGATGGACGGAGCATTAGAGCAAATCAAACACTCACCCCCAGTCAACTGATCTGGGTTTAATCCATCATCATTCTTTAGCTCACTCCACCACCCCAGTTCAGACATGGCCATATGCAAATCAGTCTGACCCTGTGCCTCATGGGAACAGTCCAGCCCGAACTGCCAAGCCATGTCTTCCCTGGACCGGAAACAAGCATCCTGGTACCGGTTTCGGGTTTATAACCCTCATCAGCCAGGCTATCTTGAATCCAGTGGCAAAGTGAGCAAGGGACCCACGTCTGGGCATACCCTGCCAACTTAGGGCGAACAAAGCGATACCAAAGGGGATGATGGACGGAGCATTAGAGCAAATCAAACACTCACCCCCAGTCAACTGATCTGGGTTTAATCCATCATCATTCTTTAGCTCACTCCACCACCCCAGTTCAGACATGGCCATATGCAAATCAGTCTGACCCTGTGCCTCATGGGAACAGTCCAGCCCGAACTGCCAAGCCATGTCTTCCCTGGACCGGAAACAAGCATCCTGGGACCGGTTTCGGGTTCATAACCCTCATCAGCCAGGCTATCTTGAATCCAGTGGCAAAGTGAGCAAGGGACCCACGTCTGGGCATACCCTGTCAACTTAGGGCGAACAAAGCGATACCAAAGGGGATGATGGACGGAGCATTAGAACAAATCAAACACTCACCCCCAGTCAACTGATCTGGGTTTAATCCATCATCATTCTTTAGCTCACTCCACCACCCCAGTTCAGACATGGCCATATGCAAATCAGTCTGACCCTGTGCCTCATGGGAACAGTCCAGCCCGAACTGCCAAGCCATGTCTTCCCTGGACCGGAAACAAGCATCCTGGTACCGGTTTCGGGTTTATAACCCTCATCAGCCAGGCTATCTTGAATCCAGTGGCAAAGTGAGCAAGGGACCCACGCCTGGGCATACCCTGCCAACTTAGGGCGAACAAAGCGATACCAAAGGGGATGATGGACGGAGCATTAGAGCAAATCAAACACTCACCCCCAGTCAACTGATCTGGGTTTAATCCATCATCATTCTTTAGCTCAGTCCACCACCCCAGTTCAGACATGGCCATATGCAAATCAGTCTGACCCTGTGCCTCATGGGAACAGTCCAGCCCCGAACTGCCAAGCCATGTCTTCCCTGGACTGGAAACAAGCATCCTGGGACCGGTTTCGGGTTCATAACCCTCATCAGCCAGGCTATCTTGAATCCAGTGGCAAAGTGAGCAAGGGACCCACGTCTGGGCATACCCTGCCAACTTAGGGCGAACAAAGCGATACCAAAGGGGATGATGGACGGAGCATTAGAGCAAATCAAACACTCACCCCCAGTCAACTGATCTGGGTTTAATCCATCATCATTCTTTAGCTCACTCCACCACCCCAGTTCAGACATGGCCATATGCAAATCAGTCTGACCCTGTGCCTCATGGGAACAGTCCAGCCCGAACTGCCAAGCCATGTCTTCCCTGGACCGGAAACAAGCATCCTGGGACCGGTTTCGGGTTCATAACCCTCATCAGCCAGGCTATCTTGAATCCAGTGGCAAAGTGAGCAAGGGACCCACGTCTGGGCATACCCTGCCAACTTAGGGCGAACAAAGCGATACCAAAGGGGATGATGGACGGAGCATTAGAGCAAATCAAACACTCACCCCCAGTCAACTGATCTGGGTTTAATCCATCATCATTCTTTAGCTCACTCCACCACCCCAGTTCAGACATGGCCATATGCAAATCAGTCTGACCCTGTGCCTCATGGGAACAGTCCAGCCCGAACTGCCAAGCCATGTCTTCCCTGGACCGGAAACAAGCATCCTGGGACTGGTTTCGGGTTCATAACCCTCATCAGCCAGGCTATCTTGAATCCAGTGGCAAAGTGAGCAAGGGACCCACGTCTGGGCATACCCTGCCAATCCTGAAGGCAGAGTGCTTGGTTTTTATGTGAGAGGGTGCCCCTGCATGAGCAGAGCCCCTCTACAGCGTTCGGAGTCCCTCCTCTGATGCTGTTTGTGGTACATCCTGACCATATACTCTTAAGTGCATTATATCCTCGCGGTACAATGCTAACTTTGGACTGGCTGCACCAAAACATGTCGTGTTTGGTTTCAAACATCTTTGGAATACTACCCCCCCACCAGTCCTGGCGGCGGGGGTAGCATTCCACCCTTCTAGAGGGAGAGACATGTACACACCTGGCTACCCGGTAACTTCTTTCCAGAGCCCTGGC
Source organism: Calotriton arnoldi (assembly GCA_963921515.1). Taxonomy (NCBI): domain Eukaryota; kingdom Metazoa; phylum Chordata; class Amphibia; order Caudata; family Salamandridae; genus Calotriton; species Calotriton arnoldi. The sequence goes on from CAWUFW010017841.1 coordinate 39,781, forward strand.
ATCACAAAATGGATGCAGCTGCCACAGACACGGGTCTGGCCTCCTGCTGCTGACTGAAACTCCGGCAGGGGAGGCCTGGACAATAGGTTTCCTGTCCAAGGGAGGTGTAACCACCTCCCCAGACAGGATAGTGTGTATTGGGGCTGGGCGGGAGCACCCTCTGGTGCTTTGAAGTCCTGCACTGGGGGCACGTTTGGTGTCCCTGTGCATATGCCAGTTCAAACCAGTTGCAGGGGCTACCTGCCCCTGCTCTGGCACGAAACTAGACAAAGGGAAGGGGTGTAACCACCCCTCTTCCCTGACCCCCCCATAGGTGGGTCCCCAGAGTATGTCCAACCCCCTAACTTTGTATAAGTATGGGACCCCAGTCCTTAGGACTTTAGATTACCCTAGACGAAACTTCCTTTCTTTGTTTCTACGAGACTTGCCGTTGCCAAGGCTTGTTGGGTCCAATCCGGTCGCTGACACCCCTGCAATTGACAGACGTCGTGGGACAGCTCGAATCCAGCTCCTGGTCATCGTCGATACCTCCTGGACCTCGTGGCTGAAGAGTCAAGACGAATGTCAACTGTGAGAAGTTGGCCTGGTATATGCTGTCCACTAGTTAAAGTGGACACCTTGCACCAGTACAATTCGACTCTTATGGTAGGTAGGTTTAAGACAACCTTTATAGAAAGCTATCCTAGTGGTAGCTGTGGAGAGCAGCCTTCAGGCTAAGTCTTGGAGGAATGTAAAGCAGCTTGTTTTACCACACAATCTCTTGAATCACCAAATGAATAGACACCACACAGGTATATATATCAAATATATATGTATTTATTACTAAACAACTCTCTACTAATCTCTTGTGAGATTAGAAGTCAGGAACATATGTACAAATCAACGTTTCACAATAGATTAAGCACAAATATGGCTGGGGCCCTAGGGGCGTACCAGACCATATACTAAAAGAGACTTAAGAACAGCGACTTGCAAAGGGACAAGGCCTAGGGCCTTCAGAAGTGCTGGGGCCTCACGAAACCACCCAAGGTAGGTAAGTACAGGACCCACGGGGGACGCGTGCAGTGAGTGAACACAGGCGCGGGTCGCCGTTGACTTCAATGAGGCAAGTCGCGGTTGGAAATAAAGAGTTTCAGGGCACTTCGGGAGTAGCTACAAGCAAGTCACTTACAGGGTAAGTAGTTCTAGGGCCAACACCCACAGGAGCACCGTAGTGCTGGAGTTACCTCACCCAGGGAAGCCGGGTGCATAGGTGTCCTTTGGTGTCGGGTCGCGGCGTCGTTTTCAATGGGAGCCACTGAAGACTTGCTGCTTGCGGCGACAGGAGAAGTGTCCGGTGGAATCCAAGCCTGGATTCGGAAGAAGAAAGACCTGAAAGCAGAGGGGACAGTGTTCAAAGTCACTTGGCAGTGACCCGGGGCAAGGAAGATGAATGCCCACCGTCGTCGACAGATTCAGGTCGTTCACGGGTGTCTTGACTCTTTGACCACGTGGTCCAGGCGGTGTTGATGATGAACAGGAGCTGGATTCGGTGTGTCCCACAACATCTGCAGCTTACTGAGGTATTGGCGACTCGATTGGAGCCAACAAGCCTTGGTAACAGCAAGTCTCGGGGAAAGCGTAAAAAGTCAATGGTGCAGACCAGCAAGGTCTGGGGAACTCACCCAGCGAGGGTAAGTCAGGGCAGGCCTGGAGCAATCAGGGGAGCCCTTTGGTTCTTTAGAAACGTCTTCAGGGGACCCACAAGCCGGCTGGCAAGGGATCGCAAAGACGCCTCGGGAGGATTCCTTCAACAGGGGCCCATGGTCACTCGCGATGGGGTAGGCCTCTGATCTTCGAAGGGATTCCTGCTAAAGGCTGGGACCACACGTGGTCCAAAGCACAAGTTCGTAGAACGTTGTGAAGGGGTTGCACTTGAAAATAGTGCACGGTACCCAGGGACTGCGGTTTCTTGTCACTCGTGGGGTCTACTTGCCTCAGCTTCACTGGAGACTCACGATGGCCTGGGAGAGGTCAGGAAATCCTTGTCTTGGGCTGCAGAGACCTCGGGCTCTGGCAGGAGTGGCGTAGTTTGCGACCGTCGTTGTAGTTTTTGGTGCCTGCCAAGCAGGGGAGTCACTCCTTGACTCCAAGGGAGATTCTTCAGTCTTCCAGAGGTAGTGGAACGTCGAAGGTCCAGGATTCTTCTTAAGAGCGTCGTCCAGGGAGATCTGGGTTGCATTGCACAGGTTCCCCCTCTTATACTAAAAAGAAGGGAGGGACTAGCTCTATGACCCCACCTAAAATCTTCGAAAAAATTATGAACTCACAGTTATCTAAATACATTGAAGATAATAATTTACTGGATGGTACGCAATTCGGCTTTCGTAAAGGCCATGGAACCGAGACAGCCCTTATAAAGGCATCAGAGGAAATCAGGACGATACTAGATCAAGGTGGTGCCGCTGTCCTGGTGCTGCTGGATTTGTCAGCAGCATTTGACATGGTCGATCATGCTACTTTGATCGATCGTGTCTCAACCATTGGTATTAGACACAAGGCTAAAGCCCTCTTAGCCTCCCTTCCTTTGTAACCGCACCCAATTAGTGAGTTTCGGCGCTTTTCATTCTCCATCATTCACCCTCCCATGTGGTGTGCCACAAGGATCATCTCTGAGTCCGACATTATTTAACATCTATGTGTCGGACTTGGCCAGAGTCATCAAAGCACACGGGATGGGTCTCACATCTTACGCTGATGACACACAATTGGTGCTTGCAGTACATAATGATGGAGGAGCAGTTGCGGCCAATTTTCAGGATGGAATGGTGGCTGTAGGAGAGTAGGATCTGCTTCACATGGGTACCCCCACTTTTTGCTGATGCTTCACTGTTTTTCGACCTTAGTCTGGCTGGGGCCCTGCTAATCAGAACCCCAGCCTAGCTGCTTCCTCTCTAAAATGGTTTCCATGTGCCTTAGGCACATCTCTGATTGAATCTGGAGTGCCCTTATAAGTCCCTAGTATATGGTATACTATGTACCCAGGGCATAGGTACCTCAGAGGCCTACCAGGGGCTGCAGCATGTATTGTGCCAGCCCTGGAAGGCCATCCAAACTGACACCACAGGTCTGCTACTGCAGCCTGGGTAAGGTGGTGCATGCACTCCTTACTGTGATATAGGCTACCTATATCACTACCTACATACACACATATAAACCTATAAGTCACTCCTATGGCAGGCCTTATCAATCCTGAAGGCAGAGTGCGTGGTTCCTATGTGAGAGGGTGCCCCTGCATGAGCTGGGCCCCTCTGCAGCGTTCGGAGACCCTTCTCTGATGCTGTTTGTAGTGCAGCCCGACCATATACTCTTAAGCGCATTATAACCTCGCGTTAAATGCTAACTTTGGGATGGCTGCACGGAAACATGTCGTGTTTGGTGTCAAACATCTTGAAATACTACCCCCCGCCAGTTCTGGCGGCGGGGGTAGCATTCCACCCTTCTAGAGGGAAAGACATGTACACACCGGTATAAGCGGTACTGACTTTCCAGAGCCCTGGCATCACAAAATGGATGCCGCTGCCACAGACACGAGTCTGGCCTCCTGCTGCTGACCGAAACTCCGGCAGGGGAGGCCTGGACAATAGGTTTCCTGTCCCAGGGAGGTGTGACCACCTCCCCAGACAGGATAGTGTGTATTGGGGCTGGGCGGGAGCACTCTCGGGTGCTTTGAAATCCTGCACTGGGGGCACACTTGGTGTCCCTGTGCATACCCCAGTTCAAACCGGCTCAGGGGCTTCCAGCCCCTGCTCTGGCGCGAAACTGGACAAACGGAAAGGGGTGTAACCACCCCTCTGCCCTGACCCTCCCATAGGTGGGGCCACAGAGTATGCCCAACCCCCTACCTTAGTATAAGTAGGGGACCCCAGTCCTTAGGACTTTAGATTTACCTGGACGAAACTCTGACACAGAATCCTGGACCTTCGACGCTCTACTTTAAGATTAGAGGACTGAAGAATCTCCCTTGGGGTCAAGGAGTGACTCCCCTGCTTGGCAGGCACCAAAGAAGCAATTGTCCGGTCTGCATCGCTGAAGCTCCCATCGGATGCCGAAGTCTTTGCATCACCAGAGGTAGATTTCCAGACTTCCCCGAGGCTGCCCTGAGTCCCCAGCAAAGCTGAGGCCTGTAGCTGTCGTGGGTAATGTGGAACCATGACCCCTGGACACCAATCGCATTTGCAAGTGCATCCTCTTCTGGGTCTCCCACGAAGTCGTGCTTTGGGCTCCGAGTAGCCCCAGCCTCCAGCACCAACTGCACCGAAGATCACTGGCCTCCACTCCACGAGTGTCCTGTGAGCCAGCTCCACGTGCATCATCTTGAGGCTCCTTCGCGGTCGCTAGTCCGTTGGCTAGTAGGCCCTCCCGAAGGCCAATCTTTTTCTGCTTGGGCTCCCTGGTTGCTCCAGATGTGCCCTGACTTATCCTTGCTGGGTGAGTCCCCCAGACCTTTCTGGTCTGCAACATTGTCCTTCTTCCATTTCCACGAGACTTGCCGTTGCCAAGGCTTGTTGGGTTCAATCCAGTCGCCGACACCCCTGCAATCGACAAACTTCGTGGGACAGCTCGAATCCAGCTCCTGGTTGTCGTCGACGCCTCCTGGACCTCGTGGCTGAAGAGTCAAGACGACCATCAACCTACCTGAAGCACTCAACATCGGTGGGCATCTGCTCATCGCCTTCCTGGTCACTGGCTAGTGACCCAGACTCTGTCCCCTCTGCTTTCAGGTTCTTCAGATCTTCGATCCACCTTTGGATCCACCCGAACACTTTCGACTTGGTCGCCAGCAGCACTTTGCAGCAGATCGCCATTGAAAGCGACGACGAAACCCGACCCCGAAAGACACCTATGCAGCCGGCTTCCCTGGGTGAGGTAACTCGAGTACTCCGGTGCTCCGGTGGGTATAGACTCTAGAACAACCTAGTTCTAAAGGGGTTTGCTCCAAGTCCTCCTCTAAGTGTCCTTTTTCTTTAAAACTCCAACCGCGACATTCCTCACACTGCACGCATCCCCCGTGGGTCCCCTGTGTCACTACCTTGGGTGGTTCCTTGAGGGCCAAGCACTTCTACAGGCTCTAGGCCTTGTGTCTAGCTCAGTCGTGGTTCTTCTACCACTTTATTGGTATATGGTTTGGTACGCCCCTAGGGCTCAAACGTGTATTTGTGCTATTACTGTTGATAACTGACTTGTAACTTATGTACTTGAACTCTAGCCTCATAAAGAGACTAGAGGGGTGTGTTTTAGACTAAATACATATATTTTATATATATACCTGGTGTGGTCCTCTTTCATTTGGTCACTCAAGAGATTATAGACTGGTAAAACAAGCTGCTTTACATTCCTTCAAGACTTAGACTGAAGGCTGCTCTCCATAGCTACCACTAGGATAGCTTTCAATAAAGGTTGTCTTTAACCTATCTCCAATAAGGGGTTGTTTGGACTGGTGCAAGGTGCCCACTATAATTAGTGGACAGCATATACCAGGCCAACTTCTCACACTTTCTGCACCTCTCTTGCTTCTTTCTGCACCCCTATTGCCTCTTTCTGCACCCTTCCTCCCTCTTTGTGCACCTCTCTTGCATCTTTCTGTACTTGTCTTGCCCCTTTCTGTACCTCTTTTGCCTGTTTCTGCAACTCTCTTGCTTCTTTCTGTGCCCCTCTTGCCCCTTTCTGCACCTCTGTTGCTTCTTTCTGCACTTCTTTTGGTTCTTTCTGCACCTCTCTTGCTTCTTTCTGCACACCTCTTGCCTCTTTCTGCACCCCTCCTGCCTATTTCTGTACCTCTCTTGCTTCTATCTGCACTTCTCTTGCTTCTTTCTGCACCTCTCTTGCTTCTTTCTGCACACCTCTTGCCTCTTTCTGCACTTGTCTTTCTACTTTCTGCACGTCTCATGCCTCTTTCTGCACCCCTCCTGACTTTTTCTGTACCACTTTTGCCTCTTTCTGTACCCCTCTTGCCTCTTTCTGCACCTCTGTTGTTTCATTTTGCACTGCTCTTACTTCTTTCTGCACCTCTCTTGCAAATTTCTGCACTCCTCTTGCCTCTTTCTGCACTCTTCTTCCCTCTTAACGCACTTCGCTTGCCTCTGTCTGCACCCCTGTTCCCTCTTTCTGCACCTCTTTTGCCTGTTTCTGCAACTCTCTTGCCTCTTTCTGTACTTCTCTTGCCTCTTTCTGCACCCCTCTTGCCTTTCTCTGCATCCCTCTTGCCTCCTTCTGCACCTCCGTTGGTTCTTTCTTCACTGCTCTTGCTTCTTTGTGCATCTCTCTTCCAAATTTCTGCACCCCTCTTGCCTCCTTCTGCACCTCTGTTGATTCTTTCTGCACTGCTCTTGCTTCTTGCTTCTTTCTGTACCCCTCTTGCCTCTTTCTGTACCCTTCTTCCCCCTTTCTGCACCTCTCTAGCCTCTTTCTGCTGCCCTGTTCTCTTTTTCTTCACCTCTCTTGACTGTTTCTGCTACTCTCTTGCCTCTTTCTGCAGTTCTCTGGCCTCCTTCTGCACCTCTGTTGCTTCCTCTGCACTTCTCTTGCCTCTTTCTGCACCCCTCTTGTCTGTTTCTGCACCTCAGTTGGTTCCTTCTGCACTGCTCTTGCTTCTTTCTCCACCTCTCTTCCAAATTTCTGTACCCCTCTTGCCTCCTTCTGCACCTCTGTTGGTTCTTTCTGCACTGCTCTTGCTTCTTTCTGCTCCTCATTTGCCTGTTTCTGCAACTCTTTTGTCTTTTCTGCACTTCTCTTGCTTCTTTCTGCACCCCTCTTGCTTCTTTCTGCACTTCTCTTGCCTCTTTCTGCATCCCTCTTGCCTATTTCTGCACTCCTCTTCCTGCACCATTCTAGCCTCTTTCTGCTCCTCTCTTGCCTCTTTCTGCTCTTCTTTTGCCTCATTCTACACTTCTGTTGCCTCTTTCTGCAATTCTCTTTCCTCTTTCTCCACATTTCCTACTCTTTCTACACCTCTCTTGCCTCCTACTGCACCTCTGTTGCTTCTCTCTGCACTTCTCTTGCCTTTTTCTGCACCCCTCTTGTCTGTTTCTGTACCTCTGTTGCTTCTTTCTGCACCTCTTTTGCTTCTTTCTACACCTCTCTTCCAAATGTCTCCACCCCTCTTCCCTCTTTCCGCACCATTCTAGCCTCTTTCTGCTCCTCTCTTGCCTCTTTCTGCTCTTCTTTTGCCTCATTCTACACTTCTGTTGCCTCTTTCTGCAATTCTCTTTGTGCACATTTCCTACTCTTTCTTCACCTCTTTTGCCTCCTTCTGCATCTCTGTTGCTTCTCTCTGCACTTCTCTTGCCTTTTTCTGCACCCCTCTTGTCTCTTTCTGCACCTCTGTTGCTTCTTTCTGCACCTCTCTTGCTTCTTTCTGCACCTCTCTTCCAAATTTCTCCACCCCTCTTGTCTCTTTCTGCACCCCTCTTGCCTCCTTCTGCACCTTTGTTTGTTCTTTCTGTACTGGTTTTGCTTCTTTCTGCACCTCTTTTGCCTTTTTCTGCAACTCTCTTGCCTCTTTCTGCACTTCTCCTGCTTCTTTCTGAACTTCTCTTGCATCTTTCTGCACCCCTCTTGTTTCTTTTTGCACTTTCTTGCCTCTTTCTGCACCCCTCTTGCTTCTTTCTGCACCCCTCTTGCTTCTTTCTGTCCTTCTCTTGCTTCCTTCTGCACCCCTCTTGCCTCTTTCTGCACCCCTCTTCCCTCTTTCTGCACCTCTCTTGCCTCTTTCTGCTCTTCTCTTGCCTCTTTCTGCACCTCTCATTCTTCTTTCTGCACCTCTCTTGCTTCTTTTTGCACCCCTCTTGTCTCTTTCTGTACACTTCTTCCCTCTTTGTGCACCTCTCTTGCCTCTTTCTGCTCTTCTCTTGCCTCTTTCTGCACCTCTCATTCTTCTTTCTGCAACCCTCTTGCCTCCTTCTGCACTCCTCTTGTTACTTTCTGCACTTCTCTTGCTTCTTTCTGCACCCCTCTTGCTTCTTTTTGCACTTCTCTTGCTTCCTTCTGCACCCCTCTTGCCTCTTTCTGGACCCCTCTTCCATCTTTCTGCATTTCTCTTGCCTTTTTCTGCACATTTCTTTCTGCACATTTCCCTCTGCACCCCTCTTGCCTCCTTCTGCACATCTGTTGGTTCTTTCTGCACTGCTCTTGCTTCTTTCTGCACCTCTTTTGCTTGTTTCTGCAACTCTCCTGCCTCTTTCTGCACTTCTCTTGCCTTTTTCTGCACCCCTCTCGCCTCTTTCTGCACTTGTGTTGCCTCTTTCTGCACTTCTCTTGCCTCCTCTTTCTACACTTCTCTCGCCTCTTTGTGCAATTCTCTTTCCTCTTTTCTCTTTTTTCACATTTCTTACTCTTTCTTCACATCTCTTGCCTCCTTCTGCATCTCTGTTGCTTCTTTGTGCACTTCTCTTGCCTTTTTCTGCACCCCTCTTGCTTCTTTCTGCACCTCTGTTGCTTCTCTCTGCACCGCTCTTGCTTCTTTCTGCACCTCTCTTCCAAATTTCTGAACCCTCTTGTATCTTTCTGTACTCCTCTTGCCTCCTTCTGCACCTCTGTTGGTTTTTTCTGCACTGCTCTTTCTGCAACTCTTTTGCCTTTTTCTGCAACTCTCTTGCCTCCGTCTGCACTTCTCTTGCTACTTTCTGCACTTTTCTTGCTTCTTTCTGCACCCCTCTTGCTTCTTTTTGCACTTCTCTTGCTTCCTTCTGCACCCCTCTTGCCTCTTTCTGCACCCCTCTTCTTTCTTTCTGCTCTTCTCTTGCCTTTTCCTGTACTTTTCTTCCTCTTTCTGCACCTCTCTTGACTCCTCTTGACTCTGTTGCTTCTTTCTGTACTTCTCTTGCCTTTTTCTGTATCCCTCTTGCCTCTTTCTGCACCTCTGTTGCTTCTTTCTGCACCTCTCTTGCTTCTTTCTGCACCCCTCTTGCTTCTTTCTGTACCCCTCTTGCCTTTTTCTGCACCTTTCTTACCTCTTTCTTTACCTCTCTTGCCTCTTTCTGCACCCCTGTTCCCTTTTTCTGCACTTCTCTTGCCAGTTTCTGAACCCTTTTGTCTCCTTCTGCAACTCTGTTGGTTCTTTCTGCACTGCTCTTGCTTCTTTCTGCACCTCTTTTGCCTGTTTCAGCAACTCGCTTGCCTCTTTCTGCGCTTCTCTTGCTTCTTTCTGCACCCCTCTTGCTTCTTTCTGCACTTCTCTTGCCTCTTTCTGCACCCCTCTTGCCTATTTCTGAACCCTTCTTCCCTCTTTCTGCACCTCTCTTGCCTCTTTCTGCTCCTCTCTTGCCTCTTTCTGCACTTCTTTTGCCTCCTCTTTCCATACTTCTCTCGCCTTTTTGTGCAATTCTCTTTCCTCTTTTCTCTTTTTGCACATTTCTTACTCTTTCTTCACCTTTCTTGCCTCCTTCTGCACCACTGTTGCTTCTTTCTGCACTTCTCTTGCCTTTTTCTGCACCCCTCTTGCTTCTTTCTGCACTTCTCTTGCTTCTTTCTGCACCTCTGTAGGAGAGTAGGATCTGCCTCTTATGTTGCCCCCACTTTTTTTCTGATGTTTACACTGGTTTCTGGCTATAGTCAGGCTGGGACCCTGCCAATCAGGGCCCCAGATTATCTGTTCTCTCTAAACGATTTGGAGTGCACTCTAGGTGCACTAGTGATTGGATACTGTGGTACCTTATGAGTCCCTAGTATATGGTACCTTAGGTACCAAGGGCATAGGTACTTCACAGGCCTACCAGGGGCTGAAGCATGTATTATGCCACCCCTGGGAAGCAGACTAAATCTGACACCACAGGTCCCCTATATCTCTCCTGCACACACATTGAGACTTATCAGTCACCCCTAAAGCAGGCCCTATAAATCCTGAGGGCAGGGTGCTTAGTTTCCATGTGAGGGGGTGCCTCTGCCTGAGCAGGGCCCTCTGCAGCTCTCAGAGTCCATTCTCTGGGGCTGTTTGTGGATGCGGTTAAACCATATACTTTTAAGTGCATTATATCCTTGCGGTAAAATGCTAACTTTGGAATGGCTGCATCAAAACATGTCGTGTTTGGTGTCAAACATCTTGGAATATTACCCCCCCGCCAGTCCTGGCGGCGGGGGTAGCATTCCACCCTTCTAGAGGGATAGACATGTACCTACTGTGGAAATGCGGTAGAATCCTGCAGAGCCCTGGCATCACAAAATGGATGCCACCAGTCACAGACACTGGGCTGCCCTCCTCCTGATGACCAACACTCGCAGTGGAGGAAGCCCAACAATAGATATCCTGTCCCAAGGGGGTGTGACCACCTCCCAGACAGGGTTTAGTGTATTGGGGCTGGGTGGGTGCACTCTTAGAGTGCTTTGAAGTCCTGCACTGGGGAGCAGAAGGCTCCTCTGTGCATACCCCAGTTCAAACCGGCTCAGGGGCTACCTGCCCCTGCTCTGGCGTGAAACTGGACAAAGGGAAGTGGGTGTAGCCACCCACTCCCCTGACCCTCCCATAGATAGGGTCATAGAGCTAGTCCCTCCCTTTCTTTTAGTATAAGAGGGGGACCTGTGCATTGCAACCTAGATTTCCCTGGACAACGCTCTGAAGAAGAATCCCGGACCTTCGACGTTCCACTACCTTTGGAAGACTGAAGAATCTCCCTTGGAGTCAAGGAGTGACTCCCCTGCTTGGCAGGCACCAAAAACTACAAACAACGGTCACAAACTATGCCGCTCCCACAGGAGTCCGAAGTCCCTGCAGCCCAAGAAGTGGATTTCCTGACTTCTCAAAGGCCATCGTGAGTTCCCAGTGAAGTTGAGGCCAGTGGACTCCAAGAGTGATGAGGAACCGCGACCCCTGGGTAACGTGCACTATTGTCGAGTGCAACCCCTTTGCAACGCTCCACGAACTTGTGCTTTAGACCACGTGTGATCCTAGCCTCCAGCAGAATTCCCTGTGAAGATCAGAGGCCTACCACGTCCCGAGTGACCGTGGGCCCCTGTTGAGCGAATCCTCCCGAGGCGTCTTCGTGATCCCTTGCCAGCTGGCTTGTGGGTCCTCAGAAGACTTTCTAAAGACACCAAAGGGCTCCCCTGGTTACTCCAGGCCTGCCCTGACTTACCCTCGCTCAGTGAGTCCCACAGACCTTGCTGGTCTGCGCCATTGCCTCTTTACACTTTCCCCGAGACTTGCTGTTACCAAGGCTTGTTGGCTCCAATCGAGTCGCCGACACCACAAGTAAGCTGCAGACATCGTGGGACATGCCGAATCTAGCACTTGGTCGTCATCGACGCCTCCTGGACCTCGTGGCTAAAGAGTCAAGGCACCCACGAACGACCTGAATCTTGCGACGACGGTGGGCATCCATCTTCCTTGCCCCGAGTCACTGCCAAGTGACTTTGAACACTGTCCCCTCTGCTTTCAGGTCGTCCATCTTCTGAATCCAGGCTTGGATTCCTCCAGACACTTCTCCTGTCGCCGCAAGTCTTCACTGGCTCCCATTGAAAACGACGCTGCGACCCGACACCAAAGAACACCTATGCACACGGCTCCCCTGGGTGAGGTAACTTCAGCACTACGGTGCTCCTGTGGGTGTGGGCCCTAGAACTACTTACCCTGTAAGTGACTTGCTTGTAGCTTCCCTAGAAGTGCCCTAAAACTCTTATTTTCTAAGTGCGACAATTGCGCTGACTCGTACAGGGTTCGCATCTGTGTTAAACACACCGCGTCCATCTCCTTTGTAACACTATCTAGAACTGTGTCCTTCGACTCGTACTGAGTCCGATCGGTGTTCGCCTCGAACACACAAGGGGCCTGTAACATCGAGACCTCCATTGAACTGACTCGCACAAGGTTCGCGTCTGTGTTAGACACAGCGCGTCCATCTCCCTTGCAACTCTATCTGTAACCGCGCCCTTCGACTCGTACAAGGACCGATCGGTGTGTTCGCCTCGAACATGCAAGGGACCTTTAACATTGAAATCTCAATCGCGTCTGAGCGCATAGACTCGCACAGGACTCGCACCGGTGCCAGGACACCTCGTCCGTCCCCTGTGGGTCTCCTACAACTACCTGGGGTGGTTCTTGGGGGTCCCTCGATTCTAGATGCCCTAGACCTAGGTCTAGCCAAACTAAGATTGTGATATTCGATTGTGCTAAACTTATTTTGATAACATTTGACTTGTACATATGTTCCTGACTTCTAATCTCATAAAGAGATTAGTAGAGAGTGTTTATTAATAAATACATATATATTTGATATATATATACCTGTGTGGTGTCTTTTCATTTGGTGATTCAAGAGATTGTGTGGTAAAACAAGCTGCTTTACATTCCTTCAAGACTTAGCCTGAAGGCTGCTCTCCACAGCTACCACTAGGATAGCTTTCTATAAAGGTTGTCTTAAACCTATCTACCATAAGAGTCGAATTGTTCTGGTGCAAGGTGTCCACTTTAATTAGTGAACAGCATATACCAGGCCAACTTCTCACATTGGTGGGCAGCGTGTGGGATTCCAGCTTGCTATTGTTTTACCAGAAAATCTCTATTTGAATTACTAACTGAAAACCACTATAGGTACTTGAGGTACATATAAAGTCAAGGTTAGTATCAATAAGTTCTACTGAACTTAGAGCTGTGTGCCAAGGGATACCACACCCTTTCTACAGCTCAAGCTAGTATCAGTAGGCCACAAACTAGTGTAGGTAGTACAACACTGCACAACACTAGAATGTCCTTAAAGGGTGGAACCAGTGGATCCACTCAGCCTCAGTATAAGGACATGGCTTTCTCTGACTTGAGAGCCATGTGTGTTGAAAGACACCTGAAGCTAGGACAGAGTCCCTCCACCCTACACCTGATAGATCTGCTGACAGCAGATGATCTTACATTGGCTCTAGGAGCTAATGGGTCTGAATCAGTGAGTGGGTCAATTACAGTATCTGGGTCAGATGATGAAAATCAGAATGACCAAGACTCTGTGATTGAAGGGCCAGGCCTCAAGGGGCCTGAAAAGGACAGAGGAATTCTCCCTAAGAGAGCTGACAGAGTGGAGGAGAGGCATAGGTCCCCTTCCAGGGAATCTGACCACTCTTATCACTCTGGCAGAGAATTTGTCCACCAGAGGAACTCATACTTTCCCATAAGAGAGACCTCCTCTGAAAGAATGTGCAAACTGCTGCAGTATGAGGAAGCAAGAGTTGCCCTCAGAACCAAGCAGTTGGCACTGGATAGAGAGGCCCTGGAGATCCAGAGAGCTTCTAGAAGAGAGGGGTTAGAACCCCTTGGTGGCAGCAACAGTGTCCCTAGAGGCAGAGAATCTATTCCAGACCATAGGAACCTGAGCAAGGTTGTTCCTCCCTACCAGAGTGGGGATGATATCCACAAGTGGATAACTGCTATGGAGAGGGCCTGTAGAGTACAGCAGGTCCCCCAAAAGCAGTGGGCAGCAATCTTGTGGCTCTCCTTTTCAGACAAAGGTAGAGACAAGCTCCTCACTGTTAGAGAAGAGGATGCTGATAATTATGAAGTCCTGAAGAGTGCACTGATAGATGGGTTTGGCTTAACCACTGAACAGTACAGGTTAAAGTTCAGAGACACCCAGATTGCACCGACTCAGGACTGGACTGACTTTGTAGATTGTGCAACCAAGGCTCTGGAGGGTTGGCTGGTTGGCAGTAGGGTTACTGATTTCAAGGGATTGTATAATCTGATGATGAGAGAACAGATCCTTAATAATTGCCAGAATCAGTTGTTGCATCAATACCTGGTGGACTCAGATCTGACCTCTCCCCAAGAATTGGGAAAGAAGGCAGACAAATGGGTCAGAACCAGGGTAAGGCTGAAACCCCAGGACCAAGGGGGTGACACCAAGAAGCAAGATCCTAAGGGCTCTGAGAAAGGTGGGGATAAGTCAAAAGACCAGAAGTCTTCACAAGGGCCCCAAAAATCTGCATCTGGTGGGGAGTCACAATCCAACAAGGGAAAAGGTCAAAAGAAGCCCTGGTGCAAATTCTGTAAACAGAAAGGGCACTGGACTTCTGATTGTAAGAAGTACAAAGACCAAACCACCACCACTCCTGCCCCTAAGGCAACTGTTCCCCCTAGCTCAGCTACTGGTGGAGGTGGTACACAGAATAAGGGTGTAGTAGGGTTGACCCTGGGTTCTGAAGTGGACTCTGACCTAGTCAGAGTTCCCACTCAGACAATGCTGATTTGTGAGGGAGACCTTAATATGTCCTTCCTAGTAAGCCCCAGTAATCTGGGCAAATACAAACAGCAGCCTGTAATAAATGGCAAACAGGCTTTGGCATTTAGGGTCACAGGTGCTAGTGTCACCATGGTGGCAGAGGATCTTGTGGACCCTGGACAGATCATCCTGGGCGAAATGTACCAGGTGACCAATGCAAGCAATGTCAGGACCAACCATAGTCTGGCAGTTGTGAATTTCTCCTGGGGAGGGGTAACTGGCCTCAAGAAGGTTGTAGTCAGTGCAGACCTCCCTGTCGAATGTATATTGGGCAATGATCTAGAGACTTCAGCCTGGTCTGAAGTAGAGTTATGGACTCATGCTGAGATGTTGGGCATCCCTGCAGAGGTATTTGCTGTGACCAGGTCACAAGCAAGAATGCATAACACTGAACCAGCTCTGGATCCTCGAACAATGGACCAGATGCTTCCCTAGAGGAGGAGCAGTAGGGTAAAGGCAGTGCCTTCCCCTCTGTCTCAGACCACAGATTCACCCCCAGAGGGAGGTGAAGCAGATCCTGAAGAAGGAACTGCCCCAGAGGGACTTGAACTGATCAGGTTGAGTTCTTGGGGGCAGGGGGCCCTTCTAGGGAAGATCTGAGTAAGGAGCAACAGTGCTGCCCCTCTTTTGAACCCCTCAGACAGCAGGCTGCTGCTGAGGCTGCTGGGAGTGCTAGTGGGTCCCATAAAGTTTATTGGGATGAGGGTCTCCTATATTCTGAGGGTAGAGATCCAGCCCCTGGAGCCACCAGGAGGATGGTAATACCTCAGAGGTTTAGGGGGTTCCTCTTGACCCTAGCACATGACATCCCTTTAGCAGGACAGTTGGGCCAAAACAAGACCTGGGACAGGCTTGTTCAACATTTTCATTGGCCACATATGTCAGAGGACACAAAGGAGTTTTGTCGCTCCTGTGTCACATGCCAAGCCAGTGGTAAGGCAGGTGGCACAACAAAGGCCCCCCTGATACCACTACCTGTGGTGGGGGTACCCTTTGAAAGGGTAGGGATTGACATTGTTGGTCCCCTTGACCCTCAAACTGCATCTGGGCACAGGTTTATACTGGTGGTAGTGGA
Source organism: Calotriton arnoldi (assembly GCA_963921515.1). Lineage (NCBI taxonomy): Eukaryota > Metazoa > Chordata > Amphibia > Caudata > Salamandridae > Calotriton > Calotriton arnoldi. The sequence continues at coordinate 55,090 of CAWUFW010017841.1, forward strand.
TCATGCCGCCAGGTACCCAGAAGCAATTCCTCTGAGGACCACCACAGCCCCTGTGGTGGCAAGAGCCCTCATTGGAGTCTTCTCCAGAGTGGGTTTCCCAAAGGAGGTCATTTCTGACAGAGGTACCAACTTCATGTCAGGATATCTGAAAGCAATGTGGAAGGAGTGTGGTGTAACTTATAAGTTCACCACCCCTATCACCCACAATGCAATGGTTTAGTTGAACGCTTCAACAAAACCTTGAAAGGAATGATTAAAGGACTCCCAGAGAAGCTTAGGCGGAAATGGGACCTTCTTCTTCCTTGCCTGTTGTTTGCATTCAGAGAGGTTCCACAGAAGGGGGTTGGTTACAGCCCATTTGAGCTTCTGTTTGGGCATCCCGTGAGAGGTCCATTGTGTTTGGTAAAAGAGGGCTGGGAGTTACCTCTCAAGTCCCCCAAACAAGATGTGATGGACTATGTACTTGGTCTCCGCTCCCGGATGGCTGAGTACATGAAAAAGGCAACCAAAAACCTGGAGGCCAGCCAAGAATTACAAAAAGCTTGGCATGACCAAAAGGCTGTACTGACTGTATACCAGCCAGGACAGAAGGTGTGGGTATTGGAGCCTGTGGCCCCAGCAGCCCTCCAGGACAAGTGGAGTGGCCCCCATACAATAGTTGAACAGAAGGGAGAAGTCACCTACCTGGTGAATCTTGGAACTCCCAGGAGCCCCTGAGGGTGCTCCATGTCAACAGATTAAAGCCATATGTTGACAGGGCTGACATGGGCTTGCTCATGGCAACTGATGAGGAACAGGAGGAGGAGAGTGACCCTCTCCCTGACCTGCTCTCTCAGAACCCTGATGATGGGTCAGTAGATGGTGTTGCTTTGGCAAGCAGCCTCACTGACCATCAGCAAACTGAGTGCAGACAAGTTCTGCAACAGTATAGACATATGTTTAGCCTGACCCCTAGTCAGACTTCCTGGTGCACCCATGAGGTGGACACTGGAGACAGTCTGCCTGTCAAGAATAAAATCTACAGGCAACCTGACCATGTCAGGGACTGTATCAGGACTGAAGTCCAGAAAATGTTGGAGCTAGGTGTAATTGAGCCTTCAGATAGCCCTTGGGTTAGCCCAGTAGTCCTGGTACCCAAGCCTCATACCCAGGGTGGTAAGAAAGAAATGAGGTTTTGTGTAGACTACAGAGGCCTCAATGCAGTCACTAGGACTGATGCCTATCCCATACCAAGGGCAGATGAGCTGATTGATACTTTGGCCTCAGCCAAGTATCTAAGCACGTTTGACCTGACAGCTGGCTACTGGCAGATCAGGTTAGCTGATGATGCAAAAGCCAAAACAGCATTTTCGACCCCTGGTGGGCACTACCACTTTGTGGTGATGCCCTTTGGATTGAAAAATGCACCTGCCACTTTTCAGAGGTTGGTGAATAAAGTTCTGACAGGGATGGCAACTTATTGCTCAGCTTATCTAGATGATATTGCTGTCTTTAGTTCCTCCTGGCAGGATCACCTGGTCCACCTCAGGAATGTTTTGGAGGCCCTGCAGAAAGCAGGCCTCACTATCAAGGCCACTAAGTGCCAGATAGGGCAGAGTCAGGTTGTATACCTGGGCCACCTTGTAGGTGGAGGCCAGGTTCAGCCTTTACAGAGCAAAATCCAAACCATAATGGAATGGGTTGCTCCAACCACCCAGACACAGGTGAGAGCCTTCTTAGGCCTGACTGGGTACTATAGGAGGTTTGTCAAGGGATATGGATCTATAGTGACCCCCTTGAATGATCTGACCTCAAAGAAAATGCCCAAAAAGGTTCAGTGGACAGCTAGCTGTCAGAAGGCATTTGAAGACCTAAAGCAGGCCATGTGCACTGCCCCCATCTTACAGAGTCCAGACTACACCAAAAAGTTCATTGTCCAAACAGATGCTTCTGAGCTGGGTGTGGGAGCTGTACTGTCTCAACTGAATGAAGGTCAAGACCAGCCAGTAGCTTTTATTAGCAGAAGGCTGACCCCTAGAGAGAAACGTTGGTCAGCTATAGAGAGGGAGGCCTTTGCTGTGGTGTGGGCCCTGAAGAAGCTGAGGCCATACTTGTTTGGTACTCACTTCATAGTTCAGACTGACCACAAGCCCCTCCTATGGCTTAAACAGATGAAAGGTGAAAACCCAAAACTTTTGAGGTGGTCCATTTCCCTACAGGGGATGGACTATACAGTGGAACATAGACCTGGGACCCAACATGCCAATGCAGATGGACTCTCAAGGTATTTCCACTTTGAACACGAACACTCAACTGGTCAAGGTTAGTTTAGTGTCCCTGCGTTTGGGGGGTTGTGTAGGAGAGTAGGATCTGCCTCTTATGTTGCCCCCACTTTTTTTCTGATGTTTACACTGGTTTCTGGCTATAGTCTGGCTGGGCCCCTGCTAATCAGGGCCCCAGCCTCTCTGTTCTCTCTAAACGATTTGGAGTGCACTCTAGGTGCACTAGTGATTGGATACTGTGGTACCTTATGAGTCCCTAGTATATGGTACCTTAGGTACCAAGGGCATAGGTACTTCACAGGCCTACCAGGGGCTGAAGCATGTATTATGCCACCCCTGGGAAGCAGACTAAATCTGACACCACAGGCCTGCTACTGCAGCCTGGGTGAGGAAGTGCTAGCTCCCTCACTGAGATATAGGTCCCCTATATCTCTCCTGCACACACATTGAGACTTATCAGTCACCCCTAAAGCAGGCCCTATCAATCCTGAGGGCAGGGTGCTTAGTTTCCATGTGAGGGGGTGCCTCTGCCTGAGCAGGGCCCCTATGCAGCTCTCAGAGTCCATTCTCTGGGGCTGTTTGTGGATGCGGTTAAACCATATACTTTTAAGTGCATTATATCCTCGCGGTAAAATGCTAACTTTGGAATGGCTGCATCAAAACATGTCGTGTTTCGTGTCAAACATCTTGGAATACTACCCCCCCGCCAGTCCTGGCGGCGGGGGTAGCATTCCACCCTTCTAGAGGGATAGACATGTACCTACTGTGGAAACACGGTAGAATCCTGCAGAGCCCTGGCATCACAAAATGGATGCCACCAGTCACAGACACTGGGCTGCCCTCCTGCTGATGACCAACAGTCGCAGTGGAGGAAGCCCAACAATAGATATCCTGTCCCAAGGGGTGTGACCACCTCCCAGACAGGGTTTAGTGTATTGGGGCTGGGTGGGTGCACTCTTAGAGTGCTTTGAAGTCCTGCACTGGGGGAGCAGAAGGCTCCTCTGTGCATACCCCAGTTCAAACCGGCTCAGGGGCTACCTGCCCCTGCTCTGGTGTGAAACTGGACAAAGGGAAGTGGGTGTAGCCACCCACTCCCCTGACCCTCCCATAGGTAGGGTCATAGAGCTAGTCCCTCCCTTTCTTTTAGTATAAGAGGGGAACCTGTGCATTGCAACCTAGATTTCCCTGGATGACGCTCTGAAGAAGAATCCCGGACCTTCGACGTTCCACTACCTTTGGAAGACTGAAGAATCTCCCTTGGAGTCAAGGAGTGACTCCCCTGCTTGGCAGGCACCAAAAACTACAAATGACAGTCGCAAACTATGCCGCTCCCGCCGGAGTCCGAAGTCCCTGCAGCCCAAAAAGTGGATTTCCTGACTTCTTAAAGGCCATCATGAGTCCCCAGCGAAGCTGAGGCCAGTGGACCCCAAGAGTGATGAGGAACCGCGACCCCTGGGTACCGTGCACTATTGTCAAGTGCAACCCCTTTGCAACGTTCCACGAACTTGTGCTTTGGACCACGTGTGATCCTAGCCTCCAGCAAGAATCCCTCCGAAGATCAGAGGCCTACCATGTCCCGAGTGACCGTGGGCCCCTGTTGAGCGAATCCTCCCGAGGCATCTTCGCGATCCCTTGCCAGCCGACTTGTGGGTCCCCAGAAGACTTTCTAAAGACACCAAAGGGCTCCCCTGATTGCTCCAGGCCTGCCCTGACTTACCCTCACTGGGTGAGTCCCACAGACCTTGATGGTCTGCGCCATTACCTCTTTACACTTTCCCCAAGACTTTCTGTTACCAAGGCTTGTTGGCTCCAATCGAGTCGCCGACACTGCAGTAAGCTGCAGACATCGTGGGACACGCAGAATCCAGCTCCTGGTCGTCATCGACACCTCCTGGACCTCGTGGCTGAAGAGTCAAGGCACCCGCGAACGACATGACTCTTGCGACGACGGTGGGCATCCATCTTCCTTGCCCCGAGTCACTGCCAAGTGACTTTGAACACTGTCCCCTCTGCTTTCAGGTCGTCCATCTTCTGAATCCAGGCTTGGATTCCTCCGGACACTTCTCCTGTCGCCGCAAGCAGCAAGTCTTCACTGGCTCCCATTGAAAACGACGCCGCGACCCGACACCAAAGAACACCTATGCACCCGGCTCCCCTGGGTGAGGTAACTTCAGCACTACGGTGCTCCTGTGGGTGTGGGCCCTAGAACTACTTACCCTGTAAGTGACTTGCTTGTAGCTTCCCTAGAAGTGCCCTAAAACTCTTATTTTCTAAGTGCGACAATTGCGCTGACTCGTACAGGGTTCGCGTCTGTGTTAAACACACCGCGTCCATCTCCTTTGTAACACTATCTAGAACTGTGTCCTTCGACTCGTACTGAGTCCGATCGGTGTTCGCCTCGAACACGCAAGGGACCTTTAACATTGAAATCTCAATCGCGTCTGAGCGCATAGACTCGCACAGGACTCGCACCGGTGCCAGGACACCGCGTCCGTCCCCTGTGGGTCTCCTACAACTACCTGGGGTGGTTCTTGGGGGTCCCTCGATTCTAGATGCCCTAGACCTAGGTCTAGCCAAACTAAGATTGTGATATTCGATTGTGCTAAACTTATTTTGATAACATTTGACTTGTACATATGTTCCTGACTTCTAATCTCATAAAGAGATTAGTAGAGAGTGTTTATTAATAAATACATATATATTTGATATATATACCTGTGTGGTGTCTTTTCATTTGGTGATTCAAGAGATTGTGTGGTAAAACAAGCTGCTTTACATTCCTTCAAGACTTAGCCTGAATGCTGCTCTCCACAGCTAACACTAGGATAGCTTTCTATAAAGGTTGTCTTAAACCTATCTACCATAAGAGTCGAATTGTTCTGGTGCAAGGTGTCCACTTTAATTAGTGAACAGCATATACCAGGCCAACTTCTCACACAGAGTGCTTGGTTCCTATGTGAGAGGGTGCCCCTGCATGAGCAGAGCCCCTCTGCAGCATTCGGAGACCCTTCTCTGAGGCTGTTTGTAGTGCAGCCTGACCATATACTCTTAAGCGCATTATAACCTCGCGTTAAATGCTAACTTTGGGATGGCTGCACGGAAACATGTCGTGTTTGGTGTCAAACATCTTGGAATACTACTCCCCCGCCAGTTCTGGCGGCGGGGGTAGCATTCCACCCTTCTAGAGGGATAGACATGTACCTACTGTGGAAACGCGGTAGAATCCTGAAGAGCCCTAGCATCACAAAATGGATGCCACCAGTCACAGACACTGGGCTGCCCTCCTGCTGATGACCCACACTCGCAGTGGAGGAGGCCCAACAATAGGTATCCTGTCCCAAGGGGGTGTGACCACCTCCCAGACAGGGTTTAGTGTATTGGGGCTGGGTGGGTGCACTCCTAGAGTGCTTTGAAGTCCTGCACTGGGGGAGCAGACGGGCTCCTCTGTGCATATGCCAGTTCAAACCAGCTCAGGGGCTACCTGCCCCTGCTCTGGCGCGAAACTGGACAAAGGGAAGTGGGTGTAGCCACCCCCTCCCCTGACCCTCCCATAGGTGGGGTCAGAGAGCTAGTCCCTCCCTTCTTTTCAGTATAAGAGGGGGAACCTGTGCATTGCAACCCAGATCTCCCTGGACGACGCTCTTAAGAAGAATCCTGGACCTTCGACATTCCACTACCTCTGGAAGACTGAAGAATCTCCCTTGGAGTCAAGGAGTGACTCCCCTGCTTGGCAGGCACCAAAAACTACAACGACGGTCACAAACTACGCCGCTCCCGCTAGAGCCCGAAGTCCCTGCAGCCCAGGAAGAAGATTTCCTGACTTCTCTAAGGCCATCGTGAGTCCCCAGCGAAGCTGAGGCAAGTGGACCCCACGAGTGATGAGGAACCGCAGTCCCTGGGTACCGTGCACTATTGTCGAGTGTAACCCCTTCCCGATGTTCTACGAACCTGTACTTTGGGCCACGTATGGTCCCAGCCTCTAGCAGAAATCCCTCCGAAGATTAGAGGCCTACCCCATCCCGAGTGACCGTGGGCCCCTGTTGAAGGAATCCTCCCAAGGCATCTTTGCGATCCCTTGCCAGCCAGCTTGTGGGTCCCCTGAAGACCTTCCTAGAGAACCAAAGAGCTTCCCTGGTTGCTCCAGGCCTGCCCTGACTTACCCTCACTGGGTGAGTTACCCAGACCTTGCTGGTCTGCACCATTGACTTTTTACGCTTTCCCCAAGACTTGCTGTTACCAAGGCTTATTGGCTCCAATCGAGTCACCGACACCTCAGTAAGCTGCAAACATCATGGGACACACCGAATCCAGCTCCTGATCATCATCGACGCCACCTGAACCACGTGGTCGAAGAGTCAAGACACCCATGAACGACCTGAATCTGTCAACAACGGTGGGCATTCATCTTCCTTGCCCCGGGTCACTGCCAAGTGACTTTGAACACTGTCCCCTCTGCTTTCAGGTCTTCCTTCTTCCGAATCCAGGCTTGGATTCCACCGGACACTTCTCCTGTCGCCGCAAGCAGCAAGTCTTCAGTGGCTCCCATTGAAAACGACGCCGCGACCCGACACCAAAGGACACCTATGCACCCGGCTTCCCTGGGTGAGGTAACTCCAGCACTACGGTGCTCCTGTGGGTGTTGGCCCTAGAACTACTTACCCTGTAAGTGACTTGCTTGTAGCTACTCCCGAAGTGCCCTGAAACTCTTTATTTCCAACCGCGACTTGCCCCATTGAAGTCAACGGCGACCCGCGCCTGTGTTCACTCACTGCACGCGTCCCCCGTGGGTCCTTTACTTACCTACCTTGGGTGGTTTCGTGAGGCCCCAGCACTTCTGAAGGCCATAGGCCTTGTCCCTTTGCAAGTCGTTGTTCTTAAGTCTCTTTTTTAGTATATGGTCTGGTACGCCCCTAGGGCCCCAGCCATATTTGTGCTTAATTGTAGGAGAGTAGGATCTGCCTCTTATGTTGCCCCCACTTTTTTTCTGATGTTTACACTGGTTTCTGGCTATAGTCAGGCTGGGACCCTGCTAATCAGGGCTCCAGCCTCTCTGTTCTCTCTAAACGATTTGGAGTGCACTCTAGGTGCACTAGTGATTGGATACTGTGGTACCTTATGAATCCCTAGTAAATGGTACCCTAGGTACCAAGGGCATAGGTACTTCACAGGCCTACCAGGGGCTGCAGCATGTCTTATGCCACCCCTGGGAAGCAGACTAAATCTGACACCACAGGCCTGCTACTGCAGCCTGAGTGAGGAAGTGCTAGCACCCCTCACTGAGATATAGGTTCCCTATATCTCTCCTGCACACACATATAACCCTATCAGTCACCCCTAAGGCAGGCCCTATCAATCCTGAGGGCAGGGTGCTTGGCTTATATGTGAGGGGGTGCCTCTGCCTGAGCAGGGCCCCTCTGCAGCTCTCAGAGTCCATTCTCTGGTGCTGTTTGTGGATGCGGTTAAACCATATACTTTTAAGTGCATTATATCCTTGCGGTAAAATGCTAACTTTGGAATGGCTGCATCGAAACATGTCGTGTTTGGTGTCAAACACCTTGGAATACTACCCCCCGCCAGTCCTGGCGGCGGGGGTAGCATTCCACCCTTCTAGAGGGATAGACATGTACCTACTGTGGAAACGCGGTAGAATCCGACAGAGCCCTGGCATCACAAAATGGATGCCACCAGTCACAGACACTGGGCTGCCCTCCTGCTGATGACCAACACTCGCAGTGGAGGAAGCCCAACAATAGATATCCTGTCCCAAGGGGGTGTGACCACCTCCCAGACAGGGTTTAGTGTATTGGGGCTGGGTGGGTGCACTCTTAGAGTGCTTTGAAGTCCTGCACTGGGGGAGCAGAAGGCTCCTCTGTGCATATGCCAGTTCAAACCGGCTCAGGGGCTACCTGTCCCTGCTCTGGCGCGAAACTGGACAAAGGGAAGTGGGTGTAGCCACCCACTCCCCTGACCATCCCATAGGTAGGGTCATAGAGCTAGTCCCTCCCCTCTTTTTAGTATAAGAGGGGGAACCTGTGCATTGCACCCTAGATTTCCCTGGACGACGCTCTACAAGAAGAATCCCGGACCTTCGACGTTCCACTACCTTTGGAAGACTGAAGAATCTCCCTTGGAGTCAAGGAGTGACTCCCCTGCTTGGCAGGCACCAAAAACTACAAACAACGGTCACAAACTACGCCGCTCCCGCCGGAGTCCGAAGTCCCTGCAGCCCAAGAATAGATTTCCTGACTTCTCAAAGGCCATCATGAGTCCCCAGCGAAGCTGAGGCCAGTGGACCCCAAGAGTAACGAGGAACCGCGACCCCTGGGTACCGTGCACTATTGTCGAGTGCAACCTCTCACAACGTTCCACGAACTTGTGCTTTGGACCACGTGTGGTCCCAGCCTCCAGCAGGAATCCCTCCTAAGATCAGCAGCCTCCCACGTCCCGAGTGACCGTGGGCCCCTGTGAGAGAATCCTCCCGAGGTGTCTTCGCGATCCCTTGCCAGCCGGCTTGAGGGTCCCCAGAAGACTTTTCAAAGAAACAAAAGGGCTCCCCTGGTTGCTCCAGGCCTGCCCTGACTTACCCTCGCTGGGTGAGTTCCACAGACCTTGCTGGTCTGCGCCATTGCCTCTTCACACTTTCCTCAAGACTTGCTGTTACCAAGGATTGTTGGCTCCGATCGAGTTGCCGACACCGCAGTAAGCCGCAGACATTGTGGGACACGCTGAATCCAGCTCCTGGTCATCGTCGATGCCTCCTGGACCTCGTGGCTGAAGAGTCAAGGCAACCTTGAACGACCTGAACCCTGCGACAACGGTGAGCATTCATCTTCCTTGCCCCGAGTCACTGCCAAGTGACTTTGAACACTGTCCCCTCTGCTTTCAGGTCATCCTTCCACCGAATCCAGGCTTGGATTCCACCGGACCCTTCTTCGGACTTCACAAGCAGCAAGTCTTCTTTGTTCGCCATTGAAAACGACGCCGCGACCCGACACCAAAGGACACCTGTGCACCCGGCTTCCCTGGGTGAGGTAACTCCAGCACTCCGGTGCTCCTGTGGGTATGGGCCCTCAAACTACTTACCCTGTAAGTGACTTGCTTGTAGGTTCACCAGAAGTATCCTGAAACTCTTACTTTCCCCGTGCGATTCTCGCACTGACTCGTACCTGGTTCGCGTCTGTGTTAGACACACCGCGTCCGACTCCCTTGCAAATCCTATCTGTAGACCGTATCCTTCGACTCGTACTGAGTCCGATCGGTGTGTTCGCCTCGAACACGTAAGGGACCTTGAACATTGATATCTCAATCGCGTCTGAGCGCATAGACTCGTACAGGATTCGCATCGGTGCCGGGTCACCGCGTCCGTCCCCTGTGGGTCTCCTACAACTACCTGGGGTGGTTCTTGGGGTCCCTCGATTCTAGATGCCCTAGACCTAGGTCTAGCAAACTAAGATTGTAATATTCAATTGTGCTAAACTCATCCTGATAATATTTGACTTGTACATATGTTCCTATCCTCTAATCTCATAAAGAGATTAGTAGAGAGTGTTTATTAATAAATACACATATATTTGATATATATACCTGTGTGGTGTCTTTTCATTTGGTGATTCAAGAGATTGTGTGGTAAAACAAGCTGCTTTACATTCCTTCAAGACTTAGCCTGAAGGCTGCTCTCCACAGCTACCACTAGGATAGCTTTCTATAAAGGTTGTCTTAAACCTATCTACCATAAGAGTCGAATTGTTCTGGTGCAAGGTGTCCACTTTAATTAGTGAACAGCATATACCAGGCCAACTTCTCACATTGGTGGGCAGCGTGTGGGATTCCAGCTTGCTATTGTTTTACCAGAAAATCTCTATTTGAATTACTAACTGAAAACCACTATAGGTACTTAAGGTACATATAAAGTCAAGCTTAGTATCGATAAGTTCTACTGAACTTAGAGCTGTGTGCCAAGGGATAGCACACCCTTTCTACAGCTCAAGCTAGTATCAGTAGGCCACAAACTAGTGTAGGTAGTACAACACTGCACAACACTAGAATGTCCTTAAAGGGTGGAACCAGTGGATCCACTCAGCCTCAGTACAAGGACATGGCTTTCTCTGACTTGAGAGCCATGTGTGTTGAAAGACACCTGAGACTAGGACAGAGTCCCTCAACCCTGCACCTGATAGATCTGCTGACAGCAGATGATCTTAGATTGGCTCTAGGAGCCAATGGGTCTGAATCAGTGGGTGGGTCAATTACAGTATCTGGGTCAGATGATGAAAATCCGAATGACCAGGACTCTGTGATTGAAGGGCCAGGCCTCAAGGGGCCTGAAAAGGACAGAGGAATTCTCCCTAAGACAACTGACAGAGTGGATGAGAGGCATAGGTCCCCTTCCAGGGAATCTGAGCACTATTATCACTCTGGCAGAGAATTTGTCCACCAGAGGAACTCATACTTTCCCATAAGAGAGACCTCCTCCGAAAGAATGTGCAAACTGCTGCAGTATGAGGAAGCAAGAGTTGCCCTCAGAACCAAGCAGTTGGCACTGGATAGAGAAGCCCTGGAGATCCAGAGAGCTTCTCGACGAGAGGGGTTAGAACCCCTTGGTGGCAGCAACAGTGTCCCTAGAGGCAGAGAATCTATTCCAGACCATAGGAACCTGAGCAAGGTTGTTCCTCCCTACCAGAGTGGGGATGATATCCACAAGTGGATAACTGCTATGGAGAGGGCCTGTAGAGTACAGCAGGTCCCCCAGAAGCAGTGGGCAGCAATCTTGTGGCTCTCCTTTTCAGATAAAGGTACAGACAAGCTCCTCACTGTTAGAGAAGAGGATGCTGATGATTATGAAGTCCTGAAGAGTGCACTGATAGATGGGTTTGGCTTAACCACTGAGCAGTACAGGTTAAAGTTCAGAGACACCCAGAAGGCACAGACTCAGGACTGGACTGACTTTGTTGATTGTGCAACCAAGGCTCTGGAGGGTTGGCTGGTTGGCAGTAGGGTTACTGATTTTAAGGGATTGTATAATCTGATGATGAGAGAACAAATCCTTAATAATTGCCAGAACCAATTGTTGCATCAGTACCTGGTGGACTCGGATCTGCCCTCTCCCCAAGAATTGGGAAAGAAGGCAGACAAGTGGGTCAGAACCAGGGTGAGGCAGAAACCCCAGAACCAAGGGGGTGACACCAAGAAGCAAGATCCTAAGGGCTCTGAGAAAGGTGGGGATAAGTCAAAAGACCAGAAGTCTTCACAAGGGCCCCAAAAATCTGCATCTGGTGGGGAGTCACAGTCCAACAAGGGAAAAGGCCAAAAGAAGCCCTGGTGCAAATTCTGTAAACAGAAAGGGCACTGGACTTCTGACTGTAACAAGTCCAAAGACCAAACCACCACCACTCCTGCCCCTAAGGCAACTGTTCCCCCTAGTTCAGCTACTGGTGGAGGTGGAACCCAGACTAAGGGTTTAGTAGGGTTGACCCTGGGTTCTGAAGTGGACTCTGACCTAGTCAGAGTGCCCACTCAGGCAATGCTGATTTGTGAGGGAGACCTTAATATGTCCTTCCTAGTGAGTCCCAGTAATCTGGGCAAATACAAACAGCAGCCTGTAATAAATGGCAAACTGGCTTTGGCATTTAGGGACACAGGTGCTAGTGTCACCATGGTGGCAGAGGATCTTGTGGACCCTGGACAGATCATCCTGGGCGAAATGTACCAGGTGACCAATGCAAGCAACGCCAAGACCAACCATAGTCTGGCAGTTGTGAATTTCTCCTGGGGAGGGGTAACTGGCCTCAAGAAGGTTGTAGTCAGTGCAGACCTCCCTGTTGAATGTCTATTGGGCAATGATCTAGAGACTTCAGCCTGGTCTATGAGTTATGGACTCATGCTGAGATGTTGGGCATCCCTGCAGAGGTATTTGCTGTGACCAGGTCACAAGCAAGAATGCATGACACTGAACCAGCTCTGGATCCTGGAACAATGGACCAGATGCTTCCCAAGAGGAGGAGCAGTAGGGTAAAGGCAGTGCCTTCCCCTCTGTCTCAGATCACAGATTCACCCCCAGAGGGAGGTGAAGCAGATCCTGAAGAAGGAACTGCCCCAGAGGGACTTGAGCCTGATCAGGTTGAGTTCTTGGGGGCAGGGGGCCCTTCTAGGGAAGATCTGTGGAAGGAGCAACAGTGCTGCCCCTCTCTTGAACCCCTCAGACAGCAGGCTGCTGCTGAGGCTGCTGGGAGTGCTAGTGGGTCCCATAAAGTTTATTGGGATGAGGGACTCCTATATTCTGAAGGTAGAGACCCAGCCCCTGGAGCCACCAGGAGGTTGGTAATACCTCAGAAGTTTAGGGGGTTCCTCTTGACCTTAGCACATGATATCCCTTTAGCAGGACACTTGGGCCAAAACAAGACCTGGGACAGGCTTGTTCCACATTTTCATTGGCCACATATGTCAGAGGACACTAAGGAGTTTTGTCGCTCCTGTGTCACATGCCAAGCCAGTGGTAAGGCAGGTGGCACAACAAAGGCCCCCCTGATACCACTACTGGTGGTGGGGGTACCCTTTGAAAGGGTAGGGATTGACATTGTTGGTCCCCTTGACCCTCAAACTGCATCTGGGCACAGGTTTATCCTGGTGGTAGTGGATCATGCCACCAGGTACCCAGAAGCGATTCCCCTGAGGACCACCACAGCCCCTGTGGTGGCAAGAGCCCTCATTGGAGTCTTCTCCAGAGTGGGTTTTCCAAAGGAGGTCATTTCTGACAGAGGTACCAACTTCATGTCAGGGTATCTAAAAGCAATGTGGAAGGAGTGTGGGGTAACTTACAAGTTCACCACCCCCTAATACCCACAATGCAATGGTTTAGTTGAACGGTTCAACAAAACCTTGAAAGGAATGATTAAAGGACTCCCAGAGAAGCTTAGGCGGAAATGGGACCTTCTTCTTCCTTGCCTGTTGTTTGCCTACAGAGAGGTTCCACAGAAGGGGTTGGCTACAGCCCATTTGAGCTTCTGTTTGGGCATCCTGTGAGAGGTCCACTGTGTTTGGTAAAAGAGGGCTGGGAGTTACCTCTCAAGCCCCCAAACAAGATGTGATGGACTATGTACTTGGTCTCCGCTCCCGGATGGCTGAGTACATGAAAAAGTCAACCAAAAACCTGGAGGCCAGCCAAGAATTACAAAAAGCTTGGCATGACCAAAGGCTGTACTGACTGTATACCAGCCAGGACAGAAAGTGTGGGTGTTGGAGCCTGTGGCCCCAGCAGCCCTCCAGGACAAGTGGAGTGGCCCCCATACAATAGTTGAACAGAAGGGAGAAGTCACCTACCTGGTGAATCTTGGAACTCCCAGGAGCCCCCTGAGGGTGCTCCATGTCAACAGATTAAAGCCATATGTTGACAGGGCTGACATGGGCTTGCTCATGGCAACTGATGAGGACCAGGAGGAGGAGAGTGACCCTCTCCCCGACCTGCTCTCTCAGAACCCTGATGATGGGTCAGTAGATGGTGTTGCTTTGGCAAGCAGCCTCACTGACCATCAGCAAACTGAGTGCAGACAAGTTCTGCAACAGTTTAGACATATGTTTAGCCTGACCCCTAGTCAGACTTCCTGGTGCACCCACGAGGTGGACACTGGAGACAGTCTGCCTGTCAAGAATAAAATCTACAGGCAACCTGATCATGTCAGGGACTGTATCAGGACTGAAGTCCAGAAAATGTTGGAGCTAGGTGTAATTGAGCCTTCAGATAGCCCTTGGGCTAGTCCAGTAGTCCTGGTACCCAAGCCTCATACCCAGGGTGGTAAGAAAGAAATGAGGTTTTGTGTAGACTACAGAGGCCTCAATGCAGTCACTAGGACTGATGCCTATCCCATACCAAGGGCAGATGAGCTGATTGATACTTTGGCCTCAGCCAAGTATCTAAGCACGTTTGACCTAACAGCTGGCTACTGGCAGATCAGATTAGCTGATGATGCAAAAGCCAAGACAGCATTTTCGACCCCTGGTGGGCACTACCACTTTGTGGTGATCCCCTTTGGATTGAAAAATGCACCTGCCACTTTCCAGAGGTTGGTGAATAAAGTTCTGACAGGGATGGAAACTTATTGCTCAGCTTATCTAGATGATATTGCTGTCTTTAGTTCCTCCTGGCAGGATCACCTGGTCCACCTCAGGAATGTTTTGGAGGCCCTGCAAAAGGCAGGCCTCACTATCAAGGCCACTAAGTGCCAGATAGGGCAGAGTCAGGTTGTATACCTGGGCCACCTTGTAGGTGGAGGTCAGGTTCAGCCTTTACAGAGCAAGATCCAGACCATAATGGAATGGGTTGCTCCAACCACCCAGACACAGGTGAGAGCCTTCTTAGGCCTATCTGGGTACTATAGGAGGTTTGTCAAGGGATATGGATTTATAGTGACCCCCTTGAATGATCTGACCTCAAAGAAAATGCCCAAAAAGGTTCAGTGGACAGCTAGCTGTCAAAAGGCATTTGAAGACCTAAAGCAGGCCATGTGCACTGCCCCCATCTTACAGAGTCCAGACTACACCAAAAAGTTCATTGTCCAAACAGATGCTTCTGAGCTGGGTGTGGGAGCTGTACTGTCTCAACTGAATGATGAAGGTCAAGACCAGCCAGTAGCTTTTATTAGCAGAAGGCTGACCCCTAGAGAGAAACGTTGGTCAGCTATAGAGAGGGAGGCCTTTGCTGTGGTATGGGCCCTGAAGAATCTGAGGCCATACTTGTTTGGTACTCACTTCATAGTTCAGACCGACCACAAGCCCCTCCTATGGCTTAAACAAATGAAAGGAGAAAACCCAAAACTTTTGAGGTGGTCCATTTCCCTACAGGGGATGGACTATACAGTGGAACATAGACCTGGGACCCAACATGCCAATGCAGATGGACTCTCAAGGTATTTCCACTTTGAACACGAAGACTCAACTGGTCAAGGTTAGTTTAGTGTCCCTGCGTTTGGGGGGTTGTGTAGGAGAGTAGGATCTGCCTCTTATGTTGCCCCCACTTTTTTTCTGATGTTTACACTGGTTTCTGGCTATAGTCAGGCTGGGAGCCTGCTAATCAGGGCCCCAGCCTCTCTGTTCTCTCTAAACGATTTGGAGTGCACTCTAGGTGCACTAGTGATTGGATACTGTGGTACCTTATGAGTCCCTAGTAAATGGTACCCTAGGTACCAAGGGCATAGGTACTTCACAGGCCTACCAGGGGCTGCAGCATGTCTTATGCCACCCCTGGGAAGCAGACTAAATCTGACACCACAGGCCTGCTACTGCAGCCTTGGTGAGGAAGTGCTAGCACTCCTCACTGAGATATAGGTCCCCTATATCTCTCCTGCACACACCTTGAGACTTATCAGTCACCCCTAAAGCAGGCCCTATAAATCCTGAGGGCAGGGTGCTTAGTTTCCATGTGAGGGGGTGCCTCTGCCTGAGCAGGGCCCCTCTGCAGCTCTCAGAGTCCATTCTCTGGGGCTGTTTGTGGATGCGGTTAAACCATATACTTTTAAGTGCATTATATCCTTGCGGTAAAATGCTAACTTTGGAATGGCTGCATCAAAACATGTCGTGTTTGGTGTCAAACATCTTGTAATATTACCCCCCCCCGCCAGTCCTGGCGGCGGGGGTAGCATTCCACCCTTCTAGAGGGATAGACATGTACCTACTGTGGAAACGCGGTAGAATCCTGCAGAGCCCTGGCATCACAAAATGGATGCCACCAGTCACAGACACTGGGCTGCTCTCCTCCTGATGACCAACACTCGCAGTGGAGGAAGCCCAACAATAGATATCCTGTCCCAAGGGGGTGTGAGCACCCCTCACTGAGATATAGGTTCCCTATATCTCTCCTGCACACACATATAACCCTATCAGTCACCCCTAAGGCAGGCCCTATCAATCCTGAGGGCAGGGTGCTTGGCTTATATGTGAGGGGGTGCCTCTGCCTGAGCAGGGCCCCTCTGCAGCTCTCAGAGTCCATTCTCTGGTGCTGTTTGTGGATGCGGTTAAACCATATACTTTTAAGTGCATTATATCCTCGCGGTAAAATGCTAACTTTGGAATGGCTGCATCGAAACATGTCGTGTTTGGTGTCAAACACCTTGGAATACTACCCCCCGCCAGTCCTGGCGGCGGGGGTAGCATTCCACCCTTCTAGAGGGATAGACATGTACATACTGTGGAAACGCGGTAGAATCCGACAGAGCCCTGGCATCACAAAATGGATGCCACCAGTCACAGACACTGGGCTGCCCTCCTGCTGATGACCAACACTCGCAGTGGAGGAAGCCCAACAATAGATATCCTGTCCCAAGGGGGTGTGACCACCTCCCAGACAGGGTTTAGTGTATTGGGGCTGGGTGGGTGCACTCTTAGAGTGCTTTGAAGTCCTGCACTGGGGGAGCAGAAGGCTCAGGGGCTACCTGTCCCTGCTCTGGCGCGAAACTGGACAAAGGGAAGTGGGTGTAGCCACCCACTCCCCTGACCCTCCCATAGGTAGGGTCATAGAGCTAGTCCCTCCCCTCTTTTTAGTATAAGAGGGGGAACCTGTGCATTGCACCCTAGATTTCCCTGGACGATGCTCTACAAGAAGAATCCCGGACCTTCGAAATTCCACTACCTTTGGAAGACTGAAGAATCTCCCTTGGAGTCAAGGAGTGACTCCCCTGCTTGGCAGGCACCAAAAACTACAAATGACGGTCGCAAACTACGCCGCTCCCGCCGGAGTCCGAAGTCCCTGCAGCCCAAGAAGTGGATTTCCTGACTTCTCAAAGGCCATCGTGAGTCGCCAGCGAAGTTGAGGCCATTGGACCCCAAGAGTAACGAGGAACCGCGACCCCTGGGTACCGTGCACTATTGTCAAGTGCAACCCCTCACAACAATCCACGAACTTGTGCTTTGGACCACGTGTGGTCCCAGCCTCCAGCAGGAATCCCTCCTAAGATCAGTGGCCTACCACGTCCCGAGTGACCGTGGGCCCCTGTGAGAGAATCCTCCCAAGGCGTCTTCGCGATCGCTTGCCAGCCGGCTTGAGGGTCCCCAGAAGACTTTCCAAAGAAACAAAAGGGCTCCCCTGGTTGCTCCAGGCCTGCCCTGACTTGCTCTCGCTGGGTGAGTTCCACAGACCTTGCTGGTCTGCGCCATTGCCTCTTCACACTTTCCTCAAGACTTGCTGTTACCAAGGCTTGTTGGCTCTGATCGAGTTGCCGTCACCGCAGTAAGCCGCAGACATCGTGGGACACACCGAATCCAGCTCCTGGTCATTGTCGACGCCTCCTGGACCTCGTGGCTGAAAAGTCAAGGCAACCTTGAACGACCTGAACCCTGCGACGACGGTGGGCATTCATCTTCCTTGCCCCGAGTCACTGCCAAGTGACTTTGAACACTGTCCCCTCTGCTTTCAGGTCATCCTTCCACCGAATCCAGGCTTGGATTCCACCAGACACTTCTTCGGACTTCACAAGCAGCAAGTCTTCTTTGTTCGCCATTGAAAACGACGCCGCGACCCGACACCAAAGGACACCTGTGCACCCGGCTTCCCTGGGTGAGGTAACTCCAGCACTCCAGTGCTCCTGTGGGTGTGGGCCCTCGAACTACTTACCCTGTAAGTGACTTGCTTGTAGGTTCACCAGAAGTATCCTGAAACTCTTACTTTCCCCGTGCGATTCTCGCACTGACTCGTACCTGGTTCGCGTCTGTGTTAGACACACCGCGTCCGACTCCCTTGCAAATCCTATCTGTAGACCGTATCCTTTCGACTCGTACTGAGTCCGATCGGTGTGTTCGCCTCGAACCCGCA
This sequence comes from Calotriton arnoldi, assembly GCA_963921515.1. Lineage (NCBI taxonomy): Eukaryota > Metazoa > Chordata > Amphibia > Caudata > Salamandridae > Calotriton > Calotriton arnoldi. The sequence continues at coordinate 73,147 of CAWUFW010017841.1, forward strand.
AGGGACCTTGAACATTGATATCTCAATCGCATCTGAGCGCATAGACTCGTACAGGATTCGCATCGGTGCCGGGTCACCGCGTCCGTCCCCTGTGGGTCTCCTACAACTACCTGGGGTGGTTCTTGGGGGTCCCTCGATTCTAGATGCCCTAGACCTAGGTCTAGTAAACTAAGATTGTAATATTCAATTGTGCTAAACTTATCCTGATAATATTTGACTTGTACATATGTTCCTATCCTCTAATCTCATAAAGAGATTAGTAGAGAGTGTTTATTAATAAATACACATATATTTGATATATATACCTGTGTGGTGTCTTTTCATTTGGTGATTCAAGAGATTGTGTGGTAAAACAAGCTGCTTTACATTCCTTCAAGGCTTAGCCTGAAGGCTGCTCTCCACAGCTACCACTAGGATAGCTTTCTATAAAGGTTGTCTTAAACCTATCTACCATAAGAGTCGAATTGTTCTGGTGCAAGGTGTCCACTTTAATTAGTGAACAGCATATACCAGGCCAACTTCTCACATTAATCTATTGTGAAACGTTGATTTGTACATATGTTCCTGACTTCTAATCTCACAAGAGATTAGTAGAGAGTTGTTTAGTAATAAATACATATATATTTGATATATATACCTGTGTGGTGTCTTTTCATTTGGTGATTCAAGAGATTGTGTGGTAAAACAAGCTGCTTTACATTCCTCCAAGACTTAGCCTGAAGGCTGCTCTCCACAGCTACCACTAGGATAGCTTTCTATAAAGGTTGTCTTAAACCTACCTACCATAAGAGTCGAATTGTACTGGTGCAAGGTGTCCACTTTAACTAGTGAACAGCATATACCAGGCCAACTTCTCACATTGGTGGCAGCGTGTGGGAGTCCAGCTTGCTATTGTTTTACCAGAAAATCTCTATTTGAATTACTAACTGAAAACCACTATAGGTACTCAAGGTACATATAAAGTCAAGCTTAGTATCAATAAGTTCTACTGAACTTAGAGCTGTGTGCCAAGGGATAGCACACCCTTTCTACAGCTCAAGCTAGAATCAGTAGGCCACAAACTAGTGTAGGTAGTACAACACTGCACAACACTAGAATGTCCTTAAGGGATGGACCCAGTGGATCCACCCAGCTTCAGTATAAGGACATGACTTTCTTTGACTTGAAAGCCATGTGTGCTGAGAGGCACCTGAAGATAGGACAGAGTCCCTCCACACTACACCTGATAGATCTGCTGACAGCAGATGATCTTAGATTAGCTCCAGGACCTAATGGGTCTGAATCAGGGGGTGGGTCAATTACAGTGTCTGGGTCAGATGATGAACATCAAGTTGACCAAGACTCTGTGATTGTAGGGCCAGGCCCCAAGGGGTCTGAAAAGGACAGAGGAATTCTCCCTAAGAGAACTGACACAGTGGAGGAGAGGCATAGGTCCTTTTCTAGGGACTCTGACCGCTCCTATCACTCTGGCAGAGAATTTGTCCAGCAGAGGAACTCCTACTTCCCAAGAAGAGAGACCTCCTCTGAAAGACTGTGCAAACTGCTGCAGTATGAGGAAGCAAGATTTGCCCTCAAAACCAAGCAGTTGGCATTAGCTAGAGAAGCCTTTGAGCTCCAGAGAGCTTCTAGAAAAGAGGGGTTAGAACCCCCTGGTGGCAGCAACAGTGTCTCTAGAGGCAGAGAATATATTCCAGACCATAGGAACCTGAGCAAGGTTGTTCCTCCCTACCAGAGTGGGGATGATATCCATAAGTGGATAACTGCTATGGAAAGGGCCTGTAGAGTACAACAGGTCCTCCAAAAGCAGTGGGCAGCAATCTTGTGGCTCTCCTTTTCAGATAAAGGTAGAGACAAGCTCCTCACTGTTAGAGAAGAGGATGCTGATGACTATGAAGTCCTGAAGAGTGCACTGATAGATGGGTTTGGCTTAACCACTGAGCAGTACAGGTTGAAGTTCAGAGACACCCAGAAGGCACAGACTCAGGACTGGACTGACTTTGTAGATTGTGCAACCAAGGCTCTGGAGGGTTGGCTGGTTGGCAGTAGGGTTACTGATTTCAAGGGATTGTATAATCTAATGATGAGAGAACAGATCCTTAATAATTGCCAGAACCAGTTGTTGCATCAATACCTGGTGGACTCAGATCTGACCTCTCCCCAAGAATTGGAAAAGAAGGCAGACAAGTGGGTCAGAACCAGGGTGAGGCAGAAAACCCAGAACCAAGGGGGTGACACAAAGAAGCAGGATTCTAAGGGCCCTGAGAAAAGTGGGGATAAGTCAAAAGACCAGAAGTCTTCACAAGGGCCCCAAAAATCTGCATCTGGTGGGGAGTCACAATCCAACAAGGGAAAAGGCCAAAAGAAGCCCTGGTGCAAATTCTGTAAACAGAAAGGGCACTGGACTTCTGATTGTAACAAGTCCAAAGACCAAACCACCACCACTCCTGCCCCTAAGGCAACTGTTCCCCCTAGTTCAGCTACTGGTGGAGGTGGTACTCAGAATAAGGGTGTAGTTGGGTTGACCCTGGGTTCTGAAGTGGACTCTGGCCTAGTCAGAGTACCCACTCAGGCAATGCTGATTTGTGATGGAGACATTGACATGTCCTTCCTAGTAAGCCCCAGTAATCTGGGCAAATACAAACAGCAGCCTGTAATAAATGGCAAACAGGCTTTGGCATTTAGGGACACAGGTGCTAGTGTCACCATGGTGGCAGAGGATCTTGTGGACCCTGGACAGATCATCCTGGGCGAAATGTACCAGGTGACCAATGCAAGCAACGCCAAGACCAACCATAGTCTGGCAGTTGTGAATTTCTCCTGGGGAGGGGTAACTGGCCTCAAGAAGGTTGTAGTCAGTGCAGACCTCCCTGTAGAATGTCTATTGGGCAATGATCTAGAACCTTCAGCCTGGTCTGAAGTAGAGTTATGGACTCATGCTGAGATGTTGGGCATCCCTGCAGAGGTATTTGCTGTGACCAGGTCACAGGCCAAAATGCATCACACTGAACAAGCGCTGGATCCTGAAATTATGGACCAGATGCTTCCCAAGAAGAGGAGCAGAAGGGTTAAGGCAGTGCCTTCCCCTCTGTCTCAGATCACAGATTCCCCTCTTGAGGGAGGAGGAGCAGATCCTGAAGAAGGAACTGCCCCAGAGGGACTTGAGCCTGATCAGGTTGAGTTCTTGGGGGCAGGGGGTCCTTCTAGGGAAGATCTGAGTAAGGAGCAACAGTGCTGCCCCTCTCTTGAACCCCTCAGACAGCAGGCTGCTGCTGAGGCTGCTGGGAGTGCTAGTGGGTCCCATAAAGTTTATTGGGATGAGGGACTCCTATATTCTGAGGGTAGAGATCCAGCCCCTGGAGCCACCAGGAGGTTGGTAATACCTCAGAAGTTTAGGGGTTCCTCTTGACCCTAGCACATGATATCCCTTTGGCAGGTCACTTGGGCCAAAACAAGACCTGGGACAGGCTTGTTCCACATTTTCATTGGCCACATATGTCAGAGGACACAAAGGAGTTTTGTCGCTCCTGTGTCACCTGCCAAGCCAGTGGCAAGGCAGGTGGCACCACAAAGGCCCCCTGATACCACTACCTGTGGTGGGGGTACCCTTTGAAAGGGTAGGGATTGACATTGTTGGTCCCCTTGACCCTCAAACTGCATCTGGGCACAGATTTATCCTGGTGGTAGTGGATCATGCCACCAGGTACCCAGAGGCAATTCCCCTGAGGACCACCACAGCCCCTGTGGTGGCAAGAGCCCTCATTGGAGTCTTCTCCAGAGTGGGTTTTCCAAAGGAGGTCATCTCTGACAGAGGTACAAACTTCATGTCAGGATATCTGAAGGCAATGTGGAAGGAGTGTGGTGTAACTTATAAGTTCACCACACCCTATCACCCACAATGCAATGGGTTGGTTGAACGCTTCAACAAAACCCTGAAGGAAATGATTAAAGGACTCCCAGAGAAGCTTAGGCGGAAATGGGACCTTCTTCTTCCCTGCCTGTTGTTTGCATACAGAGAAGTTCCACAGAAGGGGGTTGGTTACAGCCCATTTGAACTTCTGTTTGGGCATCCTGTAAGAGGTCCATTATGTTTGGTAAAAGAGGGCTGGGAGTTACCTCTCAAGCCCCCAAACAGGATGTGATGGACTATGTACTTGGTCTCCGCTCCAGGATGGCTGAATACATGAAAAAGGCAACCAAAAACCTGGAGGCCAGCCAAGAAGTACAACAAGCTTGGCATGACCAAAAGGCTGTGCTGACTGTGTACCAGCCAGGACAGAAAGTGTGGGTGTTGGAGCCTGTGGCCCCAGCAGCCCTCCAAGACAAATGGAGTGGCCCCCATACAATAGTTGAGCAAAAGGGAGAAGTCACCTATCTGGTGAATCTTGGAACTCCCAGGAGCCCCCTGAGGGTGCTCCATGTCAACAGATTGAAACCATATGTTGACAGGGCTGACATGGGCTTGCTCATGGCAACTGATGAGGAACAGGAGGAGGAGAGTGACCCTCTCCCTGACCTGCTCTCACAGAACCCTGATGATGGGTCAGCAGATGGTGTTGCTTTGGCAAGCAGCCTCACTGACCATCAGCAAACTGAGTGCAGACAAGTTCTGCAGCAGTACAGACATATGTTTAGCCTGACCCCTAGTCAGACTACCTGGTGCACCCATGAGGTGGACACTGGAGACAGTCTGCCTGTCAAGAGTAAAATCTACAGGCAACCTGACCGTGTCAGGGACTGTATCAGGACTGAAGTCCAGAAAATGTTGGAGTTAGGTGTGATTGAGCCTTCAGATAGCCCTTGGGCTAGCCCAGTAGTCCTAGTACCCAAGCCTCATACCCAGGGTGGTAAGAAAGAAATGAGGTTTTGTGTAGACTACAGAGGCCTCAATGCAGTCACTAGGACTGATGCCTATCCCATACCAAGGGCAGATGAGCTCATTGATACTTTGGCCTCAGCCAAGTATCTAAGTACATTTGACCTAACAGCTGGCTACTGGCAGATCAGATTAGCTGATGATGCAAAAGCCAAAACAGCATTTTCGACCCCTGGTGGGCACTACCACTTTGTGGTGATCCCCTTTGGATTGAAAAATGCACCTGCCACTTTTCAGAGGTTGGTGAACAAAGTTCTGGCAGGGATGGAAACTTATTGCTCAGCTTATCTAGATGATATTGCTGTCTTTAGTTCCTCCTGGCAGGATCACCTGGTCCACCTCAGAAATATTTTGGAGGCTCTGCAAAAAGCAGGCCTCACTATCAAGGCCACTAAGTGCCAGATAGGGCAGAGTCAGGTTGTGTACCTGGGCCACCTTGTGGGTGGAGGCCAGGTTCAGCCTTTACAGAGTAAAATCCAAACCATAATGGAATGGGTTGCTCCAACCACCCAGACACAGGTGAGAGCCTTCTTAGACCTGACTGGGTACTATAGGAGGTTTGTGAAGGGATATGGATTTATAGTGACCCCCTTGAATGATCTGACCTCAAAGAAAATGCCAAAAAAGGTTCAGTGGACAGGTAGCTGTCAGAAGGGATTTGAAGACCTAAAGCAGGCCATGTGCACTGCCCCCATCTGACAGAGTCCAGACTACACCAAAAAGTTCATTGTCCAAACAGATGCTTCTGAGCTGGGTGTGGGAGCTGTACTGTCTCAACTGAATGATGAAGGTCAAGACCAGCCAGTAGCTTTCATTAGCAGAAGGCTGACCCCTAGAGAGAAACGTTGGTCAGCTATAGAGAGGGAGGCCTTTGCTGTGGTGTGGGCCCTGAAGAAGCTGAGGCCATACTTGTTTGGCACTCACTTCATAGTTCAGACTGACCACAAGCCCCTCCTATGGCTTAAACAGATGAAAGGTGAAAACCCAAAACTTTTGAGGTGGTCCATTTCCCTACAGGGGATGGACTATACAGTGGAACATAGACCTGGGACCCAACATGCCAATGCAGATGGACTCTCAAGGTATTTCCACTTAGAACACGAAGACTCAACTGGTCAAGGTTAGTTTAGTGTCCCTGCGTTTGGGGGGTTGTGTAGGAGAGTAGGATCTGCATCTTATGTTGCCCCCACTTTTTTCTGATGTTTACACTGGTTTCTGGCTATAGTCAGGCTGGGACCCTGCCAATCAGGGCCCCAGCCTCTCTGTTCTCTCTAAACGACTTGGAGTGCACTCTAGGTGCACTAGTGATTGGATACTGTGGTACCTTATGAGTCCCTAGTATATGGTACCTTAGGTACCAAGGGCATAGGTACTTCACAGGCCTACCAGGGGCTGAAGCATGTATCATGCCACCCCTGGGAAGCAGACTAAATCTGACACCACAGGTCTGCTACTGCAGCCTGGGTAAGGTGGTGCATGCACCCCTTACTGTGATATAGGCTACCTATATCACTACATAGATACACACATATAAACCTATAAGTCACTCCTATGGCAGGCCTTATCAATCCTGAAGGCAGAGTGCTTGGTTCCTATGTGAGAGGGTGCCCCTGCATGAGCAGAGCCCCTCTGCAGCATTTGGAGACCCTTCTCTGAGGCTGTTTGTAGTGCAGCCTGACCATATACCCTTAAGCGCATTATAACCTTGCGTTAAATGCTAACTTTGGGATGGCTGCACGGAAACATGTCGTGTTTGGAGTCAAACATCTTGGAATACTAGTTCTGGCGGCGGGGGTAGCATTCCACCCTTCTAGAGGGATAGACATGTACCTACTGTGGAAACGAGGTAGAATCCTGAAGAGCCCTGGCATCACAAAATGGATGCCACCAGTCACAGACACTGGGCTGCCCTCTTGCTGATGACCCACACTCGCAGTGGAGGAGGCCCAACAATAGGTATCCTGTCCCAAGGGGGTGTGACCACCTCCCAGACAGGGTTTAGTGTATTGGGGCTGGGTGGGTGCACTCCTAGAGTGCTTTGAAGTCCTGCACTGGGGGAGCAGAAGGCTCCTCTGTGCATATGCCAGTTCAAACCAGCTCAGGGGCTACCTGCCCCTGCTCTGGCGCAAAACTGGACAAAGGGAAGTGGGTGTAGCCACCCCCTCCCCTGACCCTCCCATAGGTGGGGTCATAGAGCTAGTCCCTCCCTTCTTTTTAGTATAAGAGGGGGAACCTGTGCATTGCAACCCAGATCTCCCTGAACGACACACTTAAGAAGAATCCTGGACCTTCGATGTTCCACTACCTCTGGAAGACTGAAGAATCTCCCTTGGAGTCAAGGAGTGACTCCCCTGCTTGGCAGGCACCAAAAACTACAATGACGGTTGCAAACTATGCTGCTCCCGCCAGAGCCCGAAGTCCCTGCAGCCCAGGAAGAAGATTTCCTGACTTCTCCAATGCCATCGTGAGTCCCCAGTGAAGCTGAGGCAAGTGGACCCCACGAGTGACGAGGAACCGCAGTCCCTGGGTACCATGCACTATTGTCAAGTGCAACCCCTTCACGATGTTCTACGAATCTGTGCTTTGGACCACCTGTGGTCCCAGCCTTTAGCAGAAATCCCTCCGAAGATCAGAGGCCTACCCCGTCCCGAGTGACCGTGGGCCCCTGTTGAAGGAATCCTTCTGAGGCGTCTTCACAATCCCTTGCCAGCTGGCTTGTGGGTCTCCTGAAGACTTTCCTACAGAACCAAAGGGCTCCCCTGGTTGCTCCAGGCCTGCCCTGACGTACCCTCGCTGGGTGAGTTCCCCAGACCTTGCTGGTCTGCACCATTGACTTTTTATGCTTTCCCCGAGACTTGCTGTTACCAAGGCTTGTTGGCTCCAATCGAGTCGCCGACACCTCAGTAAGCTGCAGACGTCGTGGGACACACCGAATCCAGCTCCTGGTCATCATCAACGCTGCCTGGACCACGTGGTCGAAGAGTCAAGACACCCATGAATGACCTGAATATGTCGACGACGGTGGGCATTCATCTTCCTTGCCCCGGGTCACTGCCAAGTGACTTTGAACACTGTCCCCTCTGCTTTCAGGTCTTCCTTCTTCCGAATCCAGGCTTGGATTCCACCGGACACTTCTCCTGTCGCCGCAAGCAGCAAGTCTTCAGTGGCTCCCATTGAAAACGACGCTGCGACCCGACACCAAAGGACACCTATGCACCCGGCTTCCCTGGGTGAGGTAACTCCAGCACTACGGTGCTCCTGTGGGTGTTGGCCCTAGAACTACTTACCCTGTAAGTGACTTGCTTGTAGCTACTCCCGAAGTGCCCTGAAACTCTTTATTTCCAACCGCGACTTGCCCCATTGAAGTCAATGGCGACCCGCGCCTGTGTTCACTCACTGCACGCGTCCCCCGTGGGTCCTTTACTTACCTACCTTGGGTGGTTTCGTGAGGCCCCAGCACTTCTGAAGGCCCTAGGCCTTGTCCCTTTGCAAGTCGTTGTTCTTAAGTCTCTTTTTTAGTATATGGTCTGGTACGCCCCTAGGGCCCCAGCCATATTTGTGCTTAATCTATTGTGAAACGTTGATTTGTACATATGTTCCTGACTTCTAATCTCACAAGAGATTAGTAGAGAGTTGTTTAGTAATAAATACATATATATTTGATATATATACCTGTGTGGTGTCTTTTCATTTGGTGATTCAAGAGATTGTGTGGTAAAACAAGCTGCTTTACATTCCTCCAAGACTTAGCCTGAAGGCTGCTCTCCACAGCTACCACTAGGATAGCTTTCTATAAAGGTTGTCTTAAACCTACCTACCATAAGAGTCGAATTGTACTGGTGCAAGGTGTCCACTTTAACTAGTGAACAGCATATACCAGGCCAACTTCTCACAACCTCTCTTCCAAATTTCTGAACCCCACTTGTCTCTTTCTGCACTCCTCTTGCCTCCTTCTGCACCTCTGTTGGTTCTTTCTACACTGCTCTTTCTGCAACTCTTTTGCCTTTTTCTGCAACTCTCTTGCCTCCTTCTGCACTTCTCTTGCTACTTTCTGCACTTTTCTTGCTTCTTTCTGCACCCCTCTTGCTTCTTTTTGCACTTCTCTTGCTTCCTTCTGCACCCCTCTTGCCTCTTTCTGCACCCCCTTCTTTCTTTCTCCACTTCTCTTGCCTTTTCCTGTACATTTCTTCCTCTTTCTGCACCTCTCTTGACTCCTCTTGACTCTGTTGCTTCTTTCTGTACTTCTCTTGCCTTTTTGTGTACCCCTCTTGCCTCTTTCTGCACCTCTGTTGCTTCTTTTTGCACCTCTCTTGCGTCTTTCTGCACCCCTCTTGCTTCTTTCTGTACCCCTCTTGCCTTTTTCTGCACCTTTCTTCCCTCTTTCTTTACCTCTCTTGCCTCTTTCTGCACCCCTGTTCCCTTTTTCTGCACTTCTCTTGCCAGTTTCTGCTACTGTCTTTCCTCTTTCTGCAGTTCTCTTGCCTGTTTCTGAACCCTTTTGCCTCCTTCTGCAACTCTGTTGGTTCTTTCTGCACTGCTTTTGCTTCTTTCTGCTCTACTTTTGCCTGTTTCAGCAACTCGCTTGCCTCTTTCTGCACTTCTCTTGCCTCTTTCTGCACCCCACTTGCTTCTTTCTGCACTTCTCGTGCCTCTTTCTGCACCCCTCTTGCCTATTTCTGAACCCTTCTTCCCTCTTTCTGCACCTCTCTTGCCTCTTTCTGCTCCTCTCTTGCCTCTTTCTGCACTTCTCTTGCCTCCTCTTTCTATACTTCTCTCGCCTCTTTCTGCAATTCTCTTTCCTCTTTTCTCTTTTTGCACATTTCTTACTCTTTCTTTACCTTTCTTGCCTCCTTCTGCACCACTGTTGCTTCTTTCTGCACTTCTCTTGCCTTTTTCTGCACCCCTCTTGCTTCTTTCTGCACCTCTGTTGCTTCTTTCTGCACCTCTCTTGCTTCTTTCTGCACCTCTCTTCCAAATTTCTGAACCCCTCTTGTCTCTTTCTGCACTCCTCTTGCCTCCTTCTGCACCTCTGTTGATTCTTTCTACACTGCTCTTTCTGCAACTCTTTTGCCTTTTTCTGCAATTCTCTTGCCTCCTTCTGCACTTCTCTTGCTACTTTCTGCACCCCTCTTGCTTCTTTCTGCACCCCTCTTGCTTCTTTCTGCACTTCACTTGCTTCCTTCTGCACCCCTCTTGCCTTTTTCTGTACCCCTCTTCTTTCTTTCTGCACTTCTCTTGCCTTTTTCTGTACATTTCTTCCTCTTTCTGCACCTCTCTTGACTCCTCTGCAACTCTGTTGCTTCTTTCTGTACTTCTCTTGCCTTTTTCTGTACCCCTCTTGCCTCTTTCTGCACTTCTCTTGCTTCTTTCTGCACCTCTCTTGCTTCTTTCTGCACCCCTTTTGCCATTTTCTGCACCTTTCTTCACCTCTCTTGCCTCTTTCTGCACCCCTGTTCCCTTTTTCTGTACCTCTCTTGCCAATTTCTGCTACTGTCTTGCCTCTTTCTGTTGTTCTCTTGCCTCCTTTTACAACTCTCTTGCTTCTTTCTGTACTTCTCTTGCCTCTTTCTGCACCCCTCTTGTCGGTTTCTGCACCTCTGTTGGTTCTTTATGCACTGCTCTTTTTCTTCTTTCTGCACCTCTTCTGCCTGTTTCTGCAACTCTCTTGCTTCTTTCTGCACTTCTCTTGCTACTTTCTGCACTTCTCTTGCTTCTTTCTGCACCCCTCTTGCTTCTTTCTGCACTTCTGTTGCTTCCTTCTGCACCCCTCTTGCCTCTTTCTGCACCCCTCTTCCGTCTTTCTGCACTTCTCTTGCCTTTTTCTGCACATTTCTTCCTCTTTCTGAACATCTGTTGCCTCCTTTTGCAACTCTGTGGCTTCTTTCTGTTTTTCTCTGGACTTTTTCTGTACCCCTTTTGCCTCTTTCTGCGCCTCTGTTGCTTCATTTAGCACCTCTCTTGCTTCTTTCTGCACCCCGCTTGCTTCATTGTACCCCTCTTGCCTTTTTCTGCACCCTTCTTCCCTCTTTCTGTACCTCTCTTACCTCTTTCTGCACCCCTGTTCCCTTTTTCTGCACCTCTCTTGTCTGTTTCTGCTACTGTCTTGCCTCTTTCTGCAGTTCTCTTGCCTCCTCCTGCACCTTTTTTGCTTCTTTCTGCACTTCCCTTGCCTCTTTCTGCACCCCTCTTGTCTGTTTCTGCACCTTTGTTGGTTCTTTCTGCACTTCTCTTGCTTCTTTCTGCACCTCTTTTGCCTGTTTCTGCAACTCTCTTTGCTCTTTCTGTACTTCTTTTGCTTCTTTCTGCACTTCTCTTGCTTCATTCTACACCCCTCTTGCTTCTTTCTGCTCTTCTCTTGCTTCCTTCTGCACCCCTCTTGCCTCTTTCTGCCCCCTCTTCCCTCTTTCTGCACCTCTCTTACCTCTTTCTGCTCCTCTCTTGCCTCTTTCTGCACCTCTGTTGCCTGTTTCTGCACGTCTCTTGCTTCTTTCTGCACCTCTCTTGCTTCTTTCTGCACCTCTAGTTCCCCTTTCTGCACCCTTCCTCCCTCTTTGTGCACCTCTATTGCCTCTTTCTGTACCTCTCTTACCCCTTTCTGCACCTCTTTTGCCTGTTTCTGCAACTCTCTTGCTTCTTTCTGTGCCCCTCGTGCCTCTTTCTGCACCTCTGTTGCTTCTTTATGCACTTCTCTTGCTTCTTTCTGCACATCTTTTGCCTCTTTCTGCACCTCTGTGTCTTCTTTCTGCACTTTGTTTGCTTCTTTCTGCACCTCTCTTGCTTCTTTCTGAACACCTCTTGCCTCTTTCTGCACTTGTCTTGCATCTTTCTGCATGTCTTATGCCTCTTTCTGCACCCCTCCTGCCTTTTTCTGTACCTCTTGCTTCTTTCTGCACTTCTCTTGCTTCTTTCTGCACCGCTCTTGCTTCTTTCTGTACCTCTCTTGCAAATTTCTGCACCTCTCTTGCCTCTTTCTGTACCACTTTTGCCTCTTTCTGTACCCCTCTTGCCTCTTTCTGCACCTCTTTTGCTTCTTTCTGCACTTCTCTTGCCTCTTCCTGCACCCCTCTTGCCTCTTTCTGCACCTTTGTTGTTTCATTCTGCACTGCTCTTACTTCTTTCTGCACCTCTCTTGCAAATTTATGTACCCCTCTTTCCTCTTTCTGCACTCTTCTTCCCTTTTAATGCACTTTGCTAGCCTCTGTCTGCACCCCTGTTCCCTCTTTCTGTACCTCTTTTGCCTGTTTCTGCAACTCTCTTGCCTCTTTCTGTGCTTCTCTTGCCTCTTTCTGCACCCCTCTTGCCTCTCTCTGCATCCCTCTTGCCTCCTTCTGCACCTCTGTTGGTTCTTTCTTCACTGCTCTTGCTTCTTTCTGCATCTCTCTTCTAAATTTCTGCACCCCTCTTGCCTCCTTCTGCACCTCAGTTGATTCTTTCTGCAGAGAGGTGCAGAAAGAGGCAAGAGAGTTGCAGAAATTGGGAAGAGGGTTGCAGAAAGAGGGAAGAGTGGTGCAGAAAGAGGCAAGAGAGGTGCCAAAATAAGCAAGAGAAGTGCAGAAAGAACAAACAGAGGTGGAGAAAGAGTGTAGAGGGGTGCAGAAAGAGGCAAGGGATATGCAGAAAGAAGCAAGAGAGATGCAGAAAGAGGAAGAAAGGTGCAGCAAGAAGCAAGAGCAGTGCAGAAAGAGGCAAGGGAGGTGCAGATAGAGGTAAGAAAGGTTCAGAAAGAGGCAAGAGAAGTACAGAAAGAAGCAAAAAAAGTGTAGAAAGAGGCAAGAGGGGTGCAGAAAGAGGCAAGAGGGGTGCAGAAAGAGGCAAGAGGGGTACAGAAAGAGGCAAAAGAAGCACATATTAGAGGGAAGAGGGGTGTAGAAAGAGGGACGAGGGGTACAGAAATAGGGATGAGGGGTGCAGAAAGAAGCAAGAGAGGTACAGAAAGAGATAAGAGGAGTGCAGAAAGAAGCAACAAAGGTGGAGAAAGAGGCAAGACAACTGCAGTAAGAGGCAAGAGAGGTACGGAAAAAGGCAAGAGAGTGCAGAAAGAACCAACAGAGGTTTAGAAAGAGGAAATAGGGGTGCAGAAAGATGCAAGAGATGTGCAGAAAGAGGGAAGAGGGGTGCAGAAATAGAGAAGAGGGGTGCAGAAAGAGGCAAGAGAGGTGCAGAAAAAAGCAAGAGAAGTGCAGAAAGAACCAACAGAGTTGGAGAAAGAGGCAAGAGAAGTACAGATAGAGACAAGAGGGGTGCAGAAAGATGCAAGAGGGGTACAGAAAGAAGCAAGAGAAGTGCAGAAAGAAGCAACAGAGGTGCAGAAAGAGGCAAGACAACTGCAGTAAGAGGCAAGAGAGATGCAGAAGGACGGAAGAGGGGTGCAGAAAGAGTCAAGAGGGGTGCAGAAAGAAGCAAGTGAGGTGCAGAAAGAGGCAACAGAAGTGTAGAAAGAGGCAAGAGAGGTGCAGGAACAGGCAAGAGAAGTACAGAAAGAGGTTAGAGGAGTGCAGAAAGAAGCAACAGAAGTGCAGAAAGAGGCAAGAGAACTGCAAAAAGAGGCATGAGAGGTACAGAAACAGGCAAGAGAGTGCAGAAGAGGGAACAGGGGTGCAGAAAGAGGCAAGAGAGGTGCGGAAAGAGGGAAGAGGGGTGCAGAAAGAGGCAAGAAGGTACAGAAAGAAGCAAGTGAGGTGAAGAATGAGGCAAAAGATGTGCAGAAAGAGGCTAGATGAGTGCAAAAAGAAGCAACAGAGGTGCAGAAAGAGGCAAGAGCAGTGCATAAAGAGGCAAGAGAGATATACAAAGAAGGAAGAGAAGTGCAGAAAGAGGCAATAGAGGTGCTGAAAGAGGCAAGAGAGGTGCAGAAAGAGGAAAGAGGGGTGCAGAAAGACGCAACAGGGTTGCAGAAAAATGCAAGAGATGTGCAGAAAGAGGCACAACAGGTGCAGGAAGAGGGTCGAGGGGTGCAGAAAGAGGCAGGAGAGGTACAGAAAGAAGCCAGAGAAGTGCAGAATGAAGCAATAGAGGTTCATAAAGGCCACAGAAGTACAGAAAGAGGCAAGAGAGGTGCAGAAAGAGGGAAGTTGAGTGCAGAAAGATGCAAGAGAGGTGCAGAAAGAAGAAAGAAAAGTGCAGAAAGAAGCAACAGAAGTGAAGAAAGAGTCAAGATAAGTGCACAAAGAGGCAAGAGAGGTGCAGAAAGAAGCAAGAGAACTGCAGAAAGAGGAAGAAAGGTGGAGAAGGAGACAAGAGAGGTGTAGAAAGAGGCAAGAGATGTGCCGAAAGAGGCAAAAGCCGTGTAGAAAGAGCCAAGAAAGGTGCAGAAAGAGGCAAGAGAAGTACAGAAAGAGGCAAGAGAGATGCAGAAAGAGGGACGAGGGATGCAGAAACAGGCAAGATAGGTAGAGAAATAAGCAAATGAGATACAGAAAGAGGCAACAGAAGTGCAGAAAGAGGCAAGAGAGGTGCAGAAACAGGCAAGGAAGTACAGAAAGAGGCAAGAGAGATATAGAACAGGCAAGAGAGTTATGCACAGCTCTTGTCTCTTTCTGCACCTCTGTTGCTTCTTTCTGCACTCATCTTGTCTCTTTCTGTACTTCTCTTGCCTGTTTCTGCACCTCTCTTGCCTCTTTCTGCACCTCTTTTGCCTCTTCCTGCACCCTCACTTGCTTCTTTCTGTAGCTTCTTACCTCTTTCTGCACCCCTCTTCCCTCTTTCTGCACCTCTATTGCCTCTTTCTGCACCCCTGTTCCCTCTTTCTGCACTCTTGTGCCTGTTTCTGTACTTCTCTTGCCTGTTTCTGCATATCTCTTGCCTCTTTCTACCCTTCTGTTGACTCTTTCTGCACCTCACTTGCTTCTTTCTGCACCCCTCTTGCCTCTTTCTACACCCCTCTTACTTCTTTCTGCACCCCGCTTGCCTATTTCTGCACTCCTGTTCCCTCTTTCTGCACCTCTCTTGCCTGTTTCTGCACCTCTCTTGCCTCTTACTGCAGCTGTCTTACCTCCTTCTGCACCTCTGTTGACTCTTTCTGCACTTCTCTTGCTTCTTTCTGTTTCTTCTTTTGCTTCTTTCTTCACCCCTCTTGCCTATTTCTGTACCCCTCTTCCCTCTTTCTGCACCCCTCTTCATCTTTTTTCACCCCTCTTCCCTCTTTCTGCACCCCTCTTCCCTCTTTCTGCACCTCTATTGCCTCTTTCTGCACCCCTGTTCCCTCTTTCTGCACTCTCTTGCCTGTTTCTGTACTTCTCTTGCCTGTTTCTGCATATCTCTTGCCTCTTTCTACCCTTCTGTTGACTCTTTCTGCACCTCACTTGCTTCTTTCTGCACCCCTCTTGCCTCTTTCTACACCCCTCTTACTTCTTTCTGCACCCCGCTTGCCTATTTCTGCACTCCTGTTCCCTCTTTCTGCACCTCTCTTGCCTGTTTCTGCACCTCTCTTGCCTCTTACTGCCGCTGTCTTGCCTCCTTCTGCACCTCTGTTGATTCTTTCTGCACTTCTCTTGCTTCTTTCTGTTCCTTCTCTTGCTTCTTTCTTCACCCCTCTTGCCTATTTCTGTACCCCTCTTCCCTCTTTCTGCACCCCTCTTCATCTTTTTGCACCCCTCGTCCCTCTTTCTGCACCCCTCTTGCCTCTTTCTGCACCCCTGTTCCCTCTTTTTGCACTCTTGCCTATTTCTGTACCTCTCATGCTTCTTTCTGCAGTTCTCGTGCCTCTTTTGCACCTCTGTTGCTTCTTTCTGCACTCCTCTTACCTCTTTCTGCACTTCTCTTGCCTGTTTCTGCACCTCTCCTGCCTCTTTCTACACTTCTGTTGACTCTTTCTGCACCTCACTTGCTTCTTTCTGTACCCCTCTTGACTCTTTCTGCACCCCTCTTCCTTCTTTCTGTACCTCTCTTGCCTATTTCTACACCCCTGTTCCCTCTTTATGCACCTCTCTTGCCTGTTTCTGCACCTCTCTTGCCTCTTACTGCAGATGTCTTGCCTCTTTCTGCAACTCTGTTGCTTCTTTCTGTACTTCTCTTGCTTCTTTCTGTACGCCTCTTGCCTCTTTCTGTACCCCTCTTGCCTCTTTCTGACCCCCTCTTGCCTCTTTCTGCACCTCTGTTGGTTCTTTCTGCACTTCTCTTGCTTTTTTCTGCACCTCTCTTGCCTCTTTCCGCACCCCTCTTCTCTATTTCTGCACCCCTCTTCCCTCTTTCTGCACTTCTCTTGCATCTTTCTGCACCCCTCTGTGAGAAGTTGGCCTGGTATATGCTGTTCACTAATTAAAGTGGACACCTTGCACCAGAACAATTCGACTCTTATGGTTGGTAGGTTTAAGACAACCTTTATAGAAAGCTATCCTAGTGGTAGCTGTGGAGAGCAGCCTTCAGGCTAAGTCTTGGAGGAATGTAAAGCAGCTTGTTTTACCACACAATCTCTTGAATCACCAAATGAAAAGACACCACACAGGTATATATATCAAATATATATGTATCTATTAATAAACAACTCTCTACTAATCTCTTTATGAGATTAGAAGTCAGGAACATATGTACAAATCAAATGTTATCAAAATAAGTTAGCACAATCAAATATCACAATCTTAGTTTGGCTAGACCTAGGTCTAGAGCAGTTAGAATCGAGGGACCCCCAAGAACCACCCCAGGTAGTTGTAGGAGACCCACAGGGGACGGACGCGGTGTCCTGGCACCGGGCGAGTCCTGTACGAGTCTATGCGAACAGACGCGATTGAGAGTTCAGTGTTAAAGGTCCTTGGCGTGTTCGAGGCGAACACACCGATCGGTCAGTACGAGTCGAAGGACGCGGATACTGATAGAGTTACAAGGGAGTTGGACGCGATGTGTCTAACACAGACGCGAACCCTGTGCGAGCCAGTGCGAGAATTGCACGGGGAAAATAAGAGTTTTAGGGCACTTCTAGGGTAGCTACAAGCAAGCCACTTACAGGGTAAGTAGTTCTACACCCACACCCACACCCACAGGAGCACCGTAGTGCTGAAGTTACTTCACCCAGGTGAGCCGGGTGCATAGGTGTCCTTTGGTGTCGGGTCGCGGCGTCGTTTTCAATGGGAGCCAGTGAAGACTTGCTGCTTGCGGCGACAGAAGAAGTGTCCGTGGGAATCCAAGCCTGGATTCGGAGGGAGGAAGACCTGAAAGCAGAGGGGACAGTGTTCACAGTCACTTGGCAGTGACTCTGGGGAAGGCAGATGAATGCCCACCGTCGTCGACAGCTTTGGGTCGTTCACGGGTGTCTTGACTCTTCGACCACGTGGTCCAGGCAGTGTCGATGATGACCAGGAGCTGGATTCGTTGTGTCCCACGACGTCTGCAGCTTACTGACATGTCGGCGACTCAATTGGAGCCAACAAGCCTTGGTAGCCGCAAGTCTCGTGGTGAAAAGGAAAAGTCAATGGTGCAGACGAGCAAGGTCTGGGGGACTTACCCAGCAAAGGTAGGTCAGGGCAGGTCTGGAGCAACCAGGGGAGCCCTTTGGTTTCTTTAGAAAGTCTTCTGGGGACCCACAAGCCAGCTGGCAAGGGATTGCAAAGATGCCTCAGGAGGATTCACTCAACAGGGGCCCACGGTCACTCGGGATGGTGTAGGCCTCTGATTGTGGGAGGGATCTCTGCTGGAGGCTGGGACCACACGTGGTCCAAAGCACAAGTTCGTAGAACGTCGTGAAGGGGTTGCACTCGACAATAGTGCACGGTACCCAGGGTCTGCGGTTCCTCGTTGTTCGTGGGGTCCACTTGCCTCAGCTTCACTGGGGACTCACGATGGCCTTGGAGGGGTCAGGAAATCCTATTTCTGGGCTGCAGGGACTTCGGGCTCCGGCGGGGGCGGCGTAGTTTGCGACCGTCGTTGTCGTTTTTGGTGCCTGCCAAGCAGGGGAGTCACTCCTTGACTCCGAGGGAGATTCTTCCGTCTTCCAAAGGTAGTGGAACGTCGAAGGTCCGGGATTCTTCTTGTAGAGCGTCGTCCAGGGGTATCTAGTTTGCAATGCACAGGTTCCCCCTCTTATACTAAAAGAAAGGGAGGGACTAGCTCTATGACCCCACCTATGGGAGGGTCAGGGGAGTGGGTGGCTACACCCACTTCCCTTTGTCCAGTTTCGCGCCAGAGCAGGGGCAGGTGGCCCCTGAGCTGGTTTGAACTGGCATATGCACGGAGGAGCCTTCTGCTCCCCCAGTGCAGGACTTCAAAGCACTCTAAGAGTGCACCCACCCAGCCCCAATACACTAAACCCTGTCTGGAAGGTGGTCACACCCTTCTGTGACAGGATACCTATTGTTGGGCTTCCTCCACTGCGAGTTTCGGTCAACAGCAGGAGGGCAGCCCAGTGTCTGTGACTGGTGGCATCCATTTTGTGATGCCAGGGCTCTGCAGGATTCTACCGCGTTTCCACAGTAGGTACATGTCTATCCCTCTAGAAGGGTGGAATGCTACCCCGCCGCCAGAACTGGCGGGGGGTAGTATTCCAAGATGTTTGACACCAAACACGACATGTTTTGATGCAGCCATTCCAAAGTTAGCATTCTACCGCGAGGATATAATGCACTTAAGAGTATATGGTTTAACCGCATCCACAAACAGCCCCAGAGAATGGACTCTGAGAGCTGCAGAGGGGCCCTGCTCAGGCAGAGGCACCCTCTCACATAGGAACCAAGCACCCTGCCCTCAGGATTGATAGGGCCTGCCTTAGGGGTGACTGATAGGTTTAAATGTGTGTGCAGGAGAGATATAGGAAACCTATATCTCAGTGAGGGGTGCTAGCACCACCTCACCCAGGCTGCAGTAGCAGGCCTGTGGTGTCAGATTTAGTCTGCTTCCCAGGGGTGGCATAATACATGCTTCAGCCCCTGGTAGGCCTGTGAAGTACCTATGCCCTTGGTACCTAAGGTACCATATACTAGGGACTCATAAGGTACCACAGTATCCAATCACTAGTGCACCTAGAGTACACTCCAAGTCATTTAGAGAGAACAGAGAGGCTGGGGCCCTGATTGGCAGGGACCCAGCCAGACTATAGCCAGAAACCAGTGTAAACATCAGGAAAAAAGTGGGGGCAACATAAGAGGCAGATCCTACTCTCCTACACAACCCCCCCAAACGCAGTGACACTAAACTAACCTTGACCAGTTGAGTCTTCGTGTTCTAAGTGGAAATACCTTGAGAGTCCATCTGCATTGGCATGTTGGGTCCCAGGTCTATGTTCCACTGTATAGTCCATCCCCTGTAGGGAAATGGACCACCTCAAAAGTTTTGGGTTTTCACCTTTCATCTGTTTAAGCCATAGGAGGGGCTTGTGGTCAGTCTGAACTATGAAGTGAGTGCCAAACAAGTATGGCCTCAGCTTCTTCAGGGCCCACACCACAGCAAAGGCCTCCCTCTCTATAGCTGACCAACGTTTCTCTCTAGGGGTCAGCCTTCTACTAATAAAAGCTACTGGCTGGTCTTGACCTTCATCATTCAGTTGAGACAGTACAGCTCCCACACCTAGCTCAGAAGCATCTGTTTGGACAATGAACTTTTTGGTGTAGTCTGGACTCTGTAAGATGGGGGCAGTGTACATGGCCTGCTTTAGGTCTTCAAATGCCTTCTGACAGCTAGCTGTCCACTGAACCTTTTTTGGCATTTTCTTTGAGGTCAGATCATTCAAGGGGGACACTGTAGATCCATATCCCTTGACAAACCTCCTATAGTACCCAGTCAGGCCTAAGAAGGCTCTCACCTGTGTCTGGGTGGTTGGAGCAACCCATTCCACTATGGTTTGGATTTTGCTCTATAAAGGCTGGACCTGGCCTCCACCTACAAGGTGGCCCAGGTACACAACCTGACTCTGCCCTATCTGGCACTTAGTGGCCTTGATAGTGAGGCCTGCTTTCTGCAGAGCCTCCAAAACATTTCTGAGGTGGACCAGGTGATCCTGCCAGGAGGAACTAAAGACAGCAATATCATCTAGATAAGCTGAGCAATAAGTTTCCATCCCTGCCAGAACTTTATTCACCAACCTCTGAAAAGTGGCAGGTGCATTTTTCAATCCAAAGGGCATCACCACAAAGTGGTAGTGCCCACTAGGGGTCGAAAATGCCGTTTTGGCTTTTGCAACATAAGCTAATCTGATCTGCCAGTAGCCAGCTGTTAGGTCAAATGTACTTAGATACTTGGCTGAGGCTAAAGTATCAATCAGCTCATCTGCCCTTGGTATGGGATAGGCATCAGTCCTAGTGACCGCATTGAGGCCTCTGTAGTCTACACAAAACCTCATTTCTTTCTTACCACCCTGGGTGTGAGGCTTGGGTACCAGGACTACTGGGCTAGCCCAAGGGCTATCTGAAGGCTCAATTACACCTAGCTCCAACATTTTCTGGACTTCAGTCCTGATACAGTCCCTGACATGGTCACGTTGCCTGTAGATTTTATTCTTGACAGGCAGACTGTCTCCAGTGTTCACCTCATGGGTGCACCAGGTAGTCTGACTAGGGGTCAGGCTAAACATATGTCTATACTGTTGCAGAACTTGTCTGCACTCAGTTTGCTGATGGTCAGTGAGGCTGCTTGCCAAAGCAACACCATCTACTGACCCATCATCAGGGTTCTGAGAGAGCAGGTCAGGGAGAGGGTCACTCTCCTCCTCCTGGTCCTCATCAGTTGCCATGAGCAAGCCCATGTCAGCCCTGTCAACATATGGCTTTAATCTGTTGACATGGAGCACCCTCAGGGGGCTCCTGGGAGTTCCAAGATTCACCAGATAGGTGACTTCTCCCTTCTGTTCAACTATTGTATGGCGGCCACTCCACTTGTCCTGGAGGGCTGCTGGGGCCACAGGCTCCAACACCCACACTTTCTGTCCTGGCTGGTACACAGTCAGCACAGCCTTTGGTCATGCCAAGCTTTTTGCAATTCTTTGCTGGCCTCCAGGTTTTTGGTTGCCTTTTTCATGTATTCGGCCATCCGGGAGCGGAGACCAAGTACATAGTCCATCACATCCTGTTTGGGGGGTTTGAGAGGTAACTCCCAGCCCTCTTTAACCAAACACAATGGACCCTTTACAGGGTGCCCAAACAGAAGCTCAAATGGGCTGTAACCAACCCCCTTCTGTGGAACCTCTCTGTATGCAAACAACAGGCAGGGAAGAAGAAGGTCCCATTTCCGCCTAAGCTTCTCTGGGAGTCCTTTAATCATTCCCTTCAGGGTTTTGTTGAAGCGTTCAACTAAACCATTGCATTGTGGGTGATAGGGGGTGGTGAACTTATAAGTTTCCCCACACTCCTTCCACATTGCCTTCAAGTATCCTGACATGAAGTTTGCAGCTCTGTCAGAGATTACCTCCTTTGGGAAACCCACTCTGGAGAAAACTCCAATGAGGGCTCTTGCCACCACAGGGGCTGTGGTGGTCCTCAGGGGAATTGCTTCTGGGTACCTGGTGGCATGATCCACTACCACCAGGATAAACCTGTGCCCAGATGCAGTTTGAGGGTCAAGGGGACCAACAATGTCAATCCCTACCCTTTCAAAGGGTACCCCCACCACAGGTAGTGGTATCAGGGGGCCTTTGTTGTGCCACCTGCCTTACCACTGGCTTGGCATGTGACACAGGAGCGACAAAACTCCTTTGTGTCCTCTGACATATGTGGCCAATGAAAATGTGGAACAAGCCTGTCCCAGGTCTTGTTTTGGCCCAAGTGTCCTGCTAAAGGGATGTCATGTGCTAGGGTCAAGAGGAACCCCCTAAACTTCTGAGGTATTACCAACCTCCTGGTGGCTCCAGGGGCTGGGTCTCTACCCTCAGAATATAGGAGTCCCTCATCCCAATAAACTTTATGGGACCCACTAGCACTCCCAGCAGCCTCAGCAGCAGCCTGCTGTCTGAGGGGTTCAAGAGAGGGGCAGCACCTTTGCTCCTTACTCAGATCTTCCCTAGAAGGGCCCCCTGCCCCCAAGAACTCAACCTGATCAGGCTCAAGTCCCTCTGGGGCAGTTCCTTCTTCAGGATCTGCTTCACCTCCCTCAAGAGGTGAATCTGTGATCTGAGACAGAGGGGAAGGCACTGCCTTTACCCTACTGCTCCTCTTCTTGGGAAGCATCTGGTCCATTGTTCCAGGATCCAGAGCTGATTCAGTGTCATGCATTTTGGCTTGTGACCTGGTCACAGCAAATACCTCTGCAGGAATGCCCAACATCTCAGCATGAGTCCATAACTCTACTTCAGACCAGGCTGAAGTCTCTAGATCATTGCCCAATAGACATTCTACAGGGAGGTCTGCACTGACTACAACCTTCTTGAGGCCAGTTACCCCTCCCCAGGAGAAATTCACAACTGCCAGACTATGGTTGGTCTGGACATTGCTTGCATTGGTCACCTGGTACATTTCACCCAGGATGATCTGTCCAGGGTCCACAAGATCCTCTGCCACCATGGTGACACTAGCACCTGTGTCCCTAAATGCCAAAGCCTGTTTGCCATTTATTACAGGCTGCTGTTTATATTTGCCCAGATTACTGGGGCTTACTAGGAAGGACATATCAAGGTCTCCATCACAAATCAGCATTGCCTGAGTGGGTACTCTGACTAGGTCAGAGTCCACTTCAGAACCCAGGGTCAACCCTACTACACCCTTATTCTGAGTACCACCTCCACCAGTAGCTGAGCTAGGGGGAACAGTTGCCTTAGGGGCAGGAGTGGTGGTGGTTTGGTCTTTGGACTTGTTACAATCAGAAGTCCAGTGCCCTTTCTGTTTACAGAATTTGCACCAGGGCTTCTTTTGGCCTTTTCCCTTGTTGGATTGTGACTCCCCACCAGATGCAGATTTTTGGGGCCCTTGTGAAGACTTCTGGTCTTTTGCCTTATCCCCACCTTTCTCAGAGCCCTTAGGATCCTGCTTCTTGGTGTCACCCCCTTGGTTCTGGGTTTTCTGCCTCACCCTGGTTCTGACCCACTTGTCTGCCTTCTTTCCCAATTCTTGGGGAGAGGTCAGATCTGAGTCCACCAGGTATTGATGCAACAACTGGTTCTGGCAATTATTAAGGATCTGTTCTCTCATCATTAGATTATACAATCCCTTGAAATCAGTAACCCTACTGCCAACCAGCCAACCCTCCAGA
Organism: Calotriton arnoldi; assembly: GCA_963921515.1. NCBI lineage: Eukaryota > Metazoa > Chordata > Amphibia > Caudata > Salamandridae > Calotriton > Calotriton arnoldi. The sequence continues at coordinate 96,119 of CAWUFW010017841.1, forward strand.
GCCTTGGTTGCACAATCTACAAAGTCAGTCCAGTCCTGAGTCTGTGCCTTCTGGGTGTCTCTGAACTTCAACCTGTACTGCTCAGTGGTTAAGCCAAACCCATCTATCAGTGCACTCTTCAGGACTTCATAGTCATCAGCATCCTCTTCTCTAACAGTGAGGAGCTTGTCTCTACCTTTATCTGAAAAGGAGAGCCACAAGATTGCTGCCCACTGCTTTTGGGGGACCTGTTGTACTCTACAGGCCCTTTCCATAGCAGTTATCCACTTGTGGATATCATCCCCACTCTGGTAGGGAGGAACAACCTTGCTCAGGTTCCTATGGTCTGGAATATTTTCTCTGCCTCTAGGGACACTGTTGCTGCCACCAGGGGGTTCTAACCCCTCTCTTCTAGAAGCTTTTTGGAACTCAAAGGCTTCTTTGTCTAATGCCAACTGCTTGGTTTTGAGGGCAAATCTTGCTTCCTCATACTGCAGCAGTTTGTACATCCTTTCAGAGGAGGTCTCTCTTCTTGGGAAGAAGGAGTTCCTCTGGTAGACAGTTTCTCTGCCAGAGTGAAAGGAGTGCTCAGATTCCCTGGAAAGGGACCTGTGCCTGTCTTCCACTATGTCAGTTCTCTTAGGGAGAATTCCTCTGTCTTGTTCAGACCCCTTTGGGCCTGGCCCTACAATCACAGAGTCCTGGTCGTCCTGATGTTCATCATCTGACCCAGACACTATGACTGACCCACCCACTGATCCAGACCCCTTAGCTCCTAGAGCTAATCTAAGGTCATCTGCTGTTAGCAGATCTATCAAGTGTAGTGTGGAGGGACTCTGTCCTATCTTCAGGTGCCTCTCAGCACACATGGCTTTCAAGTCACAGAAAGTCATGTCCTTATACTGAAGCTGGGTGGATCCACTGGGTCCATCCCTTGAGGACATTCTAGTGTTGTGCAGTGTTGTACTACCTACACTAGTTTGTGGCCTACTGATACTAGCTTGAGCTGTAGAAAGGGTGTGCTATCCCTTTTGCACACAGCTCTAAGTTCAGTAGAACTTATTGATACTAAGCTTGATTTTATATGTACCTTGAGTACCTATAGTGGTTTTCAGTTAGTAATTCAAATAGAGATTTTCTGGTAAAACAATAGCAAGCTGGAATCCCACATGCTGCCCACCAATGTGAGAAGTTGGCCTGGTATATGCTGTTCACTAATTAAAGTGGACACCTTGCACCAGAACAATTCGACTCTTATGGTTGGTAGGTTTAAGACAACCTTTATAGAAAGCTATCCTAGTGGTAGCTGTGGAGAGCAGCCTTCAGGCTAAGTCTTGGAGGAATGTAAAGCAGCTTGTTTTACCACACAATCTCTTGAATCACCAAATGAAAAGACACCACACAGGTATATATATCAAATATATATGTATCTATTAATAAACAACTCTCTACTAATCTCTCTATGAGATTAGAAGTCAGAAACATATGTACAAATCAAATGTTATCAAAATAAGTTAGCACAATCAAATATCACAATCTTAGTTTGGCTAGACCTAGGTCTAGAGCAGTTAGAATCGAGGGACCCCCAAGAACCACCCCAGGTATTTGTAGGAGACCCACAGGGGACGGACGCGGTGTCCTGGCACCGGTGCGAGTCCTGTACGAGTCTATGCGAACAGACGCGATTGAGAGTTCAGTGTTAAAGGTCCTTAGCGTGTTCGAGGCGAACACACCGATCGGTCAGTACGAGTCGAAGGACGTGGATACTGATAGAGTTACAAGGGAGTTGGACGCAATGTGTCTAACACAGACGCGAACCCTGTGCGAGCCAGTGCGAGAATCGCACGGGGAAAATAAGAGATTTAGGGCACTTCTAGGGTAGCTACAAGCAAGCCACTTACAGGGTAAGTAGTTCTAGGGCCCACACCCACAGGAGCACCGTAGTGCTGAAGTTACCTCACCCAGGTGAGCCGGGTGCATGGGTGTCCTTTGGTGTCGGGTCGCTGCATCGTTTTCAATGGGAGCCAGTGAAGACTTGCTGCTTGCGGCGACAGAAGAAGTGTCCGTGGGAATCCAAGCCTGGATTCGGAGGGAGGAAGACCTGAAAGCAGAGGGGACAGTGTTCACAGTCACTTGGCAGTAACTCTGGGCAAGGCAGATGAATGCCCACCGTCGTCAACAGCTTTGGGTCGTTCACGGGTGTCTTGACTCTTCGACCACGTGGTCCAGGCAGCGTCGATGATGACCAGGAGCTGGATTCAGTGTGTCCCACAACGTCTGCAGCTTACTGAGGTGTCGGCGACTCAATTGGAGCCAACAAGCCTTGGTAGCCGCAAGTCTCGTGGTGGAAAGGAAAAGTCAATGGTGCAGATCAGCAAGGTCTGGGGGACTTACCCAGCGAGGGTAGGTCAGGGCAGGCCTGGAGCAACCAGGAGAGCCCTTTGGTTTCTTTGGAAAGTCTTCTGGGGACCCACAAGCCGGCTGGCAAGGGATCGCGAAGACACCTCAGGAGGATTCACTCAACAGGGGCCCACGGTCACTCGGGACGGTGTAGGCCTCTGATTTTGGGAGGGTCTCTGCTGGAGGCTGGGACCACACGTGGTCCAAAGCACAAGTTCGTAGAATGTCGTGAAGGGGTTGCACTCGACAATAGTGCACGGTACCCAGGGTCTGCGGTTCCTCGTTGCTCGTGGGGTCCACTTGCCTCAGCTTCACTGGGGACTCACGATGGCCTTGGAGGGGTCAGGAAATCCTCTTTCTGGGCTGCAGGGACTTCGGGCTCCGGCAGGAGTGGCGTAGTTTGCAACCATCGTTGTCGTTTTTGGTGCCTGCCAAGCAGGGGAGTCACTCCTTGACTCCAAGGGAGATTCTTCCGTCTTCCAAAGGTAGTGGAATGTCGAAGGTCCGGGATTCTTCTTGTAGAGCGTCGTCCAGGGGTATCTAGTTTGCAATGCACAGGTTCCCCCTCTTATACTAAAAGAAAGGGAGGGACTAGCTCTATGACCCCACCTATGGGAGGGTCAGGGGAGTGGGTGGCTACACCCACTTCCCTTTGTCCAGTTTCGCGCCAGAGCAGGGGCAGGTAGCCCCTGAGCTGGTTTGAACTGGCATATGCACGGAGGAGCCTTCTGCTCCCCCAGTGCAGGACTTCAAAGCACTCTAAGAGTGCACCCACCCAGCCCCAATACACTAAACCCTGTCTGGGAGGTGGTCACACCCTCCTGTGACAGGATACCTATTGTTGGGCTTCCTCCACTGCGAGTTTCGGTCATCAGCAGGAGGGCAGCCCAGTGTCTGTGACTGGTGGCATCCATTTTGTGATGCCAGGGCTCTGCAGGATTCTACCACGTTTCCACAGTAGGTACATGTCTATCCCTCTAGAAGGGTGGAATGCTACCCCCGCCGCCAGAACTGGCGGGGGGTAGTATTCCAAGATGTTTGACACCAAACACAACATGTTTTCGATGCAGCCATCCCAAAGTTAGCATTCTAACGTGAGGTTATAATGCGCTTAAGAGTATATGGTTCAGGCTGCATCCACAAACAGCCTCAGAGAAGGGTCTCCGAGATGCTGCAGAGGGGCTCTGCTCATGCAGAGGCACCCTCTCACATAGGAACCAAGCACTCTGCCTTCAGGATTGATAAGGCCTGCCATAGGAGTGACTTATAGGTTTATATGTGTGTATCTATGTAGTGATATAGGTAGCCTATATCACAGTAAGGGGTGCAGGCACCACCTTACCCAGGCTGCAGTAGCAGACCTGTGGTGTCAGATTTAGTCTGCTTCCCAGGGGTGGCATAATACTTGCTTCAGCCCCTGGTAGGCCTGTGAAGTACCTATGGCCTTGGTACCTAAGGTACCATATACTAGGGACTCATAAGGTACCACAGTATCCAATCACTAGTGCACCTAGAGTGCACTCCAAGTCATTTAGAGAGAACAGAGAGGCTGGGGCCCTGATTGACAGGGACCCAGCCAGACTATAGCCAGAAACCAGTGTAAACATCAGAAAAAAAGTGGGGACAACATAAGAGGCAGATCCTACTCTCCTACACCCTCTTTCCTCTTTCTAAACCTCTGTTGGTTCTTTCTGCACTCTCTTGCCTGTTTCCGTACCTCTCTTGCCTCTTACTGCAGTTGTCTTGCCTCTTTCTGCACCTCTGTTGCTTCTTTCTGCACTCCTCTTATCTCTGCCTTTACCTCTCTTGCTTCTTTCTGCACCCCTCATGCCTATTTCTGTATCCTTCTTCCCTCTTTCGACACCTCTCTTCCCTCTTTCTGCACTTCTGTTGCTTCTTTATGCACCCCTCTTCCCTCTTTCTGCACCATCTTCCCGATTTCTGCACCTTGTTGCCTCTTTCTGTACCTCTCTTCCATCTTTCTTTAATTCTCTTGCCTCTTTCTGCAACTCTGGGGTATATTCACAAGAACGTGTGATAACTACCGCAAGAGTAGCGTAACGCAACTTTCAATATCGCAGCCCATCGTGGGAAAATAACCCTGTGTCAACGTGGAATTCACAACAAGGCGGTACCATGTGATAGTCACCAGATAACGCATCAAATGTCAGCGTGAAAATCAACGCCACGCCGAAAAAATGCGAAACGCGAACACGAGAAACCATGCGATGAGGCCAATCGCGGTAAAAAAAGCAGCGAAAAGCAGCCACAGGCCTGCGAATCCCACGCGTCTGGCCGGAAATTGCACCATAAAAACCACAGAAACAACACACCAGAAACAAGCCAAAGCACGTAGCAACATGGATGCACCCTGACCCAGCTCAGAGGTCAACGCAAACCCCACAACCCCCACAGACCACCAGCAAGGAACAACTGGGTCGGGGAAGGCCAAGGAGAAAAGGGAGAGGAAGACGGGGTGCAGACCGCAGGAAAACAAGACCAGCGTCACGGAGGTGACAGAACACTACCAGCAACTGACCCACAAGCAGACCACCTGGAATGCAGTCAGAGTGCCGAGAAGGTCAATCCAGGAGGCCAAGATGCTCCGCCAGGACGTGACAACCTAAACCAGGCACAAACCCGCTGCCAACAGGAAGGCAGCACTGGCGACAGGAGGTGGCAGTCCAGCACCACAGGAGGAGCTGGAGGAAACCCAGGCCACAGTCATCAGTGTGGAGACGGTGCAAGGAGGTGGGAGTACAGACACAGCTCGACAGGACCTGACACAACAACAACAGGGTGAGGATCCAACAGGGACTGGGGGGACGGGGGGTGATGGGCACAATGGCACACATGCACAATGAGGTGTAGCACACTGCACACCCACAATTACCCAGGGAAATGTCCCCCATCCCCGTGGCACACTGCAGCACACACACATAGCAATCACAGCACATACCATGACAATGTGGCACAAAGTGCAACACCCACACTGCAGAACAGGGGACACAACTGGGTCCGCCCAGGCGCAGAAACAGAACAATCACATTGGACAGAGCAGGAAACTGTGAGATGCATATCTACAGCTATAACCCCACATCAGCCATGTAGGCCAAATGTACACTGTCCCAACTCAAATATCCACCACCGCCCAAACAGTCACAATGTACATTGTCACACAGTCTGCATGTCGACAAGAACAAGGCGCCAACACAATGCCAACATGCACCTCCCCTTCACAATGCAGAGGGACAAACAACACCTCCAGCAGGTCAGAACAGACAACCCATCAGTGATGCCGGAGACAAACACCACACCTTCGACACCGATGCCCTACAACAGCCCATGGACATCCCACACAACCCACCACCAGGACCAGGGCAGACAAGCTACTCAGAGGAGAACCCAGCCCCTGCAACAGACCACACAGCATGAAGCACCCGCAATCACGGCTGTCTCACAACACTTCACCCACCCACACATGGCACCCCAATGCCAGGTGTCAGAACGCCAAAAGGAGGTGGCCCAACAGGTGCGGGTGTTGCCCAACCCATGGAATACGAACTAGAACACATACGTGGGTGTCCAATACCCTTCAGGGACCACCTACACCTCACAAAGGAGACCCACACTGCCATAGAGACACATGCAGATGCACATACCCAGTACAGAACCACGCCCAGGGGCACGCACATATCAGTCACACACCCATGTTGGCTCAGCGTACGATGGCACAGTCCACTCCCCTTACGAATTGAGTGGGTGACGACAAAGCTACATGTCCAGGTTCTAGCCCGCTGCCTGCGGTGACATGTCTGCATCCGCTGTACACAGCACAATGTAATGTCGTAGGGCCCAGGGCCCCCATGCATACAACAAGACCACAGGGACACATGCACATATCATGTTGAACTGGCTACGGGCACGTGCGCCCGGCCCCTTTATTGGCAGGGCCACATGTACAGTGATGCCTGTGCTGGATGTGTGTGGGGTGAGTATAAGCCAGCCCGCACGGAGTGCTTGGTGCTGGCAACAACCTGAACAGTGGACACCAGTGTAATGGAAACAGAAAACACCAGCATAACAGAGTCAACTGCAGAGCAACATGGAGGGATCCGGAGTAAGGACAGAGGTCACCCAATATTCAGTCAGGAGGTTCCGTGAGTTGCAGTGCACTGAGGTAGGGGCACTAGAGAAGAGCGCGCTCATGTGAAGAAATTGCTAGGATTGTGTCCCTTCTGGTTAGTCCTGATGCACATGCAGTGGGGTGTGTTACACCTGCATCAACTTCCTCATCAACGTCCCAGGTCCCCCACACTGCCTGAGGTGACAGTTGCGTCCACAGTCCACAGCGCAATACCCAGTAATAGATCCGGGTGTGTAGCTTGACTACCACCACCAGTCTGCATTCCTGCCTCCTGCCCTCCCATTGTCTGTGCCTTCTCCCGTCTGCACACTTGACACATCTTCCTCATCATAGTCCCAGATCTTCCCCACTGCATGGGGAGACATTGCTGTGCAACCTCACAACAGCACAAAACTCAATCAGTGAAGGACAATGGCTTGCGGTGCACTGAGTCACTGGCACCTGGAGTGCTGAGCAGGGTAGCAGGCCTATGATGGCATCCATGACAGGTCTGAGCAACTCCGTAGGTCTGTCAGGACCACCCTTTCGACTCTGGCAGATGGCGGTTGGAGATGGTCCTTGCGGTGGTGGTGTGTGCCTCCTGCGGTGATGCGATGTCCGGGCCGGTCAAGACTCGATGCCATGTGTGGGCCCTGGTGGCCTGCAGTTGGGGCCAGAGGAGGTGGACAGCGCAGGGCCACAGACACATGGCATTGATGACCCCAAGACCATCACTACAGAGGTTATTCAATGTCTCAGAAGAAGGGGTCCCAGGCCTGAGCAGCACAGAGTTAGTGGCCCCGGATGCACTGCGGCCGGCACAGGCACCCAGCCACGGGACGGTGACTTGCGGTGCAGTCAGATGGGCCATGCGACCTGAGCGGGTCCCCATCAATGTCCGAGGTGTATGTTGCGGAGGTTTGCGGGGGACAGTGGAAGGTGTCCTCCAGGGCATGATGCAGAAGGTCTGATGTTATCTGGAAGCAGCAAATGGAGGAGTGGAAAGCGCAACCCTCGTTTGCACCAACAATTCAGGATCAGCTACATGAGGATGAAAACTAGCCCCTAGTCCATAGACTCAAACGCCACCAATGTACGATCAGTGAGTGTCCATGAATGTCCGGGAACAAACTTAGTGGCACAGGTGCTGTGAGGGCATGCAGTCTGCGATGATGCCGCTACACATATGTGAACTCCAAAAATGCCAAATCAAGGCTCTGTGACCTACTGGACCGCAGTGTAGGCTGGAGGCAGCGGTCAGCAGTGGCCCACAGCCACGGGTCGTTGGCTCGCGAGGCACAGAGTTAGTGACACAGTGGCAGTTGTCGGTAGTGTTCAATCACCTCCGTGATGCTGATCCTGTTCCCTCCGGACTGCAACGTGTCATCCTCTTACGCCCCTCCGTGCATGCGAAGAAATGTATTCTGCCTTTTGAATTACCGATGTTCAGTTCCAAATCTGTGATCCCACTCATGCGCAGCGTAGGCCGAGGGCAGTGGTCCGCGTAGGCCCACAGACACATGTGGTTGTGATGCCATGCACAGACTTGTTGCCACCACATCGGAGGGTGTATAGTGAATTGTTCTCTGCCTTAAATAATGTTCACTGCCATGGTGTAATCAAGACTCAGTTCCAAATGTGTGACCTACCTGACCGTGGTGTAGGCCTGAGGCAGCGGTCAGCACGGCCCATTCACCGAGTGTCTCCGGCATAGGTTGACTGGCCCCACCGGCCTGCGTAGTTCAGGTTCAGTGGCACCACATGTTAAGGTCACCTCCGTGTATGTGACCCGGCATTCGTCCGGACTGAGCCGCATCTTCCTCTTACACCTCTCCGTGCGACCACTGCTGTGGACTCCGCCATTCGTGCTTTGCGACTAGGTGCTGGATGTGTGACCTACTGGTCAGCAGGATAGTCCTGGTCCCTCATCCATGTGTAGCCAGCTGGCGTTGAACAGGGTTAGTGGCACCACGTGTAGCTGGCTGGCATTGAACAGGGTTAGTGGCACCACGTGTAGCAGGCTGGCATTGAACAGGGTTAGTGGCACCACGTGTAGCCGGCTGGCATTGAACAGGGTTAGTGGCACCACGTGTCGCAAGATGCCCATATGGAACTATGCCTCACTGATTGGGGGGTCTGGTGCTGTGGCCGCTGGCCCAGATTTGGGGTCACTGCCATTCATGACTCAGGGCACAGTTTCATATATGGGAGCTACTGGTCCGAAGAGTAGGCCGGGGGCGGCAGTGGAGTATGTCAACGAAAAAGGAATAAAGCGGGCCTGTGTCGTGGAGGCCGTGATGGTCTGAGGTGGCTGCCAAGGTCTCGGGCCTCGGGCTTGGGGCTTGCGCTGGCACGTGGTGGGCCCTCCTTGACATACGCCGGTGTCGGAAGGTGATCAGTGTGGCCTGGCTGCACAGGGGCTGGCCTGACAGGTTCGTGGTCCAGCGTGCCGGGGTCCAGCAGGTGCACAGCATCGCAGGCAACTCCGCTCACGAGGATGGCATCGGCCTCGTGGCGGGGTGGGAGGCGCCGCCCTGGCAGAGACGTGGGTCTTTCCTGAAGAGGACCACTCCCAGGCCTACGTGCTTTTTATTCACACCCCTATGCTGGTGTGGCGTACGCCGGGCCATCCCACTCTGCTGATGCTTAGGGGGGGGCATAACAGGCAACATTTCCACAAGGTCCCCCACTGGCTGGGGTGACATGGTGGCGTCCACTGTCCACTACACTCCATACACAAGCGATGTATGTCGCCATGGATATGGGTGTGTTCTGCATACTGCGAGGTGTCCAGCACATCTCCGGCACTCTTGGCATTGTGTACTTTCCCAATCATGGTTCTACTGCATCCTTCACACATGCCTGGTTGCCACCTCTCCCCACATTCGGCTATTATGTGGCTGAGGTGCCATGCCGTTGCTGGCTCATGTTCAGGGCTTGCCCATGTGGACATTGTAAGTTGTTCTGTCGTGTCTGGTGGGTGGGCATGTTGTTGTGCCTGTTGTATGTGATTTTGTGACGTGTGCATTGCCAGCATTGTGAGTTGCATGGTTGTGGAGTTGAGGTGTGTGGGGTGTTCATTTGGATATTGCCAAGGGGCTGTGCATTTGCCTTGTTGCCATCCTGGGAACGCTGGTTGATGATGGACTGTTGGAGGATGAAGGTATCATGCACACTGGCTGTGTATTTGAAGGCGACATTGTTGGGTGTTCCACGGTGTTCTGTTGTGCCTGCACATTGATGTGAGATGTGTGCTTCCTGTTGTGGTGATTGTGTGCTGTGTCACCGGGGGGCACAGGTAGTACATGTGTGCTGTGTATTGCCCCAACACATGCATGCATCCTGCTTGGGCGTATGGTCCTTGCTTGGTCTCCAGCAGATCCTGCGCATTGTGTTGTATGTATGGGGACTGGGGTACCAGGGTGATGGTGATGTCCAGGACAGGTGTGGGGGACTTGGATATGGCTGGCTGTGAGACTCCTCTGACTCTGGCGGGTGTTGGTTGGGGGGTCCCAGGGGCCAACAGGTGCAGCCACGCCATCAGCTTTGTGTGGGGTGGGATGTTGGTTGTCCGCTGTGTTGGTGCCGTAGGCCTGTTAGGCGATGATGGTCAGAATGCGTAGGTTGGTTGTCCCTTTCAGCCTGTAGTGGACGGTGACATTGTCAGATGTTGGGTCTGTGGGGCTGGTACGTTTCCTGGGGTTCCGCTGTCTTTGTCTGCGCTGCGTCTGTGGTGGTCTGGGGGGGGGGTGTTCCGGGTGTGGGTTGGGCTCCTGGGGTGGTGGAGGTGGGTGTTGTGGCCGTCTTGGGTATCCGGGCTGCATGATGGGTGGCTCCATGGCATCTGTTGCCCTTTGGATGTGGCCCTGGGCTGTGCTCCCTTTTGTGGTGCTGGCTGCCGTCCGACTTTACACCAGGTCAGAGCAGGTGTAAAATTCCTGGTGCTAACGCGCCTTATCGCCTGTTTTGTGTTCTTATCGCCGTTGTGGCTGGTTGTTGTGAATTTTGAGGTGTGATGTTGTCTCGGCTTTTGGCACGGGAACGCCTACTCTGCATCTCATTAGCGATATTTGCGGGGGTCCTCTGTGGCGATGTTTTTTGCGGCTGCTATCGCGGGTAAACTGGTGCTGTGGGCTGCTAACACCAGCTTGTGAATGGGGAGGTAAATTTATCATGACTTTGGCTGCGATAAAGTGCCGTTAATTCGGCGATGGCTCCTTGTGAATATCCCCCTCTGTTGCTTCTTTCTGCACTTCTCTACCTTCTTTCTGCACCTCTGTTGCCTCTTTCTGTAGCTCTCTTCATCTCTCTGTACCTTTCTTCCTTTTTCGGCACCTCTATTGCCACTTTCTGCACCTCACTTTCCTCTTTCTGCACTTTTACTTGCTTCTTTCTGTACTTCTCTTGTCTCTTTCTGAACCTTTCTTACCTCTTTCTGCACCTCTCTTGCCTCTTTCTGTACCTCTCTTGCCTCTTTCTGCACTGCTCTTGCTTCTTGCCGCACCTTTCTTCCTCTTTCTGCAACTCTCTTGCTTCTTATTGCATATCCCTTAACTCTTTGTTCACCCTCTTCCCTCTTTCTGCTACTCTGTTTTTTTCTTTCTGCACTTCTCTTGCTTCTTTGTGAACTTCTCCTGCCTCTTTCTGCACCTCTGTTGCCTCTTTCTGCACATCACTTGCTTCTTTCTATACCCTCTTGCCTTTTTCTGCACCCCCTACCCTCTTTCTGCACCTCTCTTGCCTCTTTCTGTACCTCTCTTGCCTCTTTCTGCACTGCTCTTGCTTCTTGCCGCACCTTTCTTCCTCTTTCTGCACCTCTCTTGCTTCTTATTGCATATCCCTTAACTCTTTGTTCACCCTCTTCCCTCTTTCTGCTACTCTGTTTTTTTCTTTCTGCACTTCTCTTGCTTCTTTGTGAACTTCTCCTGCCTCTTTCTGCACCTCTGTTGCCTCTTTCTGCACATCACTTGCTTCTTTCTATACCCTCTTGCCTTTTTCTGCACCCTCTACCCTCTTTCTGCACCTCTCTTGCCTCTTTCTGCACCTCTCTTGCCTCTTTCTGCAGTTCTCTTGCCTCTTTCTGCACCTTTGTTGCTTCTTTCTGCACTCCTCTTCTCTCTTTCTGTACTTCCCTTGCCTGTTTCTGCACCTCTCTTGCCTCTTTCTGCAGTTCTGTTGCGTCTTTCTACACCTCATTTGCTTCTTTATGCACCCCTCTTTCTGCACCCCTCTTGCCAATTTCTGAACACTGTTCCCTCTTTATGCAACTCTCTTGCCTGTTTCTGCACCTCTCTTGTCTCTTTCTGTACTTCCCTTGCCTGTTTCAGCACCTCTCTAGCCTCATTCTGCACTTCTGATGCCTCTTTCTGTACCTCATTTGCTTCTTTCTCTACGTCTCTTGCCTGTTTCTGCATCCCTTTTCCCTCTTTCTGCACCTCTCTTGCATGTTTTTGCACCTCTCGTACCTCTTTCTGCAGTTCTCTTGCATCCTTCTTCACATCTGTTGATTCTTTCTGAAATTCACTTGCTTCTTTCTTCACCTCTCGTGCTTCTTTCTGCACCCCTCTGGCCCTTTACTGCGCCATTCCTCCATCATTCTGCACCTCTCTTGGCTCTTTCTGCATTTCTCTTGCCTCTTTCTCCACCTCTCTTGCCTCTTTCTACACTAACCTTTCTTTTTTCCGTACCTTTCTTCCTCTTTCTGTGCCTCTGTTGCTTCTTTCTGAACCTCTCTTGCCTCTTTCTGCACCGCTCTTCCCTCTTTCAGCACCTCTCTTGCCTCTTTCTGCACCCCCCTTGCCTCTTTCTGTACTTCTCTTGCCTTTTTCTGCAACTCTGTTGCTTCTTTCAGCACTTCTCTTGCCTCTTTCTGCACCTCTCTTGCCTCCTTCTGCACCTTTATTCCTCTTTTTGTGCTTTTCTTCTTCCTTCTGCCCCTCTCTTTCCTCTTTCTGCACCTATCTTGCCTCTTTCTGCACCTCTCTTGCCTCTTTCTGCACCTATTTTGCCTCTTTGTACACTTATCTTGCCTCTTTCTTCACTTCTGTTGCTTCTTTCTTTACTTTTCTTTCTTCTTTCCCACATCTCTTGCATCTTTCTGCACTCAACTTCTCTCTTTCTGGACCTCTCTGCTGAAAGAGGCAAGAGAGGTGCAGAAAGAGGAAAGAGGAGTATAGAACGAGGCAACAGGGTTGCAGAAAAATGTAAGAGACAAGCAGAAAGAAGCAAGAGATGTGCAGAAAGAGGCACAAGAGGTGCAGGAAGAGGGATGAGGGGTGCAGAAAGAGGCAGGAGAGGTACAGAAAGAAGCATGAGAACTGCAGAATGAAGCAATAGAGGTTCAGAAAGAGGCCACAGAAGTACAGAAAGAGGCAGGAGAGGTGCAGAAAGAGGGAAGTCGAGTGCAGAAAGATGCAAGAGAGGTGCAGAAAGAAGAAAGGAAAGTGCAGAAAGAAGAAACAGAAGTGAAGAAAGAGGCAAGATAAGTGCACAAAAAGGTAAGAGAGATGCAGAAAGAAGCAAGAGAACTGCAGAAAGAGGAAGAAAGGTACAGAAGGAGGCAAGAGTGGTGCAGAAAGAGGCAAGAGAGGTGCATAAAGAGGCAAGACCCATGTAGAAAAAGGCAGGAAAGGTGCAGAAAGAGGCAAGAGAAGTACAGAAAGAGGTAAGAGAGATGCAGAAAGAGGGACGAGGGATGCAGAAACAGGCAAGAGAGGTAGAGAAATAAGCAAATGAGATACAGAAAGAGGCAAGAGAGATGCAGAAAGAGGAATGAGAGGGACAGAAGGAGGAAGAAAAGCACAGTAAGAGGAATAAAGGTGCAGAAAGAGGCAAGAGAGGTACAGAAAGAGGCCAGAGAGGTGCAGAGAGAGGCAAGTGAAGTGCAGAAAGAGGCTAGAGAGGTGCAGAAACAGGCAAGGGAAGTACAGAAAGAGGCAAGCGAGGTGCAGAAACAGGCAAGAGAGTTGCATAAAGAGGGAACAGTGTTCAGAAATAGGCAAGAGAGGTGCAAAAATAAGGACGAGGGGTGCAGAAAGAGGCAAGAGGGGTGCATAAAGAAGCAAATGAGGTGTAGAAAGAGGCAACAGAACTTCAGAAAGAGGCAAGAGAGGTGCAGAAACAGGCAAGGGATGTACAGAAAGAGAGAAGAGGAGTGCAGAAAGAACCAACAGAGGTGCAGAAAGAGGCAAGAGAACTGCAGAAAGAAGCATGAGAGGTATAGAAACAGGCAAGAGAGTGCAGAAAGAAGGAACAGGGGTGCAGAAAGAGGCAAGAGAGGTGCAGAAAGAGGGAAGAGGGGTGCAGAAAGAGGCAAGAAGGTACAGAAAGAAGCAAGTGAGGTGCAGAAAGAGGCAAGAGAGGTGTAGAAACAGGCAAGAGAAATACAGAAATAGGCAAGATGAGTGCAGAAAGAAGCAACAGAGGTGCAGAAAGAGCCAAGAGCAGTGCATAAAGAGGAAAGAGAGGTATAGAAAGAAGGAGGAAAAGTTCAGAAAGAGGCAAGAGAGGTACTGAAAGAGGCAAGAGAGGTGCAGAAAGAAGAAAGAGGGGTGTAGAAAGAGGGAACAGGGTTGCAGAAAAATGCAAGTGATATGCAGAAAGAAGCAAGAGAAGTGCAGAAAGAGGCAAGAGAGGTGCAGGAAGAGGGACGAGGGGTGCAGAAAGAGGCAGGAGAGGTCCAGAAAAAAGCAAGAGAAGTGAAGAATCAAGGAATAGAGGTTCAGAAAGAGGCCACAGAAGTACAGAAAGAGGCAAGAGAGGTGCACAAAGAGACAAGAGAGGTGCAGAAAGAAGGAAGTCGAGTGCAGAAAGATGCAAGAAAGGTGCAGAAAGAAGAAATAAAAGTGCAGCAAGAAGCAACAGAAGTGAAGAAAGAGGCAAGATAAGTGCACAAAGAGACAAAAGAGGTGCAGAAAGAAGCAAGAGAACTGCAGAAAGAGGAAGAAAGGTGCAGAAAGAGGCAAGTGAGGTGCAGAAAGAAAAAAGTGAGGTGCAGAAAGAGGAAGAATGGTGCAGAAAGAAGCAAGAGCGGTGTAGAAAGAGGCAAGAAAGGTGCAAAAAGAGGCAAGAGAAAGTACAGAAAGAGGCACGAGAGGGCAGAAACAGGCAAGGGAAGTACAGAAAGAGGCAAGAGAGGTGCAGAAAGAGGGAGCAGGGGTGCCAAAAGAGGCAAGAGAAGTGCAGAAAGAGGGGGAGGTGTGCAGAAAAAGGAAAGAGGGTGCAGAAATAAGCAAGTGAGGTGCAGAAAGAGGCAACAGAGGTGCAGAAAAAGGCAGGAGAAGTACAGAAAGAGGCAAGAGAAGTGCAGAAAGAAGCAACAGAAGTGCAGAAAGAGGAGAGAGAAGTGCATAAAGAGGCATGAGCAGTGCAGAAAGAGGAAAGAGAGGGTCAGAAGGAGGAAGAAAAGCACAGAAAGAGGAATAAAGGTACAGAAAGAAGCAAGAGAGGTGTGGAAAGAGGCAAGAGAAGTACAGAAAGAGGCAACAGCGTTGCAGAAAGAGACAGGAGAAGTGCAGAAAGAGGCAAGAGAGGTGCAGAAAGAGGCAAGAGAAGTGCTGAGAAAGGGAAGAGGGGTGCAGAAAGAGGCAAGAGAGGTTCAATAAAAAGCAAGAGAGGCGCAGAAAGAGGAAGAAAGGTGTAGGAGAGTAGGATCTGCTTCACATGGGTACCCCCACTTTTTGCTGATGCTTCACTGTTTTTCGACTTTAGTCTGGCTGGGGCCCTGCTAATCAGAACCCCAGCCTAGCTGCTTCCTCTCTAAAATGGTTTCCATGTACCTTAGGTACATCTTTGATTGGAATATGGAGTGCCCTTATAAGTCCCTAGTATATGGTATACTATGTACCCAGGGCATAGGTACCCCAGAGGCCTGCCAGGGGCTGAAGCATGTATTATGCCACCCCTGGAAGGCCAGCCAAAATGACACCACAGGTCTGCTACTGCAGCCTGGGTAAGGTGGTGCATGCACCCCTTACTGTGATATAGGCTACCTATATCACTACCATTGCACACACATATAAACCTATAAGTCACTCCTATGCAGGCCTTTACAATCCTGAAGGCAGAGTGCTTGGTTTTTATGTGAGAGGGTGCCCCTGAATGAGCAGAGCCCCTCTGCAGCATTCAGAGTCCCTCCTCTGATGCTGTTTGTGGTACAGCCTGACCATATACTCTTAAGTGCATTATATCCTCGCGGTACAATGCTAACTTTGGACTGGCTGCACCAAAACATGTCGTGTTTGGTGTCAAACATCTTGGAATACTACCCCCCCCGCCAGTCCTGGCGGCGGGGGTAGCATTCACCCTTCTAGAGGGAGAGACATGTACCCACCGGCCTACCCGGTAACTTCTTTACAGAGCCCTGGCATCACAAAATATATGCCGCTGCCACAGACACGGGTCTGGCCTCCTGCTGCTGACTGAAACTCCGGCAGGGGAGGCCTGGACAATAGGTTTCCTGTCGCAGGGAGGTGTAACCACCTCCCCAGACAGGATAATGTGTATTGGGGCTGGGCGGGAGCACTCTCTGGTGCTTAGAAGTCCTGCACTGGGGGCACACTTGGTGTCCCTGTGCATATGCCAGTTCAAACCGGTTGCAGGGGCTACCTGCCCCTGCTCTGGTGCAAAACTGGACAAAGGGAATGGGTGTAACCACCCCTCTTCCCTGACCCTCCCATAGGTGGGTCCCCAGAGTATGTCCAACCCCCTACCTTAGTATAAGTATGGGACCCCAGTCCTTAGGACTTTAGATCTCCCTGGACGAAACTCTGAAACTGAATCCTGGACGTTCGACGCTCTACTTCAAGATTAGAGGACTGAAGAATCTCCCTTGGGGTCAAGGAGTGACTCCCCTGCTTGGCAGGCACCTAAGAAGCAATTGTCCGGTCTGCATCGCTGAAGCTCCTGCCGGATGCCGAAGTCTTTGCAACACCAGAGGTGGATTTCTAGACTTCCCCGAGGCTGCCCTGAGTCCCCAGTGAAGCTGAGGCCCGTAGCTGTCGTGGGTAATGTGGAACCGTGACCCCTGGACACCAAGAACTTTTGCAAGTGCATCCTCTTCCTGGTCTTCCACGAAGTTGTGCTTTGGGCTCCGCGTAGCTCCCGCCTCCAGCACTGACTGCACCGAAGATCACTGGCCTCCACTCCACGAGTGTCCTGTGAGCCAGCTCCAAGTGCATCCACTTGTGGCTCCTTTGCGGTCGCTAGTCCATTGGCTAGTGGGCCCTCCCAAAGGCAACTCTTCTTCTGGTTGGGCTTTCCTGGTTGCTCCAGATGTGCCCTGACTTACCCTTGCTGGGTGAGTCCCTCAGACCTTGCTGGTCTGCATCAACGTCCTTTCTTTGTTTCCACGTGACTTGCCGTTGCCAAGGCTTGTTGGGTCCAATCCAGTCGCCGACACCTCAGCAATCAACAGACGTCGTGGGACAGCTCGAATCCAGCTCCTGGTTGTCGTCGACACCTCCTGGACCTCGTGGCTGAAGAGTCAAGGTGACCGTCAACCTACCTGAAGCACCCGACATCGGTGGGCATCTGCTCATCGCCTTCCTGGTCACTGGCTAGTGACCCAGACTCTGTCCCCTCTGCTTTCAGGTTCTTCAGATCTTGGATCCACCTGGACACTTTCGACTTGGTCGCCAGCAGCCTGCTGCAGCAGATCGCCATTGAAGACGACGACGAAACCCGACGCCAAAAGACACCTATGCACCCGGCTTCCCTGGGTGAGGTAACTCGAGTACTCCGGTGCTCCCATGGGTATTGACTCTAGAACTGCCTAGTTCTAAAGGGTTTTGCTCCAAGTCCTCCTCTAAGTGTCCTTTCCTTTTAAAAATCCAACCGCGACTTTCCCCATAGAAGTTAACGGTGGCTCGCGGCTGTGTTCTCACACTGCACGCGTCCCCCGTGGGTCCCCTGTGTCACTACCTTGGGTGGTTCCTTGGGATCCAAGCACTTCTACAGGCTCTAGGCCTTGTGTCTAGCTCAGTTGTGGTTCTTATATCACTTTATTGGTATATGGTTTAGTACGCCCCTAGGGCTCAAACGTGTATTTGAGCTATTACTGTTGATAACTGACTTGTAACTTATGTACTTCGAACTCTAGCCTCATAAAGAGACTAGAGGGGTGTGTTTAAGACTAAATACATATATTTTATATATATACCTGGTGTGGTCCTCTTTCATTTGGTCACTCAAGAGATTATAGACTGGTAAAACAAGCTGCTTTACATTCCTTCAAGACTTAGCCTGAAGGCTGCTCTCCATAGCTACCACTAGGATAGCTTTCTATAAAGGTTGTCTTTAACCTATCTCCAATAAGGGGTTGTTTGGACTGGTGCAAGGTGCCCACTATAATTAGTGGACAGCATATACCAGGCCAACTTCTCACATTGGTGTGCAGCGTGTGGGATTCCAGCTTGCTATTGTTTTACCAGATAATCTCAATTGAATTGATCAACTGAAAACCACTAAGGGTACCGTAGGTACATATAAAACAAGCTTAGTATACAGTAAGTTCTACTGGACTTAGAGTTGTGTGTTAAGGGCTAGCACACCCTTTCTACAACTCAAGAGAGTTTAGTAGGCCACACTAGAGTAGGTAGTGCATACACCACACCTCACTAGTAATGTCTTCACTACCAGGAACCAGTGGGCTCCTGCCATCCAAATATGACAACCTCCCATTCTTGGAATTGAGAGAGTTGTGCAAGATTAGGAAGTTGAAGACAGGCAAAAGTGCCAACACCCAACGTCTCATGGAGATGCTCCTGCTAGATGATCTCAGAAGACCTATAGGGTCTGCAAGGGTAGGCAGAGAGGGTGGAGCAGAAGATGAGGAAGGGACCAGGGATGAAAATCCCCAGGACCTGACCTCTGAAACTGGCCAGGAAGGTGACAATGATCCTGACCTGGATAATGTAGCTACTTCTGAGGATGAGGAGGAGGATCAGAATGACCTCCCCTTTGTCCCCCCAGGAAGAGTTGTGAGTGTGCCCAGAAGGTCTAGATCTCCTTCTCAGGAGTCTAACCACTCTGACACCTCAGTAGGGACCTCTGTTTCCTCTCATAGGAGGGAATCCTCCAGTGAGAGGAAAGAGAGACTGCTCAAGTATGGAGAAGCTCAGTTGAGACTCAGAAGAGAGCAGTTGGCTATAGACAGGGAGTCCCTAGAGCTTCAGAGGCAAAGAAAAAAGTTGGGACTAGAGTCCCATGGTGGCAGCAACTTCCCTAGTGGTAGGGAAAGGTCTTATGACCATAGAAACCTGAGCAAGATTGTCCCTCCCTACCAGAGTGGGGATGACATCCACAAATGGATTTCTGCACTGGAGAGGGCCTGTAAAGTACAGAGGGTCCCTCAGGAGCAGTGGGCAGCAATGTTGTGGCTCTCCTTTGCAGACAAAGGTAGAGATACGTTCCTATCTGTTAGAGAAGAGGATGCTGATAATTATCCAGTCTTAAAAAGTGCATTGATTGATGGGTTTGGCCTAACAACTGAACAATACAGGTTAAAGTTCAGAGATACCCAAAAGGCACAGAATCAAGACTGGGTGGACTTTGTTGATTGTTCTGCTAGGCTCTGGAAGGTTGGTTAGTGGGCAGTAAGGTATGTGACTTCAAAGGATTGTACAATCTTATCATGAGGGAGCAGATTCTTAATAACTGTCAAAATCAGCTGTTGCATCAGTACCTGGTGGACTCTGATCTGACCTCTCCCCAAGAATTGGGAAAGAAGGCAGACAAATGGGTCAGAACCAGGGTGAGGCAGAAGGTACAGAACCAAGGTGGTGACCCAAAGAAGCAAGATTCTAAAAACTCTGATAAGGGTGGGGAGAAGGGTAAAGACCAGAAGTCTTCACAAGGCCCCCAAAAATCTTCTTCAGGTGGGGAATCACAGTCTAACAAGGGAAAAGGCCAAAGGAAACCATGGTGCAAAGTCTGTAAGCAAAAGACACACTGGACCAGTGATTGCACCAAGTCCAAAGACTCTATTCCAGCCCCCACCAATGCCCCTAAGGCACCTGTTCCCCTAGTGCAGTTACAATTGGTGGTGGGAGTACACAAGCCAAGGGTTTAGTAGGGTTGACCCTGGGTAATGAGATGAGCTCTGACTTAGTCAGAGAACTCACTCAGGCTGTCCTAGTCTGTGATGGAGGCATGGATGTGACCTCCTCTGTGAGTCCCAGTAATCTGGGCAAGTACAGGAAACAGCCATTGATTAATGGAAGAGAGGCTTTGGCATTTAGGGACACAGGAGCAAGTGTCACCATGGTGACACAAGATCTTGTGGATCCTGGGCAGATTATACTTGGTGAAATGTACCAAGTGACCAATGCTAGCAATGTCAGAACAGACCATACTCTGGCAGTTGTTAACTTCTCCTGGGGAGGGGTAACTGGCCTTAAGAAGGTTGTGGTAAGTGCAGACCTACCAGTTGAATGCTTGCTTGGCAATGATCTAGAAACTTCAGCTTGGGCAGAAGTGGAGCTCAGGACCCATGCAGAAATGCTGGGCATCCCTGCAGATGTGTTTGCTGTGACCAGGTCACAGAGCAAAATGCCTAACACTGAACAGGCCTTGGATCCTGGAACAATGGACCAAGTGCCATCCAAGAGGAGGAGGAGTAGGGTAAAGGCAGTGCCTTCCCCCTTGGCTCAGAAGGAAGATCAGTCTCTTCAGGGAGATGATCTCAGTCCTGAGGAAGGAACTGTCCCAGAGGAGCTTGAGCCTAATCAGGTTGAGTTCTTAGGGACAGGGGGCCCTTCCAGGGCAGATCTGAGCCATGAGCAGCAGAGCTGCCCCTCTCTTGAACCCCTAAGACAGCAAGCTGCTGCTGAGGCTGCTGGGAATGCTAGTGGTCCCCATAAAGTGTATTGGGATGATGGACTCTTGTACTCAGAGTGTAGAGACCCCAAGCCTGGTGCCACCAGGAGGTTGGTTATACCTCTGAAGTTCAGGGGCTTCCTATTGACCCTAGCCCATGACATTCCTTTAGCAGGTTGTAGGAGAGTAGGATTTGCCTCTTATGTTGCCCCCACTTTTTTTCTGATGTTTATACTGGTTTCTGGCTATAGTCTGGCTGGGCCCCTGCTAATCAGGGCCCCAGCCTCTCTGTTCTCTCTAAATGATTTGGAGTGCACTCTAGGTGCACTAGTGATTGGATACTGTGGCACCTTATGAGACCCTAGTATATGGTACCTTAGGTACCAAGGGCATAGGTACTTCACAGGCCTACCAGAGGCTGCAGCATGTATTATGCCACCCCTGGGAAGCAGACTAAATCTGACACCGCAGGCCTGCTACTGCAGCCTGAGTGAGGAAGTGCTAGCACCCCTCACTGAGATATAGGTTCCCTATATCTCTCCTACACACACATATAACCCTATTAGTCACCCCTAAGGCAGGCCCTATCAATCCTGAGGGCAGGGTGCTTGGCTTCTATGTGAGGGGGTGCCTCTGCCTGAGCAGGACCCCTCTGCAGCTCTCAGAGTCCATTCTCTGGTGCTGTTTGTGGATGTGGTTAAACCATATACTTTTAAGTGCATTATATCCTCGCGGTAAAATGCTAACTTTGGAATGGCTGCATCGAAACATGTCGTGTTTGGTGTCAAACACCTTGGAATACTACCCCCCCACCAGTCCTGGCGGTGGGGGTAGCATTCCACCCTTCTAGAGGGATAGACATGTACCTACTGTGGAAACGCGGTAGAATCCTGCAGAGCCCTGGCATCACAAAATGGATGCCACCAGTCACAGACACAGGGCTGCCCTCCTGCTGATGACCAACACTCGCAGTGGAGGAAGCCCAACAATAGATATCCTGTCCCAAGGGGGTGTGACCACCTCCCAGACAGGGTTTAGTGTATTGGGGCTGGGTGGGTGCACTCCTAGAGTGCTTTGAAGTCCTGCACTGGGGGAGCAGAAGGCTCCTCTGTGCATATGCCAGTTCAAACTGGCTCAGGGGCTACCTGTCCCTGCTCTGGCGTGAAACTGGACAAAGGGAAGTGGGTGTAGCCACCCACTCCCCTGACCCTCCCATAGGTAGGGTCATAGAGCTAGTCCCTCCCCTTCTTTTAGTATAAGAGGGGGAACCTGTGCATTGCACCCTAGATTTTCCCTGGACGATGCTCTGAAGAAGAATCCCAGACCTTCGACATTCCACTACCTTTGGAAGACTGAAGAATCTCCCTTGGAGTCAAGGAGTGACTCCCCTCCTTGGCAGGCACCAAAAACTACAAACGACGGTCGCAAACTACGCCACTCCCGCCGGAGTCCGAAGTCTCTGCTGCCCAAGAAGTGGATTTCCTGACTTCGCAAAGGCCATCGTGAGTCCCCAGCGAAGCTGAGGCCAGTGGACCCCAAGAGTAATGAGGAACTGCGACCCCTGGGTACTGTGCACTATTGTTGAGTGCAACCCCTTCACAACGTTCCACAAACTTGTGCTTTTGACCACGTATGGACCCAGCCTCCAGCAGGAATCCCTCCTAAGATCAGAGGCCTACCACGTCCCGAGTGACCGTGGACCCCTGTGAGCGAATCCTCCCGAGGCATCTTTGCAATCCCTTGCCAGCCGGCTTGTGGGTCCCCAGAAGACTTCCTAAAGAAACCGAAGGACTCCCCTGGTTGCTCCAGGCCTGCCCTGACTCACCTTCAATGGGTGAGTCCTACAGACCTTGCTGATCTGCGCCATTGCCTCTTCACACTTTCCCCAAGACTTGCTGTTACCAAGGCTTGTTGGCTCCAATCGAGTCGCCGACACCGCAGTAAGCTGCAGACATCGTGGGACACGCCGAATCCAGCTTCTGATTGTCGTCGATGCCTCCTGGACCTCGTGGCTGAAGAGTCAAGGCAACCGTGAACAACCTGAATCTTGCGACGACGGTGGGCATCCATCTTCCTTGCCCCGGGTCACTGCCAAGTGACTTTGAACACTGTCCCCTCTGCTTTCAGGTCTTCCATCTTCCAAATCCAGGCTTGGATTCCTCCGGACACTTCTCCTGTCGCCGCAAGCAGCAAGTCTTCACTGGCTCCCATTGAAAACGACGCCGCGACCCAACACCAAAGAACACCTATGCACCCGGCTCCCCTGGGTGAGGTAACTTCAGCACTACAGTGCTCCTGTGGGTGTGAGCCCTAGAACTACTTACCCTGTAAGTGACTTGCTTGTAGCTTCCCTAGAAGTGTCCTAAAACTCTAACTTTCCAAGTGCGACAATTGCGCTGACTCGTACAGGGTTCGCGTCTGTGTTAGACACACCGCGTCCATCTCCTTTGCAACACTATCTAAAACTGTATCCTTCGACTCGTACTGAGTCCGATCGGTGTTCACCTCGAACACACAAAGGGCCTGTAACTCTGAGATCTCCATTGCACTGACTCGCACAAGGTTCGCGTCTGTGTTAGACACAGCGCGTCCATCTCCCTTGCATCTCTATCTGTGACCGCGTCCTTCGACTCGTACAAGGACCGATCGGTGTGTTCGCCTCGAACACGCAAGGGACCTTTAACATTGATATCTCAATCGCGTCTGAGTGCATAGACTCGCACAGGACTCGCACCGGTGCCAGGTCACCGCGTCCGTCCCCTGTGGGTCTCCTACAACTACCTGGGGTGGTTCTTGGGGGTCCCTCGATTCTAGATGCCCTAGACCTAGGTCTAGCAAACTAAGATTGTGATATTTGATTGTGCTAAACTTATTCTGATAATATTTGACTTGTACATATGTTCCTGACCTCTAATCTCATAAAGAGATTAGTAGAGAGTGTTTATTAATAAATACCTATATATTTGATATATATACCTGTGTGGTGTCTTTTCATTTGGTGATTCAAGAGATTGTGTGGTAAAACAAGCTGCTTTACATTCCTTCAAGACTTAGCCTGAAGGCTGCTCTCCACAGCTACCACTAGGATAGCTTTCTATAAAGGTTGTCTTAAACCTATCTACGATAAGAGTCGAATTGTTCTGGTGCAAGGTGTCCACTTTAATTAGTGAACAGCATATACCAGGCCAACTTCTCACATTGGTGGGCAGCGTGTGGAATTCCAGCTTGCTATTGTTTTACCAGAAAATCTCTATTTGAATTACTAACTGAAAACCACTATAGGTACTTAAGGTACATATAAAGTCAAGCTTAGTATCGATAAGTTCTACTGAACTTAGAGCTGTGTGCCAAAGGGATAGCACACCCTTTCTACAGCTCAAGCTGTGTAGGTAGTACAACACTGCACAACACTAGAATGTCCTTAAAGGGTGGAACCAGTGGATCCACTCAGCCTCAGTATAAGGACATGGCTTTCTCTGACTTGAGAGCCATGTGTGTTGAAAGACACCTGAGGCTAGGACAGAGTCCCTCAACCCTACACCTGATAGATCTGCTGACAGCAGATGATCTTAGATTGGCTCTAGGAGCTAATGGGTCTGAATCAGTGGGTGGGTCAATTACAGTATCTGGGTCAGACGATGAAAATCCGAATGACCAGGACTCTGTGATTGAAGGGCCAGGCCTCAAGGGGCCTGAAAAGGACAGAGGAATTCTCCCTAAGAGAACTGACAGAGTGGATGAGAGGCATAGGTCCCCTTCCAGGGAATCTGAGCACTCTTATCACTCTGGCAGATAATTTGTCCACCAGAGGAACTCATACTTTCCCATAAGAGAGACCTCCTCTGAAAGTCTGTGCAAACTGCTGCAGTATGAGGAAGCAAGAGTTGCCCTCAGAACCAAGCAGTTGGCACTGGATAGAGAAGCCCTGGAGATCCAGAGAGCTTCTAGACGAGAGGGGTTAGAACCCCTTGGTGGCAGCAACAGTGTCCCTAGAGGCAGAGAATCTATTCCAGACCATAGGAACCTGAGCAAGGTTGTTCCTCCCTACCAGAGTGGGGATGATATCCACAAGTGGATAACTGCTATGGAGAGGGCCTGTAGAGTACAGCAGGTCCCCCAAAAGCAGTGGGCAGCAATCTTGTGGCTCTCCTTTTCAGATAAAGGTAGAGACAAGCTCCTCACTGTTAGAGAAGAGGATGCTGATGATTATGAAGTCCTGAAGAGTGCACTAATAGATGGGTTTGGCTTAACCACTGAGCAGGGGAGGCCTGGACAATAGGTTTCCTGTCGCAGGGAGGTGTAACCACCTCCCCAGACAGGATAATGTGTATTGGGGCTGGGCGGGAGCACTCTCTGGTGCTTAGAAGTCCTGCACTGGGGGCACACTTGGTGTCCCTGTGCATATGCCAGTTCAAACAGGTTGCAGGGACTACCTGCCCCTGCTCTGGCACGAAACTGGACAAAGGGAATAGGTGTAACCACCCCTCTTCCCTGACCCTCCCATAGATGGGTCCCCAGAGTATGTCCAACCCCCTACCTTAGTATAAGTATGGGACCCCAGTCCTTAGGACTTTAGATCACCCTGGACGAAACTCTGAAACTGAATCCTGGACCTTCGACGCTCTACTTCAAGATTAGAGGACTGAAGAATCTCCCTTGGGGTCAAGGAGTGACTCCCCTGCTTGGGAGGCACCTAAGAAGCAATTGTCCGGTCTGCATCGCTGAAGCTCCCGCTAGACGCCGAAGTCTTTGCAGCACCAGAGGTGGATTTCCAGACTTCCCCGATGCTGCCCTGAGTCCCCAGTGAAGCTGAGGCCCGTAGCTGTCGTGGGTAACATGGACCCATGACCCCTGGACACCGAAAACTTTTGCAAGTGCATCCTCTTTCTGGTCTTCCACGAAGTTGTGCTTTGGGCTTCGAGTAGCCCCCGCCTCCAGCACCGACTGCACCAAAGATCACTGGCCTCCACTCCACGAGTGTCCTGTGAGCCAGCTCCAAGTGCGTCCACTCGAGGCTCCTTTGCGGTCGCTAGTCCATTGGCTAGTGGGCCCTCCCGAAGGCAACTCTTCTTCTGCTTGGGCTTTCCTAGTTGCTCCAGATGTGCCCTGACTTACCTTCACTGGGTGAGTCCCTCAGACCTTGCTGGTCTGCATCAACGTCCTTTCTTTGTTTCCACGTGACTTGCCATTGCCAAGGCTTGTTGGGTCCAATCCGGTCACCGAGACCTCAGCAATCAACAGACGTTGTGGGACAGCTCGAATCCAGCTCCTGGTTGTCGTCAACACCTCCTGAACCTCATGGCTGAAGAGTCAAGACAACTGTCAACCTACCTGAAGCACCCGACATCGGTGGGCATCTGCTCATCGCCTTCCTGGTCACTGGCTAGTGACCCAGACTCTGTCCCCTCTGCTTTCAGGTTCTTCAGATCTTGGATCCACCCGGACACTTTCGACTTGGTCGCCAGCAGCCTGCTGCAGCAGATCGCCATTGAAGACGACGACGAAACCCGATGCCAAAAGACACCTATGCACCCGGCTTCCCTGGGTGAGGTAACTCGAGTACCCCGGTGCTCCCGTGGGTATTGACTCTAGAACTGCCTGGTTCTAAAGGGATTTGCTCCAAGTCCTCCTCTAAGTGTCCTTTCCTTTTAAAAATCCAACCGCGACTTTCCCCATAGAAGTTAACGGTGGCTCGCGGCTGTGTTCCCACACTGCACGCGTCCTCCGTGGGTCCCCTGTCACTACCGTGGGTGTTTCCTTGGGGTCCAAGCACTTCTACAGGCTCTAGGCCTTGTGTCTAGCTCAGTCGTGGTTCTTATACCACTTTTTTGGTATATGGTTTGTGTTGGACCTGGCCCTTTTTGGCAGGTTCCCCCCTGAACTTTTTGCCTTATATGGAACTTGGTGTTAGTCGTTTTAGACCTCTGGGCACTTGGACACTGTGGTCCAGTGCCAAGTGCGTGCGCGCACTGTGCCCATTTAGTGAGATTGACCTGCCTCCCATAGGAATGCCTTGAGGATGAGTGTGTCAGTGGTAATTCCTGTTATGAGAGGTGCAGCATGGTCAAGTCTAGTATGCCTGAATTCGTGAGAATAAATGCTGCGCAATGGTGTGCGCAGATTGATGGTGACTGGTAGAGAAATGCCACTTCTAGAAGTTGGCATTTATGTGTGCTCTGTGTCTGCCTGCCTGATGTGGATTACATGTCTGGCTCTGTGAGTGACAGGAGCTGGGAGGTGTGTGTGGCTGCAGGAGGGGCAGGGTGAGTCAGCGCTGAGCTGAATGGGACACCTGAGCTGAGAGTGGTGGGAGGAGTTGCACCTGGGACCTGAATAGGGCTGTGCCTTCCCTCCACAATGCTGGCTCCACCCCCTGTGGTGCGTCTGATGTCCCTAGCCTGTCCTGTGAAAGGAGAGAGGAGCTGAGCAAAACAAAGTGCTCCAAAGCTCCCCCAAACCAGTTGCATCTGGTTTTCCCTAAACCCTACACCTTTAGACAAAGGGAAAGGGTGTATAAAAGAAGGGGCTGTGACCCCATGAAGAGGTTCACTTCTTGTTCCAGAATCCTGCCGGGGCATGCTGCTGCTGGGGCCCAGGGGAGGCTGCCATGAGGGCCTGCCTTCCTGGGCCCTGCATGGCCCCATCTTGCGCTCTGGGAGTGCTTTGCTTTTACAGGACCTGCAGGACTCTGTCTGCCTCCAGCGCCCTGTGAGCGCTTTATTTTAATTTCCCCAGGGAACGGGAGAGCGTGGGCTTCGCAGCGCGGAGCTGCAGCCCTTTGAGGGGGAATCCCCATCGTAGGGATTCCCCCGTGATGCCGGTGTAATTGCAGGTGCCCACCCCGCATGGGGATTCCTTTATGGCCTTTATGGGTGGAGAGCGGGTGCCCACCCCACTCTCATGATTATTTAAAGTTACGGGTGCCCACCCCGCTGATGCTGTTTAAAACGGGAGCCTACCCCGTATTGCCCTAGAAATCACCGCCGCAGCCGCTGCAGCGCGACCAGGAAGTCAGGCACGTCTGCCTGGGACATGGGCGGAGCAAGGAGAGGAAGTCCCGCCCCGCCGCGAGAGATCCTGCCGGAGCCTCGCAGGCTCGGTGATGAAGTCCCGGGTCCCAGGAGGGGGCCCGGGTGAAGAGGAGAGGTGCCGGTATGGCGGAGGGGGCACGAGGCACATTGTCGGTGCCTGCCCCCGCCGCGATTGAAGGAAAGGAGGACGGGAGCCTACCCCGCCTCCCAGAAGTGCTGAGGATGAGTCCCGGGTCCCAGGAGGGGGCCCGGGTGAAGAGAGAGGTGCCGGTATGGCGGAGGGGGCACGAGGCACATTGTCGGTGCCTGCCCCCGCCGCGATTGGAGGAAAGGAGGACGGGAGCCTACCCCGCCTCCCAGAAGTGCTGAGGATGAGTCCCGGGTCCCAGGAGGGGGCCCGGGTGAAGAGGAGTGCGGCCGGAGCAAACGGCGACCCCGCCGGCCGCCGCAAGAGAAGTCCCGGTCCCGAGAGAGAGAGGGGACCGGGCGAAGTCAGGGAGATGCCACCGGATCCCCCAGCGAGGCTCTCATGAGTGAGAGAGCCCCGCCCGTCGCCTGTGAGGAGACCCGGCCCCCAGGAGCGGGACCGGGTGAAGAGGAGTCCCCCGAGAGCAGCCCGGTGAGTTAGAAAGGGCTGGGGGGCTCCCTGGGGACTATGGTGGGTGCCTGATCGAGGCACAGATCCTGAGCGGCCCCGTTTTGGCAGCGGGCCGCTCCCACAAGGGGCATAGTTGTTTTAGAGCCCCGATGGCTCCAACGAGGGGCATAGTTGTTTTAGAGCCTGCGTGGCTCCTACGAGGGGCGTAATTGTTTTAGAGCCTCGGTGGCTCCAACGTTTGGGGGCATTCTTATTGTAAAAGGGCCCCAGAGGGGTCCCCAGGCACAGTGGTGCCAGCTCTTCATTTGCTTCACAGCGGCGCCGCAGTTGCGGGCCGCTGCAACGAGGGGCTAGATTATTTTAGCCGTCCCTGAGAGGGACCGAAGCGGCACAGTGGTGCCAGGCTTCATTTGGAGACTCACAGCTGCGCAGCACTTAGTGCCAGCTGCACCGTTTAGGCGTGATTCTTTGGGGGCATTATTGTTGATTTGGACCGGAGTAAGATGCACTCCTTGGCCCCTGACTTTCCCAGCTGCCCAGCAAGTAGTGGGCAGCTGCTACGTTTAGGCCTGCGCAGATGGCGCACCCTTGACTTTCGCTGCCCTTGCAGCGCGCCCTGACTTTGGGACCTAGGGCATTTGAGCCCCTTTAGAGATGGCCAGTTGGCCAGGGGGACAGTTCGGTTTTTATAGGGCGCCAGGCCCTGATCTGAGTTAGGTGCTAATGTGATTTTGGGTGCTAGGAACTGTGATTCCTATATTGTGGTTTACGCACCCTGTGTTATACCTCTAAGTGTGGTTCATGAGGTTGTGCATAGTATATTATGCTTGTGATTTTATTATTACCTAATGCGTAGGTTGTGAGCTATTTCCCCCGGAGAGTATTTCCTAAATGTGATTTATAGGGTGCTAGGAAATGTAATGTATGTAGCATGATTTACGCACCCTGTTTGATACCTCTAAATGTGTTTTATGATTATGAGGTTGTGTTGCATATTATGGTTTAGGCTGGTGAGGTTGGCGCATAAAGCTTTGCGCCTAATGTGATGCTGTACATAATATGGTTTATGTTACAGGCTGATGCTGAGTACAGTGGTGGCCAGTGATTACTGGTTGTACGTGCTAGGTCCTACATTTGTAATATGTTCACTCAGTGATGGTTCTGACAGCGGCCCACGTGGCCCTGTCATGTGTACATAATCCCCTGTAAATATTGTCCCGTGCCAGTTGGCACCGTGTATTGTATGTGAGTACTATTCTAATGTGTTATGATAATACAAAGGCTATTTTTTATATATACCCTTGTGTGGAGTTCCTTTTGTAGTGTGCCTTGGGTGTTGCGCTGGGTGTGTGTTGCGCAAACGCTTTACACATTGCCGCCGAGATAAGCCTGACTGCTCGTGCCAAGCTACCAAGGGGGTGAGCAGGGGTTATCTTGGGTGTGTAACTCTCTTGCCCTGACTAGAGTGGTGGTTTCTGCTTGGCTTTGGCGCAAGCCTTAGCCAACCAGAAATCCCATTTCTAACATTGGTGGCAGCGGTGGGATAGGACTTGCGTTTGCGCAGTACCGCAGCGACAACTGGCTGCACTACAAAACTCTGCATTTTAGATGGTCACATGTTGGGGATTATTGGTCTAAGATTTTTTTTTTTTAAGTGTTATTTCATTTTTGAAACATGTGTTCTTGTTGCAGTGTAAGTTTTCTGGAATCCCCAGATGGGTGAGATCCAGTGGTGGCAGCAGTATGTAGTCCAGTGTAGGAAGTCCCATTCCCGGTTCCCATAGTATGGTACCTAGTTCCCGGTTGAGAGGGGTACAGGTTGTGTTTCAGGGGCAGTAAGATGCTGTCTCACCAGTCTTATGGGGGGAGTGTGGATGAATGTTGTGATGCACTGGACGTTTGAGTAAATGGTGTTAGTGTGTGAGTTCTTTGATTGTAAGGAACTAGCATTGGGGAGTGACCCTAGAAGAATGGTGCAGGTGTCTCGGTAACCCTCGCGGTTTAAGATGGTTCAGAGTAGCCCAGCTGGGTACCCTTATTGTGAGGCGGTTGTAGGGACTCACATCCTGTCTCTCAGGAGGAGGAGTGAGATTGGGCTGTGTCCCAAAGTGCCCGCACCTCAGTCTCCAGTACTGGTTGGTTCCATGAGGGAACACCAGGTAGGGAGCCTAGTCTGTCCTGTTGGACCGTCCTTCGAGGTGGTTTTTCCCATTTTAAGTGAGCTGGGAGTGCCTGTAATCAGACCTCCAGCAGTTCTAGTGTCTGGCAGTACCGCTCCAGTTGGGAGGGTGCAGAGGTCCAGTTTTGAGGGGTGAGAGGGGGAAAGAGTCCCCAGTGGGAACCAGTGGGTCAGGGACCAGCCAGAAGGGCTGAGTCGCCAATGATTGACCATGGTGTGCGCCACTTCTGTCCTGGCACATCTTCACGCCCTGTCAGAGGGACAGGAGGTCGTGAGCTCTGCGCCAGGCAGACTGTCACACGACACGCTAGGGATGTGTCACCCTTGTGAAGTCCTGGTTTTCCAGGCGTCTGACCCAAGAGGTACGTCCCGGGTTGGGGAGCCAGTAGCCGGTGTTTCCGGATCTGGACTTGCATTTATGATCGCACACAGTAATTATAGTGTACACTACTAGTGAGTGCAGACCATAATGTACCGCATACATTTTTGAGAATTTTTTTTTGCTCCTATATTGTGATTGATATTGCCGGTGATTTTTCATCCGCGCACATTTTCTGAGAGTTTTTGGGATCCTATATTGTGATTGATATTGCCGGTGATTTTTCACCCGCGCCCATTTATTGAAAGTTTTGATCCCCTATTGTGATTGATATTGCTGGTGATTTTTCACCCACGCACATTTCTGAGAGTTTTTGGGATCCTATATTGTGATTGATATTGCCGGTTATTTTTCACCCGCGCCCATTTATTGAAAGTTTTTGATCCCCTATTGTGATTGATATTGCTGGTGATTTTTCACCCACGCACATTTGAGAGTTTTAGGATCCTATATTGTGATTGATATAGCCGGTGATTTTTCACCCGCTTACATTTTTGAGAAGTTTTCTTCTGTCCTTTATTGATACTGCCCATGATTGTTACAATGGGCAAGCCTATTGCTTATTGATATTGCCGGTGATTGTTACTACCCGCATATATTTTTGAGAGTTCTTTTGATTCTATTGTTGATTGATATGGCCGGTGATTGTTACTACCCGCCTATATTTTTGAGAGTTCTTTTGATTCTATTGTTGATTGATATTGCCGGTGATTGTTACTACCCGCATATATTTTTGAGAGTTCTTTTGATTCTATTGTTGATTGATATGGCCGGTGATTGTTACTACCCGCATATATTTTTGAGAGTTCTTTTGATTCTATTGTTGATTGATATGGCCGGTGATTGTTACTACCCGCATATATTTTTGAGAGTTCTTTGATTCTATTATTGATTGATATTTCCCATGATTGTTACAACGGGCAATCCTATTTATTTTTTTAATATATTTTTTGATATTGCCGGTGATTGTTACCCGCATACATTTTGTTGAGAAGTTTTCTCCTATTTTTAGTGAGATTGCCCGTCATCTCTGGTCAGCCTGAGGGTGCGGACCCTAGGCTGGAGGATCCGTGGTAGTTTGGAACTACACTGAGGGAGAGTGGAGAATGGCTATTGTATGCCAGGGGTTACTGCCCCCACTCTGTGGATTGGCAAGGACCAGTGGCATCTGGGTGGCCTAGGGCCCGGTCCTGGCCGTGGACAACTAAAGAGTACCCGTAGGATAGCATAGTGGATCCTGAATTTTTTTTCTCTCTTTCTTTTCTCTTTGTTTTTTTCTCCCGAGTTTCAGGGTGGCGTAGAACCGGAGGGTGTCCCTGCCGTGCGGGCCCGTGTCCGTGTTCTATCGCCCCAAGCAGGGAAGCCCATCACGGTGGTCATTGGTCTCCCCTGCGTTTTGGCTGGAAGGGGGTTGTGTTGGACCTGGCCCTTTTTGGCAGGTTCCCCCTGAACTTTTTGCCTTATATGGAACTTGGTGTTAGTCGTTTTAGACCTCTGGGCACTTGGACACTGTGGTCCAGTGCCAAGTGCGTGCGCGCACTGTGCCCATTTAGTGAGATTGACCTGCCTCCCATAGGAATGCCTTGAGGATGAGTGTGTCAGTGGTAATTCCTGTTATGAGAGGTGCAGCATGGTCAAGTCTAGTATGCCTGAATTCGTGAGAATAAATGCTGCGCAATGGTGTGCGCAGATTGATGGTGACTGGTAGAGAAATGCCACTTCTAGAAGTTGGCATTTATGTGTGCTCTGTGTCTGCCTGCCTGATGTGGATTACATGTCTGGCTCTGTGAGTGACAGGAGCTGGGAGGTGTGTGTGGCTGCAGGAGGGGCAGGGTGAGTCAGCGCTGAGCTGAATGGGACACCTGAGCTGAGAGTGGTGGGAGGAGTTGCACCTGGGACCTGAATAGGGCTGTGCCTTCCCTCCACAATGCTGGCTCCACCCCTGTGGTGCGTCTGATGTCCCTAGCCTGTCCTGTGAAAGGAGAGAGGAGCTGAGCAAAACAAAGTGCTCCAAAGCTCCCCCAAACCAGTTGCATCTGGTTTTCCCTAAACCCTACACCTTTAGACAAAGGGAAAGGGTGTATAAAAGAAGGGGCTGTGACCCCATGAAGAGGTTCACTTCTTGTTCCAGAATCCTGCCGGGGCATGCTGCTGCTGGGGCCCAGGGGAGGCTGCCATGAGGGCCTGCCTTCCTGGGCCCTGCATGGCCCCATCTTGCGCTCTGGGAGTGCTTTGCTTTTACAGGACCTGCAGGACTCTGTCTGCCTCCAGCGCCCTGTGAGCGCTTTATTTTAATTTCCCCAGGGAACGGGAGAGCGTGGGCTTCGCAGCGCGGAGCTGCAGCCCTTTGAGGGGAATCCCCATCGTAGGGATTCCCCGTGATGCCGGTGTAATTGCAGGTGCCCACCCCGCATGGGGATTCCTTTATGGCCTTTATGGGTGGAGAGCGGGTGCCCACCCCACTCTCATGATTATTTAAAGTTACGGGTGCCCACCCCGCTGATGCTGTTTAAAACGGGAGCCTACCCCGTATTGCCCTAGAAATCACCGCCGCAGCCGCTGCAGCGCGACCAGGAAGTCAGGCACGTCTGCCTGGGACATGGGCGGAGCAAGGAGAGGAAGTCCCGCCCCGCCGCGAGAGATCCTGCCGGAGCCTCGCAGGCTCGGTGATGAAGTCCCGGGTCCCAGGAGGGGGCCCGGGTGAAGAGGAGAGGTGCCGGTATGGCGGAGGGGGCACGAGGCACATTGTCGGTGCCTGCCCCGCCGCGATTGAAGGAAAGGAGGACGGGAGCCTACCCCGCCTCCCAGAAGTGCTGAGGATGAGTCCCGGGTCCCAGGAGGGGCCCGGGTGAAGAGGAGAGGTGCCGGTATGGCGGAGGGGGCACGAGGCACATTGTCGGTGCCTGCCCCCGCCGCGATTGAAGGAAAGGAGGACGGGAGCCTACCCCGCCTCCCAGAAGTGCTGAGGATGAGTCCCGGGTCCCAGGAGGGGGCCCGGGTGAAGAGGAGTGCGGCCGGAGCAAACGGCGACCCCGCCGGCCGCCGCAAGAGAAGTCCCGGTCCCGAGAGAGAGAGGGACCGGGCGAAGTCAGGGAGATGCCACCGGATCCCCAGCGAGGCTCTCATGAGTGAGAGAGCCCCGCCCGTCGCCTGTGAGGAGACCCGGCCCCCAGGAGCGGGACCGGGTGAAGAGGAGTCCCCGAGAGCAGCCCGGTGAGTTAGAAAGGGCTGGGGGCTCCCTGGGGACTATGGTGGGTGCCTGATCGAGGCACAGATCCTGAGCGGCCCCGTTTTGGCAGCGGGCCGCTCCCACAAGGGGCATAGTTGTTTTAGAGCCCGATGGCTCCAACGAGGGGCATAGTTGTTTTAGAGCCTGCGTGGCTCCTACGAGGGCGTAATTGTTTTAGAGCCTCGGTGGCTCCAACGTTTGGGGGCATTCTTATTGTAAAAGGGCCCCAGAGGGGTCCCCAGGCACAGTGGTGCCAGCTCTTCATTTGCTTCACAGCGGCGCCGCAGTTGCGGGCCGCTGCAACGAGGGGCTAGATTATTTTAGCCGTCCCTGAGAGGGACCGAAGCGGCACAGTGGTGCCAGGCTTCATTTGGAGACTCACAGCTGCGCAGCACCTAGGTGCCAGCTGCACCGTTTAGGCGTGATTCTTTGGGGGCATTATTGTTGATTTGGACCGGAGTAAGATGCACTCCTTGGCCCCTGACTTTCCCAGCTGCCCAGCAAGTAGTGGGCAGCTGCTACGTTTAGGCCTGCGCAGATGGCGCACCCTTGACTTTCGCTGCCCTTGCAGCGCGCCCTGACTTTGGGACCTAGGGCATTTGAGCCCCTTTAGAGATGGCCAGTTGGCCAGGGGGACAGTTCGGTTTTTATAGGGCGCCAGGCCCTGATCTGAGTTAGGTGCTAATGTGATTTTGGGTGCTAGGAACTGTGATTCCTATATTGTGGTTTACGCACCCTGTGTTATACCTCTAAGTGTGGTTCATGAGGTTGTGCATAGTATATTATGCTTGTGATTTTATTATTACCTAATGCGTAGGTTGTGAGCTATTTCCCCGGAGAGTATTTCCTAAATGTGATTTATAGGGTGCTAGGAAATGTAATGTATGTAGCATGATTTACGCACCCTGTTTGATACCTCTAAATGTGTTTATGATTATGAGGTTGTGTTGCATATTATGGTTTAGGCTGGTGAGGTTGGCGCATAAAGCTTTGCGCCTAATGTGATGCTGTACATAATATGGTTTATGTTACAGGCTGATGCTGAGTACAGTGGTGGCCAGTGATTACTGGTTGTACGTGCTAGGTCCTACATTTGTAATATGTTCACTCAGTGATGGTTCTGACAGCGGCCCACGTGGCCCTGTCATGTGTACATAATCCCCTGTAAATATTGTCCCGTGCCAGTTGGCACCGTGTATTGTATGTGAGTACTATTCTAATGTGTTATGATAATACAAAGGCTATTTTTTATATATACCCTTGTGTGGAGTTCCTTTTGTAGTGTGCCTTGGGTGTTGCGCTGGGTGTGTGTTGCGCAAACGCTTTACACATTGCCGCCGAGATAAGCCTGACTGCTCGTGCCAAGCTACCAAGGGGTGAGCAGGGGTTATCTTGGGTGTGTAACTCTCTTGCCCTGACTAGAGTGGTGGTTTCTGCTTGGCTTTGGCGCAAGCCTTAGCCAACCAGAAATCCCATTTCTAACAGTTTGGTACGCCCCTAGGGCTCAAACGTGTATTTGTGCTATTACTGTTGATAACTGACTTGTAACTTATGTACTTTGAACTCTAGCCTCATAAAGAGACTAGAGGGGTGTGTTTAAGACTAAATACATATATTTTGAATATATACCTGGTGTGGTCCTCTTTCATTTGGTCACTCAAGAGATTATAGACTGGTAAAACAAGCTGCTTTACATTCCTTCAAGACTTAGCCTGAAGGCTGCTCTCCATAGCTACCACTAGGATAGCTTTCTATAAAGGTTGTCTTTAACCTATCTCCAATAAGGGGTTGTTTGGACTGGTGCAAGATGCCCACTATAATTAGTGGACAGCATATACCAGGCCAACTTCTCACAAAAGGTATGGAAAGAAGCAAGAGAGGTGCAGAAAGAAGGAACAGAGGTGCAGAAAGAGGCAAGACTATTGCAGAAAGAGGCAATAGAAGTGCAGAAACAGGCAAGAGAGGTGCAGAAAGAAGGAAGAGGAGTGTAGAAAGAGGCAAGAGAGGTGCAGAAAGAAGCAAGTGAGGTGCAGAAAGAAGCAACAGAGTTGCAGAAAGAGGCAAGAGAAGTACAGAAAGAGGCAAGAGGGGTGCAGTAAGAGGCAAGAGAAGTGCTGAAAGAGGGAAGAGCGGTGCAGAACAAGGCAAGAAAGGTGCAGAAAGAAGCAAGAGAGGCACAGAAAGAGGAAGAAAGGTACAGAAAGAAGCAAGGTAAGTGC
Source organism: Calotriton arnoldi (assembly GCA_963921515.1). Lineage (NCBI taxonomy): Eukaryota > Metazoa > Chordata > Amphibia > Caudata > Salamandridae > Calotriton > Calotriton arnoldi. The sequence continues at coordinate 132,074 of CAWUFW010017841.1, forward strand.
AGAAGGAGGCAAGAGAGGTGCAGAAAGAAGCAAGAGAGGGGCAGAAGGAGGAAGAAAAGCACAGAAAGAGGAATAAAGGTGCAGAAAAGGCAAGAGAAGTGCTTAAAGAAGCAGCAACAGAGTTGCAGAAAGAGGCAAGAGAAGTACAGAAAGAGGCAAGAGGGGTGCAGAAAGAGGCATGAGAGATGCTGAAAGAGGGAAGAGCTGTGCAGAACGAGGCAAGAAAGGTGCAGAAAGAAGCAAGAGAGGCGCAGAAAGATGAATAAAGGTACAGAAAGAAGCAAGGTAAGTGCAGAATGAGGCAAGAGAGTTGCAGAAAGAAGCAAGAGAGGTGCAGAAATAGGAAGAAAGGTACAGAAAGAAGCAAGGTAAGTGCAGAAGGAGGCAAGGTAAGTGCAGAAAGAGGCAAGACAGGTGCATAAAGAGGCAAGAGAGGTGCAGAAAGAGCCAAGCAAGGTGCAGAATGATGGAGGAATGGTGCAGTAAGAGGCCAGAGGGGTGCAGAAAGAAGCAAGAGAGGTGAAGAAAGAAGCAAGTGAATTTCAGAAAGAATCAACAGATGTGCAGAAAGAGGCAAGAGAACTGCAGAAAGAGGTAAGAGAGGTGCAAAAACAACAAGAGAGGTGCAGAAAGAGGGATGAGGGATGCAGAAACATGCAAGAGAGGTAGAGAAAGAAGCAAATGAGATACAGAAAGAGGCAACAGAAGTGTAGAAAGAGGCAAGATGAGATGCAGAAAGAGGCAACAGAAGTGCAGAAAGAGGCAAGAGAGGTGCAGAAACAGGCAAGAGAGTTGCATAAAGAGGGAACAGGGGTTAAGAAATAGGCAAGAGAGGCAGAAAGGTAAAGAAAGAGGAAAGAGAGGGGCAGAAGGAGGAAGAAAAGCACAGTAAGAGGAATGAAGGTGCAGAAAGAGGCAATAGAGGAGCAGAAAGAGGCATGAGAGATGCAGAAAGAGGAAAGAGAGGGGCAGAAGGAGGAAGAAAAGCACAGAAAGAGGAATAAAGGTGCAGAAGGAGGCAAGAGAGGTATAGAAAGAGGCAAGAGAAGTGCTGAAAGAAGCAACAGAGTTGCAGAAAGAGGCAAGAGAAGTACAGAATGAGGCAAGAGGGGTGCAGTAAGAGGCAAGAGAAGTGCTGAAAGAGGGAAGAGTGGTGCAGAAGGAGGCAAGAAAGTGCAGAAAGAAGCAAGAGAGGCACAGAAAGAGGAAGAAAGGTACATAAAGAAGCAAGGTAAGTGAAGAAAGAGGCAAGAGAGGTGCAGAAAGAGGCAAGAGAGGTGTAGAAAGAGCCAAGAGAGGTGCAGAATGATGGAGGAATGGCACAGTAAGAGGCCAGAGGGGTGCAGAAAGAATCAATAGATGTGCAGAAAGAACCAAGAGAACTGCAGAAAGAGGTAAGAGAGGTGCAAAAACAGGCAAGTGAGGTGCAGAAAGAGGGACGAGGGATGCAGAAACAGGCAAGAGAGTTAGAGAAGGAAGCAAATGAGGTGCAGAAAGAGGCAACAGAAGTGCAGATAGAGGCAAGAGAGGTGCAGAAACAGGCAAGGGAAGTACAGAAAGAGGCAAGAGAGGTGCAGAAACAGGCAAGAGAGTTGCAGAAAGAGGGAACAGGGGTTCAGAAATAGGCAAGAGAGGTGCAGAAAGAAGGAAGAGGGGTGCAGAAAGAGGCAAGAGGGGTGTAGAAAGAAGCAAATGATGTGCAGAAAGAGGCAACAGAGGTGCAGAAAGAGGCAAGAGAGGTGCAGAAAGAGGCAAGAGAAGTGCAGAAAGAGGGAAGAGGAGTGCAGAAAGAGGCAACAGAGGTGCAGCAAGAGAGCTGCAGAAAGAGGCAAGAGAGGTGCAAAAAGAGGCAAGAGAGATGCAGAAAGAGGGAACAGGGGTGCAGAAAGAGACAAGAGAGGTGCAGAAAGAGGGAAGAGGTGTGCAGAAAAAGGCAAGACGGTGCAGAAATAAGCAAGTGAGGTGCAGAAAGAGGCAACAGAGGTGCAGAAAGAGGCAACAGGGGTGCAGAAAAAGGCAGGAGACATGCAGAAAGAGGTAAGAGAAGTGCAGAAAGAAGCAACAGAAGTGCAGAAAGATGAAAGAGAAGTGCATAAAGAGGCAAGAGAGGTGCAGAAAGAGGAAAGAGAGAGCAGAAGGAGGAAGAAAAGTACAGAAAGAGGAATAAAGGTACAGAAAGAGGCAAAAGAGGTGCAGAAAGAGGCAAGAGAAGTCCAGAAAGAAGCAACAGAGTTGCAGAAAGAGGCAAGAGAAGTGCAGAAAGAGGCAAGAGAGGTGCAGAAAGAGGCAAGAGAGGTGCTGAAAGAGGGAAGAGGGGTGCAGAAAGAGGCAAGAGAGGTGCAGATAAGAAGCAAGAGAGGTGCAGATAAGAAGCAAGAGAGGCTCGAGAGAGGAAGAAAGGTATGGAAAGAAGCAAGAGAAGAGCAGAAAGAAGCTTCAAGTCTTTATTCGATTATAAAACCATAAAGACATGCAAACAATTAAGAAATAGGCAGGGTAAAAACGTGGTAACAGAATAGTTGGGTGATGCCAGGGTTACATTGATCTGGGACAGACACAGTGAAGATATTTAAAGAAGGAACATTAATCCATCATTTCAGCGGACACTAATGTACTATTAAAAGCATTTCATTAGGAAAGATATGAGAAGAGATTTCCGCTCAATTGTAATGTGCAGAAAGAGCGAGAGAATGGTAAAACCAAACAACATACAATGCTAAAATATAAAAGCTACCCAGATCTTACACAAAGTCAATATTCCGCAACAGAAGTCTCAGCAGTGTGGCAGACACAGGCTGCCACACAGACCCAATGATAAGGATAGAACAAAATAAAACAGATCAAGTTAATAGGCCCTTGAATTTATTTGCCCGAATCACCCATGCCCAGCTCAGAAATTTTGCCGTAGCAATGACAATAGGTTCCTGAGGTTCATGTCTGTAGGATCCTCAGGGCCTTTATAGCGTCTCTAGTGCCTAGAGTGGCAACAAATGGGCAGAAAGAAGCAACAGAGGTGCAGAAAGAGGCAAGAGAAGTACAGAAAGAGGCAAGAGGGGTGCAGAAAGAGGCAAGAGAGGTGCAGAAAGAAGGTAAGAGCAGTGCAGATCGTGGCAAGAGAGGTGGAGAAAGAAGCAAGAGAGGTGCATAAAGAGGCAAGAGAGGTGCAGAAAGAGCCAAGCGAGGTGCAGAATGATGGAGGAATGAGTGCAGTAAGAGGCCAGAGAGGTGCAGAAACAGGCAAGAGAAGTACAGAAAGAGGCAAGAGAAGTGCAGAAAGAAGCAACAGAGGTGCAGAAAGAGGCAAGAGAGATGCAGAAAGAGGCAGAGAGGTGCAGAAAGAGGCAAGTAGAGATGCAGAAAGAGGGAAGAGGGGTGCAGAAAAAGGAAAGAGGGTGCAGAAATAAGCAAGTGAGGTGCAGAAAGAGGCAACAGAGGTGCAGAAAGAGGCAAGAGAGGTGCAGAAAAAGGCAGGAGAAGTGCAGAAAGAGGCAAGAGAAGTGCAGAAAGAAGCAACAGAAGTGCAGAAAGAGGAAAGAGAAGTGCATAAAGAGGCATGAGCGGAAGAAAGAGGAAAGAGAGGGTCAGAAGGAGGAAGAAAAGCACAGAAAGAGGAATAAAGGTGCAGAAAGAAGCATGAGAGGTGCAGAAAGAGGCAAGAGAAGTACAGAAAAAGGCAACAGAGTTGCATAAAGAGGCAAGAGAAGTGCAGAAAGAGGCAAGAGAGGTGCAGAAAGAGGCAAGAGAGGTGCAGAAAGAAGGAAGAGGGGTGCAGAAAGAGGCAAGAAAGGTGCAATAAGAAGCAAGAGAGGTGCAGAAAGAGGAAGAAAGGTACGGAAAGAAGCAAGAGAAGTGCCTAAAGAAGCAACAGAGGTGCAAAAAGAGGCAAGACTACTGCAGAAAGAGGCAAGAGAGGTGCAGAAAGAGGCAAGAGGGGTGCAGAAAGAAGGAAGAGGAGTGCAGAAAGAGGCAAGAGGGGTGCAGAATGATGGAGGAATGATGCAGTAAGAGGCCAGAGAGGTGCAGAAACAGGCAAGGGAAGTACAGAAAGAATGAAGAGGAGTGCAGAAAGAAGCAACAGAGGTGCAGAAAGAGGCAAGAGAGCTGCAAGAAAGAGGCGAAGAGGTGCAGAAAGAGGCAAAAGAGATGCAGAAAGATGGAAGAGGTGTGCAGAAAAAGGCAAGAGAGGTGCAGAAAGAAGCAAGTGAGGTGCAGAAAGAGGCAACAGAGGTGCAGAAAGAGGCAAGAGAGGTGCAGAAACAGGCAAGAGAAGTACAGAAAGAGGCAAGAGAAGTGCAGAAAGAAGCAACAGAGGTGCAGAAAGAGGCAAGAGAAGTGCATAAAGAGGCATAGAGAGGTGCAGAAAGAGGCAAAAGAGGGTCAGAAGGAGGAAGAGAAGTGCAGAAAGAGGCAATAAAGGTGCAGAAAGAGGCACGAGAGGTGCGGAAAGAGGCAAGAGAAGTACAGAAAGAGGCAACAGAGTTGCAGAAAGAGGCAAGAGAAGTGCAGAAAGAGGCAAGAGACGTGCAGAAAGAGGCAAGAGAGGTGCAGAAAGAGGCAAGAGAGTGCAGAAAGAGGCAAGAGAGGTGCAGATAAGAAGCAAGAGAGGTGCAGAATAGAAGCAAGAGAGGTGCAGAAAGAGGCAAGAAAGGTATGGAAAGAAGCAAGAGAGCTGCAGAAAGAAGCAACAGAGGTGCAGAAAGAGGCAAGAATATTGCAGAAAGAGGCAAGAGAAGTGCAGAAACAGACAAGAGAGGTGCAGAAAGAAGGAAGAGGAGTGCAGAAAGAGGCAAGAGGGGTGCAGAAAGAAGCAAGAGAAGTGCTGAAAGAAGCAACAGAGTTGCAGAAAGAGGCAAGAGAAGTACAGAAAGAGGCAAGAGGGGTGCAGAAAGAGGCAAGAGAGGTGCTGAAAGAGGGAAGAGCGGTGCAGAAGGAGGCAAGACAGGTGCAGAAAGAAGCAAGAGAGGCACAGAAAGAGGAAGAAAGGTACAGAAAGAAGCAATGTAAGTGCAGAAAGAGGCAAGAGAGGTGCAGAAAGAGGCAAGAAAGGGGCAGAAGGCAAGAAAAGCAAGAAAAGCACAGAAAGAGGAATAAAGGTGCAGAAAGAGGCAAGAGAGGTGTAGAAAGAGGCAAGAAAAGTGCAGAAAGAGGCAAGAGAAGTACAGAAAGAGGCAAGAGAGGTGCAGAAAGAAGAAAGAGAGGGGCAGAAGGAGGAACAAAAGCACAGAAAGAGGAATAAAGGTGCAGAAAGAAGCAAGAGAGGTGCAGAAAGAGGAAGAGAGGTACAGAAAGAAGCAAGAGTAAGTGCAGAAGGAGGCAGAAGGAGGCAAGAGATGTGCAGAAAGAAGCAAGAGAGGCGCAGAAAGAGGAAGAAAGGCACAGAAAGAAGCAAGGTAAATACAGAAAGAAGCAAGGTAAGTGCAGAAAGAGGCAAGAGAGGTGCAGAAAGAGGGAAGAGAGGTGCAGAAAGAGCCAAGCAAGGTGCAGAATGATGGAGGAATGGTGCAGTAAGAGGCCAGAGGGGTGCAGAAAGAAGCAAGAGAGGTGAAGAAAGAAGCAAGTGAATTTCAGAAAGAATCAACAGATGTGCAGAAAGAGGCAAGAGAACTGCAGAAAGAGGTAAGAGAGGTGCAAAAACAGGAAAGAGAGGTGCTGAAAGAGGGACGAGGGATGCAGAAACAGGCAAGAGAGGTAGAGAAAGATGCAAATGAGATGCAGAAAGAGGCAACAGAAGTGCCGAAAGAGGCAAGAGAGGTGTAGAAACAGGCAAGAGAGTTGCAGAAAGAGGGAACAGGGGTTCAGAAATAGGCAAGAGAGGTACAGAAAGAGGAAAGAGAGGGGCAGAAGGAGGCAGAAAAGCACAGAAGGAGGAAGAAAAGCACAGTAAGAGGAATAAAGGTGCAGAAAGAGGCAATAGAGGTGCAGAAAGAGGCAAGAAGAGTTGCAGAAAGAGGCAAGAGAAGTACAGAAAGAGGCAAGAGAGGTGCAGAAAGAAGGAAGAGAAGTGCAGAAAGAGGCAAGAGAGGTGCAGAAAGAGGCAAGAGAAGTGCTGAAAGAAGCAACAGAGTTGCAGAAAGAGGCAAGAGAAGTACAGAATGAGGCAAGAGGGGTGCAGTAAGAGGCAAGAGAAGTGCTGAAAGAGGGAAGAGCGGTGCAGAACGAGGCACGAGAGGTGGAGAAAGAAGCAAGAGAGGCACAGAAAGAGGAAGAAAGGTACAGAAAGAAACAATGTAAGTGCAGAAGGAGGCAAGAGAGGTGGAGAAAGAAGCAAGAAAGGGGCAGAAGGCGTAAGAAAAGCACAGAAAAGCAGAGAAAGAGGAATAAAGGTACAGAAAGAGGCAAGAGAGGTGTAGAAAGAGGCAAGAAAAGTGCTGAAAGAAGCAACAGAGTTGCAGAAAGAGGCAAGAGAGGTGCAGAAAGGGGAAAGAGAGGGGCAGAAGGAGGAAGAAAGGCACAGAAAGAGGAATAAAGGTGTAGAAAGAAACAAGAGAGGTGCAGAAAGAGGAAGAAAGGTACAGAAAGAAGCAAGGTAAGTGCAGAAGGAGGCAGAAGGAGGCAAGAGATGTGCAGAAAGAAGCAAGAGAGGCGCAGAAAGAGGAAGAAAGGCACAGAAAGAAGCAAGGTAAGTGCAGAAAGAAGCTAGGTAAGGGCAGAAAGAGGCAAGAGAGGTGCAGAAAGAGGCAAGAGAGGTGCAGAAAGAGCCAAGCGAGGTGCAGAATGATGGAGGAATGGTGCAGTAAGAGGCAAGAGGGGTGCAGAAAGAAGCAAGAGAGGTGAAGAAAGAAGCAAGTGAATTTCAGAAAGAATCAACAGATGTGCAGAAAGAACCAAGAGAACTGCAGAAAGAGGTAAGAGAGGTGCAAAAACAGGCAAGAGAGGTACAGAAAGAGGGACGAGGGATGAAGAAACAGGCAAGAGAGGTAGAGAAAGAAGCAAATGAGGTGCAGAAAGAGGCAACAGAAGTGCAGAAAGAGGCAAGAGAGGTGCAGAAACAGGCAAGAGAGTTGCAGAAAGAGGGAACAGGGGTTCAGAAATAGGCAAGAGAGGTACAGAAAGAGGAAAGAGAGGGGCAGAAGGAGGAAGAAAAGCACAGTAAGAGGAATAAAGGTACAGAAAGAGGCAATAGAGGTGCAGAAAGAGGCAAGAGAGGTGCAGAAAGAGAAAAGAGAGGGGCAGAAGGAGGAAGAAAAGCACAGAAAGAGGAATAAAGGTGCAGAAAGAGGCAAGAGAGGTGCAGAAAGAGGCAAGAGAGGTGCAGAAAGAGGCAAGACAGAATTGCAGAAAGAGGCAAGAGAAGTACAGAAAGAGGCAAGAGATGTGCAGAAAGAGGCAAGAGAGGTACAGAAAGAGGGAAGAGGTGTGCAGAAAGAGGCAAGAGAGGTGCAATAAACAGCAAGAGAGGTGCAGATAAGAAGCAAGAGAGGCAGAGAGAGGAAGCAAAGGTATGGAAAGAAGCAAGAGAAGAGCAGAAAGAAGCTTCTAAGTCTTTATTTCGATTATAAAACCATAAAAGACATACAAACAATTAAAAAATAGGCAGGGTAAAAACGTGGTAACAGAATAGTTGGGTGATGCCAGAGGTTACATTGATCTGGGACAGACACAGTGAAATATTTAAAAAGGAACATTAATCCATCATTTCAGCGGACACTAATGTACTATTAAAACATTTCATTAGGAAAGATATGAGAAGAGATTTCGCTCAATTGTAATTTGTAAAAGGAGCGGAGAATGGTAAAACCAAACAACATACAATCTAAAATATAAAAGCTACCCAGATCTTACACAAAATCAATAGGCCCCACCACAATTCTCGGCAGTGTTGCAGACACAGGCTGCCACACAACCCACATGATAAGGATAGAACAAAATAAAACAGATCAAGTTAATAGGCCTTGAATTTATTTGCCCGAATCACCCATGCCCAGCTCAGAAATTTTGCCGTAGCAATGACAATAGGTTCCTGGGTACATGTCTGTAGGATCCTCAGGGCCTCTAAAGCGTCTCTCGTGCCTAGGGTGGAACAAATGGGCAGAAAGAAGCAACAGAGGTGCAGAAAGAGGCAAGAGAAGTACAGAAAGATGGCGAGAGGGGTGCAGAAAGAGGCAAGAGAGGTGCTGAAAGAGGTAAGAGCAGTGCAGATCGAGGCAAGAGAGGTGGAGAAAGAAGCAAGAGAGGTGCAGAAAGAGGAAGAAAGGTACAGAAAGAAGCAATGTAAGTGCAGAAGGAGGCAAGAGAGGTGCATAAAGAGGCAAGAGAGGTGCAGAAAGAGCCAAGCAAGGTGCAGAATGATGGAGGAATGATGCAGTAAGAGGCCAGAGAGGTGCAGAAACAGGCAAGGGAAGTACAGAAAGAGTGTAGAGGAGTGCAGAAAGAAGCAACAGAGGTGCAGAAAGAGGCAAGAGAGCTGAAGAAAGAGGCGAGAGGTGCAGAAAGAGGCAATAGAGATGCAGAAAGAGGGAGGAGGTGTGCAGAAGAAGGCAAGAGGGTGCAGAAATAAGCAAGTGAGGTACAGAAAGAGGTGCAGAAAGAGGCAACAGAGGTGCAGAAAAAGGCAGGAGAAGTACAGAAAGAGGCAAGAGAAGTGCAGAAAGAAGCAACAGAAGTGCAGAAAGAGGAAAGAGAAGTGCATAAAGAGGCATAAGCGGTGCAGAAAGAGGAAAGAGAGGGTCAGAAGGAGGAAGAAAAGCACAGAAAGAGGAATAAAGGTGGAGAAAGAGGCAAGAGAGGTGAGGAAAGAGGCAAGAGAAGTACAGAATTTGGCAACAGAGTTGCAAAAAGCGGCAAGAGAAGCGCAGAAAGAGGCAAAAGACGTGCAGAAAGAGGCAAGAGAGGTGCATAAAGAGGCAGGAGAAGTACAGAAAGAGGAAACACAATTGCAGAAAGAGGCAAGAGAAGTACAGAAAGAGGCAAGAGATGTGCAGAAAGAAGCAAGAGAGGTGCAATAAGAAGCAAGAGAGGTGCAATAAGAAGCAAGAGAGATGCAGAAAGAGGGAAGAAAGGTATGGAAAGAAGCAAGAGAAGAGCAGAAAGAAGCTTCTTAAGTCTTTATTTCGATTATAAAACCATAAAGAGACATACAAGACAATTAAAAAATAGGCAGGGTAAGAACGTGGTAACAGAATAGTTGGGTGATGCAAGAGGTTACATTGATCTGGGACAGACACAGTGAAATATTTAAAAAAGGAACATTAATCCATCATTTCAGAGGACACTAATGTACTATTAAAACATTTCATTAGGAAAGATATGAGAAGAGATTTCCGCTCAATTGTAATTTGTAAAAGGAGCGGAGAATGGTAAAACCAAACAACATACAATCTAAAATATAAAAGCTACCCAGATCTTACACAAAGATCAATAGGCCCACACAATTCTCGGCAGTGTGGCAGACACAGAGCTGCCACACAAGCCACATGATAAGGATAGAACAAAATAAAACAGATCAAGTTAATAGGCCCTTGAATTTAGTTGCCCGAATCACCCATGCCCAGCTCAGAAATGTTGCCGTAGCAATGACAATAGGTTCCTGGGTACATGTCTGTAGGATCCTCAGGGCCTCTATAGCGTCTCTCGTGCCTAGGGTGGAACAAATGGGCAGAAAGAAGCAACAGAGGTGCAGAAAGAGGCAAGAGAAGTACAGAAAGAGGCGAGAGGGGTGCAGAAAGAGGCACGAGAGGTGCTGAAAGAGGTAAGAGCAGTGCAGATCGAGGCAAGAGAGGTGGAGAAAGAAGCAAGAGAGGTGCAGAAAGAGGAAGAAAGGTACAGAAAGAAGCAATGTAAGTGCAGAAGGAGGCAAGAGAGGTGCAGAAAGAGGCAAGAGAGGTGCAGAAAGAGCCAAGCGAGGTGCAGAATGATGGAGGAATGATGCAGTAAAGAGGCAAGAGAGGTGCAGAAACAGGCAAGAGAAGTACAGAAAGAGTGAAGAGGAGTGCAGAAAGAAGCAACAGAGGTGCAGAAAGAGGCAAGAGAGCTGAAGAAAGAGGCGAGAGGTGCAGAAAGAGGCAAGAGAGATGCAGAAAGAGGGAAGAGGTGTGCAGAAAAAGGCAAGAGAGGTGCAGAAATAAGCAAGTGAGGTACAGAAAGAGGCAACAGAGGTGCAGAAAGAGGCAACAGAGGTGCAGAAAGAGGCAGGAGAAGTACAGAAAGAGGCAAGAGAAGTGCAGAAAGAAGCAACAGAAGTGCAGAAAGAGGAAAGAGAAGTGCATAAAGAGGCATAGAGCAGTGCAGAAAGAGGAAAGAGAGGGTCAGAAGGAGGAAGAAAAGCACAGAAAGAGGAATAAGAGGTGGAGAAAGAGGCAAGAGAGGTGCGGAAAGAGGCAAGAGAAGTACAGAATTAGGCAACAGAGTTGCAGAAAGCGGCAAGAGAAGCGCAGAAAGAGGCAAAAGACGTGCAGAAAGAGGCAAGAGAGGTGCTGAAAGAAGAAGGAGGTGCAGAAAGAGGCAAGAGAGGTGCAGATAAGAAGCAAAAGAGGTACAATTAGAAGCAAGAGAGGCGCAGAAAGAGGAAGAAAGGTATGGAAAGAAGCAAGAGAACAGCAGAAAGAAGCAACAGAGGTGCAGAAAGAGGCAAGATTATTGCAGAAAGAGGCAAGAGAAGTACAGAAACAGACAAGAGAGGTGCAGAAAGAAGGAAGAGGAGTGCAGAAAGAGGCAAGAGGGGTGCAGAAAGAAGCAAGTGAGGTGCAGAAAGAAGCAACAGAGTTGCAGAAAGAGGCAGGAGAAGTACAGAAAGAGGCGAGAGGGATGCAGAAAGAGGCAAGAGAGGTGCTGAAAGAGGGAAGAGCGGTGCAGAACGAGGCACGAGAGGTGGAGAAAGAAGCAAGAGAGGCACAGAAAGAGGAAGAAAGGTACAGAAAGAAACAATGTAAGTGCAGAAGGAGGCAAGAGAGGTGCAGAAAGAAGCAAGAAAGGGGCAGAAGGCGGAAGAAAAGCACAGAAAAGCACAGAAAGAGGAATAAAGGTACAGAAAGAGGCAAGAGAGGTGTAGAAAGAGGCAAGAAAAGTGCTGAAAGAAGCAACAGAGTTGCAGAAAGAGGCAAGAGAGGTGCAGAAAGAGGAAAGAGAGGGGCAGAAGGAGGAAGAAAGGCACAGAAAGAGGAATAAAGGTGCAGAAAGAAACAAGAGAGGTGCAGAAAGAGGAAGAAAGGTACAGAAAGAAGCAAGGTAAGTGCAGAAGGAGGCAAGAGAGGTACAGAAAGAAGCAAGAGAGATGCAGAAAGAGGAAGAAAGGTACAGAAAGAAGCAAGGTAAGTGCAGAAAGAAGCAAGGTAAGTGCAGAAAGAGGCAAGAGAGGTGCATAAAGAGGCAAGAGAGGTGCAGAAAGAGCCAAGCGAGGTGCAGAATGATGGAGGAATGGTGCAGTAAGAGGCAAGAGGGGTGCAGAAAGAAGCAAGAGCGGTGAAGAAAGAAGCAAGTGAAGTTCAGAAAGAATCAATAGATGTGCAGAAAGAACCAAGAGAACTGCAGAAAGAGGTAAGAGAGGTGCAAAAACAGGCAAGAGAGGTGCAGAAAGAGGGACGAGGGATACAGAAACAGGCAAGAGAGGTAGAGAAAGAAGCAAATGAGGTGCAGAAAGAGGCAACAGAAGTGCAGAAAGAGGCAAGAGAGGTGCAGAAACAGGCAAGGGAAGTACAGAAAGAGGCAAGAGAGTTGCAGAAACAGGCAAGAGATTTGCAGAAAGAGGGAAGAGGGGTTCAGAAATAGGCAAGAGAGGTAAAGAAAGAGGCAAGAGAGGTACAGAAAGAGGAAAGAGAGGGGCAGAAGGAGGAACAAAAGCACAGAAAGAGGAATAAAGGTGCATAAAGAGGCAAGAGAGGTGCAGAAAGAGGCAAGAGAGGTGCAGAAAGAGGAAAGAGAGAGCAGAAGGAGGAAGAAAAGTACAGAGAGGAATAAAGGTGCAGAAAGAGGCAAGAGAGGTGCAGAAAGAGGCAAGAGAAGTCCTGAAAGAAGCAACAGAGTTGCAGAAAGAGGCAAGAGAGGTGCAGAAGGAGGAAGAAAAGCACAGTAAGAGGAATAAAGGTGCAGAAAGAGGCAAGAGAGGTGCAGAAAGAGGCAAGAGAGGTGCAGAAAGAGGGAAAGAGAGGGGCAGAAGGAGAAAGAAAAGCACAGAAAGAGGAATAAAGGTGCAGAAAGATGCAAGAGAGGTGCATAAAGAGGCAGGAGAAGTACAGAAAGAGGAAACAGAATTGCAGAAAGAGGCAAGAGAAGTACAGAAAGAGGCAAGAGATGTGCAGAAAGAGGCAAGAGAGGTGCTGAAAGAGGGAAGAGGGGTGCAGAAAGAGGCAAGAGAGGTGCAATAAGAAGCAAGAGAGGTGCAATAAGAAGCAAGAGAGGCGAGAGAGGGGAAGAAAGGTATGGAAAGAAGCAAGAGAAGAGCAGAAAGAAGCTTCTTAAGTCTTTATTTCGATTATAAAACCATAAAAGACATACAAACAATTAAAAAATAGGCAGGGTAAAAACGTGGTAACAGAATAGTTGGGTGATGCCAGGGTTACATTGATCTGGGACAGACACAGTGAAATATTTAAAAAAGGAACATTAATCCATCATTTCAGAGGACACTAATGTACTATTAAAACATTTCATTAGGAAAGATATGAGAAGAGATTTCCGCTCAATTGTAATTTGTAAAAGGAGCGGAGAATGGTAAAACCAAACAACATACAATCTAAAATATAAAAGCTACCCAGATCTTACACAAAATCAATAGGCCCCACCACAATTCTCGGCAGTGTGGCAGACACAGGCTGCCACACAACCCACATGATAAGGATAGAACAAAATAAAACAGATCAAGTTAATAGGCCCTTGAATTTATTTGCCCGAATCACCCATGCCCAGCTCAGAAATGTTGCCGTAGCAATGACAATAGGTTCCTGGGTACATGTCTGTAGGATCCTCAGGGCCTCTATAGCGTCTCTCGTGCCTAGGGTGGAACAAATGGGCAGAAAGAAGCAACAGAGGTGCAGAAAGAGGCAAGAGAAGTACAGAAAGAGGCGAGAGGGGTGCAGAAAGAGGCAAGAGAGGTGCTGAAAGAGGTAAGAGCAGTGCAGATCGAGGCAAGAGAGGTGGAGAAAGAAGCAAGAGAGGTGCAGAAAGAGGAAGAAAGGTACAGAAAGAAGCAATGTAAGTGCAGAAGGAGGCAAGAGAGGTGCATAAAGAGGCAAGAGAGGTGCAGAAAGAGCCAAGCGAGGTGCAGAATGATGGAGGAATGATGCAGTAAGAGGCCAGAGAGGTGCAGAAACAGGCAAGGGAAGTTCAGAAAGAGTGAAGAGGAGTGCAGAAAGAAGCAACAGAGGTGCAGAAAGAGAGCAAGAGAGCTGAAGAAAGAGGCAAGAGAGGTGCAGAAAGAGGCAATAGAGATGCAGAAAGAGGGAAGAGGTGTGCAGAAAAAGGCAAGAGAGGTGCAGAAATAAGCAAGTGAGGTACAGAAAGAGGCAACAGAGGTGCAGAAAGAGGCAACAGAGGTGCAGAAAAAGGCAGGAGAAGTACAGAAAGAGGCAAGAGAAGTGCAGAAAGAAGCAACAGAAGTGCAGAAAGAGGCAAGAGAAGTGCATAAAGAGGCATAAGCAGTGCAGAAAGAGGCAAAGAGAGGGTCAGAAGGAGGAAGAGAAAGCACAGAAAGAGGAATAAAGGTGGAGAAAGAGGCAAGAGAGGTGCGGAAAGAGGCAAGAGAAGTACAGAAATTGGCAACAGAGTTGCAGAAAGCAGGCAAGAGAAGCGCAGAAAGAGGCAAGAGACGTGCAGAAAGAGGCAAGAGAGGTGCTGAAAGAGGAAGAGGTGCAGAAAGAGGCAAGAGAGGTGCAGATAAGAAGCAAGAGAGGTACAATTAGAAGCAAGAGAGGCGCAGAAAGAGGAAGAAAGAGTATGGAAAGAAGCAAGAGAACAGCAGAAAGAAGCAACAGAGGTGCAGAAAGAGGCAAGATTAGTGCAGAAAGAGGCAAGAGAAGTACAGAAACAGACAAGAGAGGTGCAGAAAGAAGGCAAGAGGAGTGCAGAAAGAGGCAAGAGGGGTGCAGAAAGAAGCAAGTGAGGTGCAGAAAGAAGCAAGAGAGTTGCAGAAAGAGGCAGGAGAAGTACAGAAAGAGGCGAGAGGGATGCAGAAAGAGGCAAGAGAGGTGCTGAAAGAGGGAAGAGCGGTGCAGAACGAGGCAACGAGAGGTGCAGAAAGAAGCAAGAGAGGCACAGAAAGAGGCAAGAAAGGTACAGAAAGAAACAATGTAAGTGCAGAAGGAGGCAAGAGAGGTGCAGAAAGAAGCAAGAAAGGGGCAGAAGGCGGAAGAAAAGCACAGAAAAGCACAGAAAGAGGAATAAAGGTACAGAAAGAGGCAAGAGAGGTGTAGAAAGAGGCAAGAAAAGTGCTGAAAGAAGCAACAGAGTTGCAGAAAGAGGCAAGAGAGGTGCAGAAAGGGGAAAGAGAGGGGCAGAAGGAGGAAGAAAGGCACAGAAAGAGGAATAAAGGTGTAGAAAGAAACAAGAGAGGTGCAGAAAGAGGAAGAAAGGTACAGAAAGAAGCAAGGTAAGTGCAGAAGGAGGCAGAAGGAGGCAAGAGATGTGCAGAAAGAAGCAAGAGAGGCGCAGAAAGAGGAAGAAAGGCACAGAAAGAAGCAAGGTAAGTGCAGAAAGAAGCTAGGTAAGGGCAGAAAGAGGCAAGAGAGGTGCATAAAGAGGCAAGAGAGGTGCAGAAAGAGCCAAGCGAGGTGCAGAATGATGGAGGAATGGTGCAGTAAGAGGCAAGAGGGGTGCAGAAAGAAGCAAGAGCGGTGAAGAAAGAAGCAAGTGAATTTCAGAAAGAATCAACAGATGTGCAGAAAGAAGCAGGAGAACTGCAGAAAGAGGTAAGCGAGGTGCAAAAACCGGCAAGAGAGGTGCAGAAAGAGGGACGAGGGATGCAGAAACAGGCAAGAGAGGTAGAGAAAGAAGCAAATGAGATGCAGAAAGAGGCAACAGAAGTGCAGAAAGAGGCAAGAGAGGTGCAGAAACAGGCAAGGGAAGTACAGAAAGAGGCAAGAGAGGTGCAGAAACAGGCAAGAGATTTGCAGAAAGAGGGAACAGGGGTTCAGAAATAGGCAAGAGAGGTAAAGAAAGAGGTAAGAGAGGTGCAGAAAGAGGAAAGAGAGGGGCAGAAGGAGGAAGAAAAGCACAGTAAGAGGAATAAAGGTGCAGAAAGAGGCAATAGAGGTGCAGAAAGAGGCAAGAGAGGTGCAGAAAGGGGAAAGAGAGGGGCAGAAGGAGGAAGAAAAGCACAGAAAGAGGAATAAAGGTGCAGAAAGATGCAAGAGAGGTGCATAAAGAGGTAAGAGAAGTGCTGAAAGAAGCAACAGAGTTGCAGAAAGAGGCAAGAGAGGGGCAGAAGGAGGAAGAAAAGCACAGTAAGAGGAATAAAGGTGCAGAAAGAGGCAATAGAGGTGCAGAAAGAGGCAAGAGAGGTGCAGAAAGGGGAAAGAGAGGGGCAGAAGGAGAAAGAAAAGCACAGAAAGAGGAATAAAGGTGCAGAAAGATGCAAGAGAGGTGCATAAAGAGGCAGGAGAAGTACAGAAAGAGGAAACAGAATTGCAGAAAGAGGCAAGAGAAGTACAGAAAGAGGCAAGAGATGTGCAGAAAGAGGCAAGAGAGGTGCTGAAAGAGGGAAGAGGGGTGCAGAAAGAGGCAAGAGAGGTGCAATAAGAAGCAAGAGAGGTGCAATAAGAAGCAAGAGAGGCGAGAGAGGGGAAGAAAGGTATGGAAAGAAGCAAGAGAAGAGCAGAAAGAAGCTTCTTAAGTCTTTATTTCGATTATAAAACCATAAAAGACATACAAACAATTAAAAAATAGGCAGGGTAAAAACGTGGTAACAGAATAGTTGGGTGATGCCAGGGGTACATTGATCTGGGACAGACACAGTGAAATATTTAAAAAAGGAACATTAATCCATCATTTCAGAGGACACTAATGTACTATTAAAACATTTCATTAGGAAAGATATGAGAAGAGATTTCCGCTCAATTGTAATTTGTAAAAGGAGCGGAGAATGGTAAAACCAAACAACATACAATCTAAAATATAAAAGCTACCCAGATCTTACACAAAATCAATAGGCCCCACCACAATTCTCGGCAGTGTGGCAGACACAGGCTGCCACACAACCCACATGATAAGGATAGAACAAAATAAAACAGATCAAGTTAATAGGCCCTTGAATTTATTTGCCCGAATCACCCATGCCCAGCTCAGAAATGTTGCCATAGCAATGACAATAGGTTCCTGGGTACATGTCTGTAGGATCCTCAGGGCCTCTATAGCGTCTCTCGTGCCTAGGGTGGAACAAATGGGCAGAAAGAAGCAAGAGAAGTACAGAAAGAGGCAAGAGGGGTGCAGAAAGAGGCAAGAGAGGTGCTGAAAGAGGTAAGAGCAGTGCAGATCGAGGCAAGAGAGGTGGAGAAAGAAGCAAGAGAGGTGCAGAAAGAGGAAGAAAGGTACAGAAAGAAGCAATGTAAGTGCAGAAGGAGGCAAGAGAGGTGCATAAAGAGGCAAGAGAGGTGCAGAAAGAGCCAAGCGAGGTGCAGAATGATGGAGGAATGATGCAGTAAGAGGCCAGAGAGGTGCAGAAACAGGCAAGGGAAGTACAGAAAGAGTGAAGAGGAGTGCAGAAAGAAGCAACAGAGGTGCAGAAAGAGGCAAGAGAGCTGAAGAAAGAGGCGAGAGGTGCAGAAAGAGGCAATAGAGATGCAGAAAGAGGGAAGAGGTGTGCAGAAAAAGGCAAGAGGGTGCAGAAATAAGCAAGTGAGGTACAGAAAGAGGCAACAGAGGTGCAGAAAGAGGCAACAGAGGTGCAGAAAAAGGCAGGAGAAGTACAGAAAGAGGCAAGAGAAGTGCAGAAAGAAGCAACAGAAGTGCAGAAAGAGGAAAGAGAAGTGCATAAAGAGGCATAAGCGGTGCAGAAAGAGGAAAGAGAGGGTCAGAAGGAGGAAGAAAAGCACAGAAAGAGGAATAAAGGTGGAGAAAGAGGCAAGAGAGGTGCGGAAAGAGGCAAGAGAAGTACAGAATTTGGCAACAGAGTTGCAGAAAGCGGCAAGAGAAGCGCAGAAAGAGGCAAAAGACGTGCAGAAAGAGGCAAGAGAGGTGCTGGAAGAGGGGTGCAGAAAGAGGCAAGAGAGGTGCAATAAGAAGCAAAAGAGGTGCAATTAGAAGCAAGAGAGGCGCAGAAAGAGGAAGAAAGGTATGGAAAGAAGCAAGAGAACAGCAGAAAGAAGCAACAGAGGTGCAGAAAGAGGCAAGATTATTGCAGAAAGAGGCAAGAGAATTACAGAAACAGACAAGAGAGGTGCAGAAAGAAGGAAGAGGAGTGCAGAAAGAGGCAAGAGGGGTGCAGAAAGAAGCAAGTGAGGTGCAGAAAGAAGCAACAGAGTTGCAGAAAGAGGCAGGAGAAGTACAGAAAGAGGCGAGAGGGATGCAGAAAGAGGCAAGAGAGGTGCTGAAAGAGGGAAGAGCGGTGCAGAACGAGGCACGAGAGGTGGAGAAAGAAGCAAGAGAGGCACAGAAAGAGGAAGAAAGGTACAGAAAGAAACAATGTAAGTGCAGAAGGAGGCAAGAGAGGTGCAGAAAGAAGCAAGAAAGAGGCAGAAGGCGGAAGAAAAGCACAGAAAAGTACAGAAAGAGGAATAAAGGTACAGAAAGAGGCAAGAGAGGTGTAGAAAGAGGCAAGAAAAGTGCTGAAAGAAGCAACAGAGTTGCAGAAAGATGCAAGAGAGGTGCAGAAAGGGGAAAGAGAGGGGAAGAAGGAGGAAGAAAGGCACAGAAAGAGGAATAAAGGTGTAGAAAGAAACAAGAGAAGTGCAGAAAGAGGAAGAAAGGTACAGAAAGAAGCAAGGTAAGTGCAGAAGGAGGCAAGCAAGAGTGTGCAGTAAGAAGCAAGAGAGGCGCAGACAGAGGAAGAAAGGCACAGAAAGAAGCAAGGTAAGTGCAGAAAGAAGCTAGGTAAGGGCAGAAAGAGGCAAGAGTGGTGCATAAAGAGGCAAGAGAGGTGCAGAAAGAGCCAAGCGAGGTGCAGAATGATGGAGGAATGGTGCAGTAAGAGGCAAGAGGGGTGCAGAAAGAAGCAAGAGAGGTGAAGAAAGAAGCAAGTGAATTTCAGAAAGAATCAACAGATGTGCAGAAAGAAGCAGGAGAACTGCAGAAAGAGGTAAGCGAGGTGCAAAAACAGGCAAGAGAGGTGCAGAAAGAGGGACGAGGGATGCAGAAACAGGCAAGAGAGGTAGAGAAAGAAGCAAATGAGATGCAGAAAGAGGCAACAGAAGTGCAGAAAGAGGCAAGAGAGGTGCAGAAACAGGCCAGGGAAGTACAGAAAGAGGCAAGAGAGGTGCAGAAACAGGCAAGAGATTTGCAGAAAGAGGGAACAGGGGTTCAGAAATAGGCAAGAGAGGTAAAGAAAGAGGCAAGAGAGGTGCAGAAAGAGGAAAGAGAGGGGCAGAAGGAGGAAGAAAAGCACAGTAAGAGGAATAAAGGTGCAGAAAGAGGCAATAGAGGTGCAGAAAGAGGCAAGAGAGGTGCAGAAAGGGGAAAGAGAGGGGCAGAAGGAGGAAGAAAAGCACAGAAAGAGGAATAAAGGTGCAGAAAGATGCAAGAGAGGTGCTTAAAGAGGTAAGAGAAGTGCTGAAAGAAGCAACAGAGTTGCAGAAAGACACAAGAGAAGTACAGAAAGACGCAAGAGGGGTGCAGAAAGAGTAAAGAGAGGTGCTGAAAGAGGGAAAAGCGGTGCAGAAGGAGGCAAGAGAGTTTTTTTTTTAAACTTTATTTAAATTGAGTACAGTACAATGAAGCAAAGAAATCAGAGACATTCTGTCGATAAGTCCAGCAGTATAACATGTAGTATTATAGTCCATTAAGTATTCTTGTTACACATTTGTGCTACATATGTGTCTGCATTGAACCTCGTGAGGCCTCTGCCTCTGTTAATTATTACAATGACATGTGACATCGGAAGACGTTCCGAATTGCGTATATCTTCACTCTCAGCCGCTCCCGCTAATCAGGGAATCCTATATATATAGGTCCTGGAATCGTCCACAGAGCCTCGCGCAACAAACCCAGCTACTCTATCAGCTTCACTCTTGCCTACTCTTGTGTAGTAATGTCTTCACCTTCGGCGTTGTTCTCTTTAGTGGCTAAATATGTATGATATAATGCCCAAAAGTTTTTGGGGTGACTGCGTGGGGGAAGGAGTGCACTATAGTTTTCAGTCTGCGTGCTACAATATACCATGTCTCTTGACCAGCCGGCCATTGTGGGGGTCGGGCCACGGAACCAGCATATCGCCACCCTGCGTCTAGCTATTAGCAGCCCCATATCTATCAGTCGTCTAGTGGGCTTCGGGAGGTGTAGGGAGTAACCCAGTAAGGCCAACAATGGATCAGGTGTCAAGGGTACAGCGATGATGTCCCCTAGGGCCTTAAAGATCAGGATCCAGTAGCTGGCAATCCCCGGACACAACCATGCCAGGTGGAAGAAATCAGCCGGGTTACTACCACAGCGCTCGCAATCAGCAGAGTCTCGTAGACCGTACCTATGCAATCTCTCAGGGGTGTAATACACTCTGTTTAGGAATTTGAAATGTGACGGCCGTTTAGGGAGATACGTTTCCTGCTCTCACAGCAATACTTCCACATTCCATCATCTATGTCTTTGCCTATATCTGCCTGCCAAGCCAGTCTTGCCTTGGTGTAGTGGTTGGCTGAGTCAGTTTATACACCTTGGATACCATCTGTGTCATTGATTCTGTTTTTATCATAAACGTAAGTGCAGCCACCTCCGGCGGCTCAGCTAGGTCACTTCCCAGAATCTCCTTTAATGATTGCCTCATTCGATGATATTGAAATCTATTAAGCATTGTGTCCTGCTGTCCCTGTTTCTCCACTGCATCCCACCCTTTTACCGCGCCCTCCTCAAACATGTCGCCAATCGTTTTAATGTTTATGGCAGTCAACGTCCGTATAACCCCTTTGTCCGTACATGCTGGAAGCCATCGGCACCATTCTAGGGGAACAAGCGGGAATACAAAATAGCACCGGCTTGTAACTTCAGTAGATGGTGCCAGGCATGTACTGTTGGGTTGAGATTGAATCTAGGACACCTGTTCTGCAGTCCGGAGGCTTAAATAGAAGTGCTGGCAGCGGGAGTGGTGCTGCCACCACCTTCTCGATCTGTATGTGTGGTGTGCCCGCAGGGCAGTGTATCCAGTAATGAGCGTGCGCGCTCTGAGCCACCCTGTAGTACAGGTCCAGGTCTGGCGCTCCTAGTCCCCCCATGTGGTATGGTAGCGTAAGTACATCCCACCTGACCCGGGCATATTTCCCCGCCAAGCTAATCTGATTAATAAGGATGTAAGCATTCTAAATAAGGAGGTAGGGAGGACCATCGGGATATTATTTAACAGAAACAAGAACCTAGGCAGTACAACCATCTTCATGATCGAAACCCTGCCCGCAAGTGACAATGGCAGTTGTGTCCAGCGTTCTACATCTGCTTCCAGTTTACTGACCACGACTCCGTAGTTTTCCCTTAGTATAGTCTCTGAGTCCGTGTGGATCTTAATCCCCAAATATCTCACCGGATCTGTTGTCCATTGTACAGGGAAATCTGGGGTAAATTGTGTTGTAATAGGAGTAAGTGGGAAAATAATCGATTTGGTCCAGTTAACCTTGAGACCAGACATTGCTCCAAACTTGACTACTTCGCGTAGTATGGGGGACAAGTTGCGTTCGGCGTCTCTGACATAAAGTAACGTATCATCAGCATATGTAGATATTACCAGTTCATATCCCGGGAAGCGAATACCCCTGTGGATGTGATATTCCCGCAGCGCGCAGGTCAACGGTTCCGTGACCAGCGCATAAAGTAACGGGGAGAGCAGGCATCCCTGCCACATGCCTCTAGTGATTTGTATTTTATCGGTGACCATGTTGCCTATTTTTATTCTGGCTACTGGGCTATTGTACAAGACTCCTATCATTTGCAGGAAGACACCCCCTAAGCCGAGTCTCGTCAGTACATGCTTCATAAAATTCCATTCGACCGAGTCAAATGCCTTTTCCATGTCGAGGAACACGGCGACGGCCTGCACGTCGTGTCTAGTATGTTGAATGGCTCCAAATACTGTTTGCAAATTGTATGTCAAGTTTCTGCTGGGGACAAATCCAGCCTGCTCCGGCGCCACCAGCAGCGGGACAAGTGGGGACAGACGATTTGCCAGTATTTTAGCATATAGTTTTGTGTCAACATTTAACAGCGACAGGGGGCGATATGACGCACACTCTGATGGTAGCTTATCTGGCTTCAGTATGGCAATGATCAGTGCCTCTCTCATAGATGGAGGCATCTGGCCGCTTTTGCTAATCTCCTCAAACAGCGTATGCAAATGTGGTATGAGTATGTCTTTAAACTCCTTATAAAAGGAGACCGTTAATCCATCAGCGCCAGGGGCGCTGCCAGCCCTCATTCCCGTCAATGCTGCTGTTATCTCCTCCTTTTCTAGTGGTCGCATGAGGTATTCTCGGTGTGGATTTGTCAACCAGGGAAGTTTTATGTGCGCCAGGTAGTCCAACCTCTCTGTGTCAAGGTCCCCTGCTCTGGAGGTGTATAGTGTGGTGTAGTACTGTTTGAATCTGTTTGCTACTTCTGTAGAGTCCCTGATGGGCATTCCCTGTTCATCATTAATTACCGCCAACCCTGCTGTCTCCCTGCGTTTTTTTAACAGAGAAGCCAGAACCGAGCCTGGTCTCTCACCTTCTCCATAAGTACGGGCTGTTGCATATTTGCCAAGGTGTTTCAGTTCTGAGTCGGCGGTGTCATGATACTCCTTTAGCAGTTCCTGGAGTTCCTCCTGTGCTTGCTCATCAGCACCAGAGAGAAACCTTTGTTCTAGCGTCTTTAGGCTATCCTCTAAGTCTGTAAGCCGTTTCCTAAGCGCCCTAAGAACACCAGAGTGTTTGGACATAGCAATCCCTCTGATGTAGACTTTAAATGTTTCCCATACTACCGAAAAGGTATCAACTGACCCTATATTGCATTCGAAAAAGGTGTCTATCGCTTCTAAGAGCTCCAATTTGAATACTGTATCCAATAGGGAGTATGGGGGGAATCGCCAAGTGAAAGGCGGGATATGCTTGCGGGGAATTTCCAAGACTAGTAAAACCGGAGAGTGATCCGAAAAGGTGTGAGGCAGCACCGCACAGTCTCGGACCTGAGTGTGCAAGTTCCTAGAGGCTAGCCAGTAGTCAATTCTAGTGTGTAAATTGTGTTCAGCAGAGTAGTGTGTGTAACCCCCTTGACTAGGAGATCGTGTTCTCCAGATATCACATAAGTCTAACTGTGTCATCGCCCCTATGATTTCTCAGGCAGCTGCTGTGAGTCGCCGTTCCGGGCCACCCGACCTGTCTAGTTTTGTATCTAATACACAATTGAAGTCTCCACCCCACAGTTGGAGGACACCCCTATAGTTACTCATCCTCTCCAGGATCGCTGCATAGAACTTAGGGTTGTCAAAATTCGGCCCATATATATTAACTATGATCAGATCAAGTCCCTTCCCGGTGCATCTCGATATGGTGTATCTTCCCTCTGAGTCTGTTTCTAATGGCTCCAGTTCCAACCCTGCTTTCGGGTTGACCCAAGTAATCACACCTCAGGCGTGCATCGTGAACCCTGCCGCATGGACCTTACCCAGCAGCCCTCTGCAGTTAAACATTCCGCTATGTATCGGCAAGTGCGATTCTTGCAGTAGTGCTATATCGATAGTATGTCTGGTGAGGTGCGCCAGAACTTTCCTCAGCTTTCTGTAATCGTTCAGGCCTCAGACATTCCATTTCAAGGTATTAATCTTAGCATTTTGCATCTGCGCCTTAGAGGCTGGAGAAACTACATCTGTCGATTAGTGCGTGTGCTTGGGCGTCTCTTCGCATCATTATGTAGAAATGCAATCTACGCAACTGTTGGACTAGTATCACTGCAGTGTTAATGGAACATGTACTGTGTCTCTGTGTCCCCCTCCCCCCACCCACGCCATGCTAACCCCAACTCTGCATTGGCGGGAATCCCCTAGCCCCCCCATTACCTTTGTAGAATAACCAAAAATTACTTTGTCTAACAATAAACATAAACAACCAAGTTTCAGGTAGTGGTACGCATGCTTGGGCAGATGTTGCCTCAGCTCTGCTCTTTCCATCACCCACCAGCTGTTGCCCCTGGTCCGTTCGCCATCCGGCATGTAGTGTGCATTATACTAGCAGTTCAGCATCCTCATATATATCTTAAAAGCTCATTAACATGCAAGTCTTCTCATTAAATGTCACGCTAGTGTTTATACATAACTAAACTGCAGCTTGTTGACCTTGTAGCTGCCGTATACCCTTTCCCACCTCATTGCATTATCGCCACCTTTTATACCCCATACTTTCCCTAGTTACATTTCCCGCCTCCCCCGAGCAAAATTCTTATCTGCTATGAAAAAGGAGTCAGCATTCAGTCCTGTTCCTCCAGACTTCTTCCGACAGCTCCCTGTGAGAAGTTGGCCTGGTATATGCTGTCCACTAATTATAGTGGGCACCTTGCACCAGTCCAAACAACCCCTTATTGGAGATAGGTTAAAGACAACCTTTATTGAAAGCTATCCTAGTGGTAGCTATGGAGAGCAGCCTTCAGGCTAAGTCTTGAAGGAATGTAAAGCAGCTTGTTTTACCAGTCTATAATCTCTTGAGTGACCAAATGAAAGAGGACCACACCAGGTATATATTCAAAATATATGTATTTATTGCTAAACACACCCCTCTAGTCTCTTTATGAGGCTAGAGTTCGAAGTACATAAGTTATAAGTTAGTTATCAACAGTAATAGCACAAATACACGTTTGAGCCCTAGGGGCGTACCAAACCATATACCAATAAAGTGGTATAAGAACCACGACTGAGCTAGACACAAGGCCTAGAGCCTGTAGAAGTGCTTGGCCCTCAAGGAACCACCCAAGGTAGTGACACAGGGGACCCACGGGGGACGCGTGCAGTGTGAGAACACAGCCGCGAGCCGCCGTTGACTTCTATGGGGAATGTCGCGGTTGGAGTTTCAAAGAAAAGGGACACTTAGAGGAATACTTGGAGCAAACCCCTTTAGTACTAGGTTGTTCTAGAGTCTATACCCACGGGAGCACCGGAGTACTCGAGTTACCTCACCCAGGGAAGCCGGGTGCATAGGTGTCTTTCGGGGTCGGGTTTCGTCGTCGTTTTCAATGGCGATCTGCTGCAAAGTGCTGCTGGCGGCCAAGTCGAAAGTGTTCGGGTGGATCCAAAGGTGGATCGAAGATCTGAAGAACCTGAAAGCAGAGGGGACAGAGTCTGGGTCACTAGCCAGTGACCAGGAAGGCGATGAGCGGATGCCCACCGATGTCGGGTGCTTCAGGTAGGTTGACGGTCATCTTGACTCTTCAGCCACGAGGTCCAGGAGGTGTTGACGATGACCAGGAGCTGGATTCGAGCTGTCCCATGACGTCTGTCAATTGCAGGGGTGTCGGCGACCGGATTGGACCCAACAAGCCTTGGCAACGGCAAGTCTCATAGAAATAGAAGATGGACGGTGGTGCAGACCAGCAAGGTCTGAGGGACTCACCCAGCAAGGGTAAGTCAGGGCACGCCTGGAGCAACCAGGGAAGCCCAAGCAGAAGAAGAGTTGCCTTCGGGAGGGCCCACTAGCCAACAGACTAGTGACCGCGAAGGAGCCTCAAGTGGACGCACTTGGAGCTGGCTCACGGGACACTCGTGGAGTGGAGGCCAGTGATCTTTGGTGCAGTCGGTGCTGGAGGCGGGGGCTACTCGGAGCCCAAAGCACAACGTCATGGAAGACCAGGAAGAGGATGCACTTGCAAAAGTACTCGGTGTCCAGGGGTCACAGTTCCACGTTACCCACGGCAGCTACGGGTCTCAGCTTTGCTGGGGACTCAGGGCAGCCTCGGGGAAGTCAGGAAATCTACCTCTGGTGATGCAAAGACTTCGGCGTCCGGCGGGAGCTTCAGCGATGCAGACCGGACAATTGCTTTGTTGGTGCCTGCCAAGCAGGGGAGTCACTCCTTGACCCCAAGGGAGATTCTTCAGTCCTCTAATCTTAAAGTAGAGCATCGAAGGTCCAGGATTCTGTATCAGAGTTTCGTCCAGGTAAATCTAAAGTCCTAAGGACTGGGGTCTCATACTTATACCAAGTTAGGGGGTTGGACATACTCTGGGGACCCACCTATGGGAGGGTCAGGGAAGAGGGGTGGTTACACCCATTCCCTTTGTCCAGTTTCGTGCCAGAGCAGGGGCTCGAAGCCCCTGAACCAGTTTGAACTGGGGTATGCACAGGGACACCAAATGTGCCCCCAGTGCAGGACTTCAAAGCACCAGAGAGTGCTCCCGCCCAGCCCCAATACACATTATCCTGTCTGGGGAGGTGGTTACACCTCCCTGGGACTGGAAACCTATTGTCCAGGCCTCCCCTGCCGGAGTTTCAGTCAGCAGCAGGAGGCCAGACCTGTGTCTGTGGCAACGGCATCCATTTTGTGATGCCAGGGCTTGGAAAGAAGTTACCGGGTAGGCTGTGTGTACATGTCTCTCCCTCTAGAAGGGTGGAATGCTACCCCCGCCACCAGAACTGGCGGGGGGGGTAGTATTACAAGATGTTTGACACCAAACACGACATGTTTCCGTGCAGCCATCCCAAAGTTAGCATTTAACGCGAGGTTATAATGCGCTTAAGAGTATATTGGCAGGATGCACTACAAACAGCATCAGAGAAGGGTCTCCGAACGCTGCAGAGGGGCTCTGCTCATGCAGGGGCACCCTCTCACATAGGAACCAAGCACTCTACCTTCAGGATTGATAAGGCCTGCCATAGGAGTGACTTATAGGTTTATATGTGTGTATGTATGTAGTGATATAGGTAACCTATATCACAGTAAGGGGTGCATGCACCACCTTACCCAGGCTGCAGTAGCAGACCTGTGGTGTCCTTTTGGCTGGCCTTCCAGGGGTGGCATAATACATGCTTCAGCCCCTGGCAGGCCTCTGAGGTACCTATGCCCTGGGTACATAGTATACCATATACTAGGGACTTACAAGGGCACTCCAGATTCCAATCAGAGATGTGCCTAAGGCACATGGAAACCATTTTAGAGAGGAAGCAGCTAGGCTGGGGTTCTGATTAGCAGGGCCCCAGCCAGACTAAAGTCGAAAAACAGTGAAGCATCAGCAAAAAGTGGGGGTACCCATGTGAAGCAGATCCTACTCTCCTACACTCCCTCTTGGTCCGACGGGGCATTTTGTTGGGTTCTGCCTCTAGCCCATTCCCTCAGGGCTTTCTGCAATGTTTTAGGGTCCGTGAAAATTCGAGAATGGCCCAGTCTATTAACTCATAGTCTCGCCGGATATAGCATGGTATAGTCCAAATTTTGTTCTTGTAGCTGCTTCTTTAGCGGTGCAAATTGCCTGCGAGCCTCTTGTACACGAAGCATGAAGTCCGGGTAGAGTGATATCGCTGATCCTTCGTATTGCAATGATTGTTTCTCTCGAGCCGCTTTCAATGCCACGTCTCGGTCTCTGTAATTTAACAATTTGGCAATAATCGGCCTCTGTGGTGCTCCAGGGGGAGGTCTCTGGCCGAGAGATCGGTGCGCTCGTTCTACTATAAACATCGGGGAAAACGTGTCGCGGCCCAACAGTGTCTCCAGTAGCTTCTCCACAAAGAGCTCCATGTTGCCTACATGTGTGAACTCCGGAAGACCCGTAATTCTAATGTTGCTTCTGCGGGAGCGAGCTTCGAGGTCTTCAGCCTTATCTTGTAGGGTTAGTAGCAGTTTACCCATCTGCTTTTGTTCAGAATTCAATTCTGTCTGGGCTTCTTCCACTTCCGTGACCCTTCGCTCCGTCATATCTTGTCTCTCTGCTTGCTTATTCATGCGTTCTGTCATTCGGTCCATGTGTTGTGCCAAAGAGTCCAGTTTACTATCAATGGTGGTCAAGCTTTTTGTAAGCTCTTCTGCATTGCAGCCAATATAGTGCGGGGATCATCATCAGTGGGTTGTGTTTCCTCTGCTTGTTCGTTCGGGCCCTCTTCCGGGTCCTGCTCTCGGAGTCTGGACTTCCGTTGCTCAAAGTGGAGCTTGGGTTGTGTTTTGTCCACCTTCCCCATGGTTGCTGCGTCGGTGTTTCTATTCTCTCTCCAACTGTGGAACCTTGGATTTCTGTGGGCCGTGACGTCTCACCACTATGATTCCTCACTAGGTGTTCACTGTGTCTTTCCTAATGGCAGGCACTGTGTTCCACAGCTGACATTGCGTTCAGTGTTTCTTTTTTGAGGGGGGAAGAAGTATGGTAGGCTGTTTTATTGCCCTGCGAGCGTGTGCAGGATCTAACAATGTTCTAGACTCAGCAGTCCTCTAGGGTGCTTTTTCCCATCTCAGGAGGGGCCGGGCGCCAGCTGTCCTAACGGTTGCTCCGCAAGCACGCAATTCTTTGACCAAGTCAGCTGCCAGTGAGTGCAGTGGTGTGCGTCCTCACTCCACCGTGTCACTCACTAGTGTCTAGAATATATAGAGCACCGCTTGATGATCAGGCTGCTGCTGTGCTTAATATTGCGTTGGAACCGTGCAGAGAGGGTATACGTCAAGGAGCTAGGGGACCCTTTGGCCACTCTCAGACTTGGTGCAGTTACTGGATTAATCTCCTGCTCAGTGTATGTCAGTGTTCCAGTGTGCCTCTCTGTGCGGACGGGCCGCCTGCGTGTTCTTGGTATGAGCGTCGTTCTAGTTGCGCCTGAGGTTGTATATCTCGGGGAAGGGCTGTAGTACCGGGCGACCCTTTCGTGCAGGGACTGTACTGCCTTTATGTAAGGCTCCTCCATGATGTCGGGGTGTCCGCTTTCCTTATGCGACCATTTCCAGGCGAGAAAATAAGGGGAGGGGGGAGGAGGTCCCCTCACCTTCACCTCGCAGGGTACGCTGCCTTAGGTGAGTCGTCTGGGCAATTCCACAAAATGGCAGCACCGGGCCTCTCTCAGCTTCGTCGGGCCGCACCTCTGCCACTGTATTGGCCAAGGGAGGAGGAGGTAGCACTCTCCGATGGGTGGGGGGGCCACGGGCCAGCAAACCCGGTCTCCCGCTCCATACCGCAACTCGTAAGGCAGCTGCCAGGATCTCTACGCGAGCCCCAGTTCTTCGCACCGCGGCACGCCTCGCACGCCGCCCCGCAGCTAGTGCCTCCAATTGCACGTTCACCGTGCCAATGTCCAGCAGCGGTCTCGCGGCCTAACTCTGCCCCCCCAGCCCAGCCGGGCCTCAGTTATTTACCGCTGGACTATCGTCATCAGTTCTGCAGTGAGTGTTCCACAGTTCTCTCCACAGTCTCTGTTACAGGGGGAGCGATCGCGTGCTCCCGGCCGGGACTTCACTCAAGTCACCGACCCGGCCCGTGAAGCCGTGCGCCAGGCCCCTTCACTAATCGCCAGTTCTGGTACTTGCCGTGAGTGAGGTGAGATTGGAGCAGCTCAAAATGTTCGCGGTATTCTCCGGTGTCGATGTCGGCTTAGTTTTTGGCGATTACTCAGCACATGAGTCGGATAATTATCGGATATTTGGATGGCTCGGCGGAGCTCTCGTTCTATGCGGCCATCTTGAGCTTAGGCAAGCTCCGCTCCCCAGAAGGAGGCAAGAGAGTTGCAGAAAGAAGCAAGAGAGGCGCAGAAAGAGGAAGAAAGGTACAGAAAGAAGCAAGGTAAGTACAGAAAGAGGAAAGAGAGGTACAGAAAGAGGCAAGAGAGGTGCTGAAAGAGGGAAGAGT